>CM032818.1:7082415-7488838 GCA_019155185.1 Beaufortia kweichowensis | reverse complement strand
CATCATGTGATAATATGTGTTTAATTAATTAACTTTCTACCTAAAATAATATATTTTCCTTATACACTGAAACATAAACGTTTTTTCTAAGACTAACACGTTCATTTCACTGTCAAAAATACATGACGCATCACAGTGATGAACAATGGTAAACAATGGTAACTCAGGCTACACAGGTCTGTACACTAAATGTCTTTAACGTTTAGAATGCTTTAAAACTAGTAAAACAGGCCACATTCTCAAAACAGACTTTGAAAAGCATTTGACAGATGAGTCACCAAACAATACAAAGGACAGTAGCATATTTGGTCCATAAAAGAAATGCATTAGAGCCTTTATGTAGGCTGTATGTATTATGATTATGTAAAAATGATACATGAAAACATAAAGGCTGTACACATTAAAATTAAGAAAGACATTGAGAACACCTGAAAATTTAACATATTATTATAATGCTTATTATATTATATTAATGGCATATTTTAATTAAAAAATGTATGTCATTAATATAATCATCTAAGTAAGATTACGTAAATTAAGTAAGATTAAGTACTTAAAATCGAAATAATTTGTGATTTTTGATTAAATTATTATGTATATATAATATACGCACCAACCACTTCAATATCCTTGTAGTAAGTTTTAAATGAAACTTAACATATTTTAATATAATTAATTTTAATATAATGTATATTCAACTGAACAACAGCAATTCAACATACCTGTTACAGAAGTGCTGCACACTGCAGGTGGCAAATATTAGGGATAAAAGAGACAAACGTTTTTATACCCTTAAATATATTATAAATACTCACTGTCACTTGCTACCAGAAAGAGCTTCTATTCCTATTCCAATACAGCACTTCTCTTAAGTACAGAGTTCAGACCTGTGATTGGATGTTTGGGATAGTGCTTTGACAGTGATTGGTTAAAGGGTGAAAAGACCTTGGGCTAATGTAACCTAGAGATATGCAGAGAGTGAAAGTAAACATACGTCACAAAAGAATGCAAAAATGATGTTTTGCCTGCTGCTCGAGTCTTCATTTAACATTTAAAAACAGATGCAAAAACAAAGTTAAAGGGCATACAGCTGAAATAACTTGCAATCACAAATTTGGATTTGTAGCATCATGTGTTTCCAGTTCAGTTACATGAGCACATTATAAAGATCTGCCTGAAGATATTATAGTACTTACACTTATCTGCTTTTGAAAATATACCCTTAAGAGAAATCAGCTCCTAAGAGGCATGACAGATCATAACAAGTTCTTTACAGAGACACAAAGCTCAACACAGCGTAATTTTCAATGATGAAACCTCAAGTCACTGATCTATAATTAGTTTAGTCTATAATAACATTATATACACAATCAAAAAGATCATCAACATATAAGATAAATAATAGGCACCAATGATTATAACTGATTAACATTTCTGGCCACATAAAATGACTGAACACCAGCAAAAAATGGCAAGCTTCTGTGAGTCTTTATTTGAACCTTTTAACCATTCATAACCATACTGTTTGACTAATAAATGTGCATCACTATACCTTTAGATACAAAACACCCTCATCCAAATAAAATGCAAATTGATATGCGATATTTGCTTGTTTTGTTTCCTGTTTCCTGTCAACTGAATACATATTAAACAAACAATTACAGTGTACAGTGTGCAAATATAAAATACTGAAGACAACATCCGTACATGACAATCTGACAGAGAGAAATCTCAAAAACTTTTTAACACAGAGAGCACTGTTACACAAAACATTGGGAAATTGAAATGTATTTCTTCCCTTTAAATATCTTTGAATTATTTGTAATATACCTGGGGTGGTTTTATCTAAATTACACATTGTGGAGCATGTTTGGCCTTCAGTTGTTTGGTCATGGTGATGGTCAGTATATGGTCATCATCATTGAGTTTTCTGTGAGTGTCTGTGTCTGCTGGTCACCCTGAGATAACAAAGCGATCTATAACTTAATATAGATATAGATATAGAATATAGATATAGGAATAAGGTCTGTGTAAAGATTGAAACTGTAATGTACAAATGGCCTAGAATATAAAATCACATTAGGTTTTATATGTGTCTGATTTGTAGTTAATAATACAGTGCTGTGACTGAGTAAGTTAAAATGGGACAGTTAACCATTTGGCCACATGTGTAATAATAATAATGCCTTAATGACTTCAAAATGTGTTATTAGTTAAAAAAAACACAACCTCAGAGAAAGTGAAAATAAGACAACTTTAAAAAGTGAAAGCATTTGCTTTTTGAATTCTGCTTCAAAAGCTGACTTTTGTATTACTACTTTCTTATATATTTTTTATATTTGGATTTCTGGCTTTTAATGCATAGTGTCATTTGGAGTCATTGTGTTTTTATAACCAAGAGAGATTGATGTTAATGCTTGGCAAATAATGATTATGAACAAACACTAAACACCAGAGCTGTCTATTATACATCTAGCTGCCAGAGGATCTCCTTTATGATCAGGACATTAAGGCAGAGGGAGGGGCGTAGCAAGCTTTTCAAAAGTGCGGGGGATGGATGTGGTTTGTTTGTTAACAATAAAAACGATGAATACAATGACAGAAGGGTACAAAAGGTATAACATACAAGATATAAAAAGCTTTCACTCAATATACTTTTTACTTTTCTTAAGTTTTGTATACTTTTTTTTCACCATTATAAAATTGTTAGTTCTAGTCCTTAAATCTGATTGGTCAATAGGTATTTTTTTATCCAGGAAAAAGCACAGCTATGACAATTTTGTGTGAGCAGTGTAACGATTTGTGTATCACTGCACAGCACTCTTAGCAAACATCACAGTCGGTTAGGGACTTAAGGTTTTTAGTCATTTTACTTCACGAAAGTTGCATTAATACATATTTTTATGCTTTAATTTGTGTTGTGTGGTAACCGTTGTATAAAGGCACGCATTACGTCATGCCTAACAACGCTATTCAGCCTTGACTTAAGCACAGCCTTTATTTATTACAAAACGTGAGGATTTACATTATCCTGTTTATCGCTACTTGCAACATGTGTTAAAAATTAGACATAAATGTTGGTTTGAAATATTTAATTCGTTCATTTGTGACAATTCATACCTCTAAAAATGATTTAGATGTAAGATTTAGATATAAAATTGATGTTATATTTTAGAAGCCGACTCGACTTGAGTCTTTGTATTTACACGGTTAGACCAGCAGATGTCCTCCGCGTGCGGTGTGTCAGTTTTATCACAAGACGAGCAACAAAGCGTCTATCAAGATGACTCACAGGTGAACGGTGACTTCAGTTTTGCCAGTAAAGGAAAGCAGTGGAAAACAACTATTTCTATGCGAAATATATATAATATTCTTGACCAAAATATATAGAGGATGTTAAATTTCATAAGCATCCTTTACTTGAGTCTTTGTATTTACACTGTTAGACCAGCAGATGTCCTCCGCGTGCTGTGTGTCATGATTTTACCACAGTTTAACTAGGGGGGTAAAACCCTGTGTAGTCTCCCTGTTAAATAACAAGATTACTACACTTTTACAGTAATAAAAACATGGTTTATTTTTTCTTTGGGTCTTCAGAATCAACTCCAGTTGGTCATACTGTAAATGTTGATGTGGTAAAGTATTGATGTAATATATATATATAGCTGACACTGTAGCATATGGTGCTCGCTATACAAGGGTCATGGGTTTAATTCCCATTAAGTGCACTCTACACAAACATTGAGAGGTAAAAGCTTCCTAAAAGGTAAAAGATTCTTGCTATTTTGGGGTAAAAAGTCAACAGTATAACATTCATACATATATGAACTTGCTTTCTTGGAGAACACAGGGGGAACGCTATCTGACAGCTAAAAAATAAATTGAAGGTGTCAGATAGTGTTCTCCCTGCAAAAATCCTAAAAACATTGACTCTGTACACTGGAGACATGAAAATGGCACGGCTGTGTGTAGCATTACTAATGGCACAGAAACAGTTTGTCCAGAGTACCAAGTCAGGGTTAAAAGTTTCTCTGGGGAGTATCAGAAAGGAAACCTCTCCATCGAACTCAAAGATCTTCGAAGGTCTGATGCAGGAACTTACTAATGTATTGTCACAGGCAAATCACAAGATTGGGCAACCACAAAACTCTCTATTAATGGTGAATAATATCTGAAGAAGAGACAGGTAGAAGAACACACATTGACTACTGGATAGTTTTTAATTCAGAATTAAATAGCTAACAACCGATACACCCATATTAAAGTACTAATTTCCATTTGTTGTTTTGTTTTTCAGAGAGATCTTTGTCCATATTTTGTCTTACTAATCAAAATATAAAATGGTCGTCAGCAAAAAGTAATGCTCGATATGGCAGCTCTAGTTCTGCCTTCCAGTAAAACGAGCCAGTCGTCAATTGATAAAGATTTGTATTTGCTGAAAGGAGTGATCTATACACGAGTCTTGTCTCTTTCATTAAGTTTTCTTATTAAGTTTAAATTTCTACTTGTTTGACTGTGCCTTTATTTTGTTCCTGTAACTCACTGAATACACCTGTCTTGGTAACCCTTATTAATTAGTGGCCTTATGACCAGTAGGGGGTGCCAAATACAAATGTCACTAGAAAAAAAGTCAATGTTAAAGAGATGGTGCACCCAAAAGTAAAAAAGTCATCATTTATTTACCTTTATGTTCTTTAAAAAGTGATTATGATTGTGGAATGATACAAATGTGAGTAAACATGAGTAAAAGATTTTTCATTTTTGGGTGAACTATTCCTTTAATAATAGCCTTTTGATGTAAAACGACAATTGTGTGTAAGAAACAATTATTGTAATAATATTTTGAGGTTGTTTGGAGAAATTCTGTCTTATATTGAAACATTCATATTCACACACCAACAGTGAACCGTGAAGGTATACTTTAAATTGGAAACCTGTGAACCATTTATGATTTATAAATGTTAGTAGTCTGTTAAAGTGCACCTTATTGAAAAGTTGTGCAAGAATAGAATAGATATATGGAAATATAGACATATAGAAACCCCCCAAAAAACTTTAAATGCCATCTGGTGAAGAAAGAAAGATCCCCAAATGAATCTCAGCCTTTTGCCTCATGGTTTATTTTAAAGTAATTGTCGTTAGATGTGGACAACACTGTGATGAAAGTGTGTTTGACTTCCTGTTTTTGATATGTTTTCTTGTCTTTGCTTCCGAGCTCTGCAGCAGAGTTCATCTTAAATGCCGTCGGGTGAAAATCAGCTTTAAGTGTATTTATATAACATATGCTGTATAAGTGTTAATATTATTGTTCAAATCAAGTCAACAACATGAGGATTATTCAGATTCTTTGTAAGTTTATTACATGTTATGACTAGTTTGTTACTACTTTGTTAATTGTTTTAGTCGTTTTTAATTTTAGTATTTGTTAGATTTTTTTATTTTGCATTTTTTTATGTTTTATTCTGTTTCTTGGTTTTTGTCTAATAGATGTATTAATGTGGTGTCAAGCTGCAGAGACTTCAGATCAACTGACTGATTTGGGTCAAAATGTGACTATAAACTGTGATCTGGATGCAAATGATGTTTATTGGATTTTACTGAAACAATCAGATTCTCCTACAGTGATATTGCGCTCATTCTCAAACCCAACATCAGCTTTTCACCTAAACAAAACATTTAAAAATAAATATTCAGTACAATCTAAACATCGTCTGGTCATATATAATGTCACTGTAGATGAGTTAGGAGTTTATTACTGTATGAACACAGATACACCTCCAAAACTCAGTACCAGCACAAGACTGCACATTACTGGTAAGTATACTGTATTTATTTGTCATAGCATATGCTTGGACTCTTTTATTATGTCTGTTCTGTAAAAATCCAAGTAGAGAAAATGAGACCAATGGTCATTATTTAAACAAATTATACACACCTTTTTTACAGAACCAACTCAATCGAGTAAGTTCACAGTGTATCACACTGTCCCAAATCACACTGTAGTAAACTGTGTTCTGCAGAATCAGACACAATGGCCCATTATCATCATTATATCTGCTCTGATGAATGCTGTTCTGCTTATTGCGCTTATTGGTGAGTTATTTTTTTCTGTTTTTACTCTGTTAAACGCATAGTAATGTGTCTCAATCAGTAAAACTATATAATACTCTTATTTTTTTTAGTGGGTGGTTGTTATTCTGGAAAAAGATCAAAACGTCATGATATAGGCCTGCAGAAGACTAAATATATGTATCTAGAGCAACCTGAGGGGTTGAATGACATGCAGGTAAATTATGTTAATGATACTGTTAATGATATTTATAATTATTTGTTCTGTAAGAAACTGTGAAAAATACATGATGTGAGATGTAATACCAGTTCTGGTTCCTCTTTTTCAGTACACTGCTGTGAGCTTTTCCATGCTGTCATGAGTCTGACCATGTCTAAGTCAACTGAAGATCTACTTATACCTTCTTTATTTGAGCTTTTTAATAGATTTCTGTGATGACATTTGTTCTTAGACAACTATATATCTAAATAAACCTTTTTTTTTATAAAGAAAGGTGTTCTGCCACATTCATCATCTCTTCTCTTGCACTTCTACATAAAATCATTCATATCATAATAGTTCCCATTGACTTGACCATAGTAATTTTTATTCCTACTATAGAAGGTCAATGAAGTCCAATTATCGGGTGAACTATTCCATTAATGTTGAACCACTAGTTAGTTAAAGGTGATCCTCTGTTAGTCATTGCTTACAGAGTGACCGAAACAATGGAACATATTTCTGGGTTTGGTTGCAGTTCTGTTGAGTTTAACCACACTGTACACTTTCACCTTATTTTATTTTTATAGGCCTATAGAAAAAAATAAGCAATAAACATGTAACATTTATTTCATTCGACAACACGTGGCAGACTTTGCAGAAGTAATGGTAAAAAATATCAAAACAGGTGCTCACAGAAGCATTTTTATTTAAAGATTTTACATTTTTTTAATTCCAGAGTTACACTGACATCAAGAACAATTGAAGAAGAATGATTATCAAAACATTTATGATGTTGACGACTGACTGAACGTTTCTTTTGTGTATAGAAACTTCATGTGCAGCGTCTCTGTTTCCATTTGTTTCAAAGTTTATAACCACTAGTTATAAACTTTGCCATTATAATATAATGGCAAATCATGATTCATAATACATTTCTAAAACAAAATCAAAGGAAATAAACAAATTAACTAGTGAAAATATTTAATGAGCTTGTTTGGTCTATAGATCAACAGCGCTTGTGCTAATCACAATTTGGTTGGATTTTCTGGAAGAAATTATTTATTATTATTTATTTAATTATTAAAGGAAAGCACTGTATGCAATTAAGTTCAAGGATGAAATTAAATAAAATATGATATACAAGACAATACAGTAGTATGCTGCGGATTAACTGTTCGTATTGAAACTAGCAAACTGAAAACATTAACTGAGAAAGTGTCACTTTTTAAGCAAAACTAAATCAAATACACTGTATTAAACATAATGAGACATAATATATACATATACACTATAGAAAAGCAGATGTTGAATTTGACTGTGTTCAGACATTTCACGTAGATGAAAAGTTTACTGCGGTGTACTGAAAAAGAAAATTATACAAGCATTAACTGACACTATGTTATAAACAGTGCTTTATAGAAAGTCGGTAGAAACAATAAATCAAGATATTATTCAGTAATTGATTTACACAACAGCTGCATATGTTTTGCATAATTTACCAGTGTCCAGCTCTTTGACTCTTGAAGTTCTTCTACAGGAACAAATTGAGTCTGATTTAATTTTGCATCCTGAGGTGTTTGGTTTTCTCTACAGTAATAACACACACAAGCTACCAGAGAGAAATATTAGGTTAAAATCTGTTAAGGATGAAGTCACAGCACTGAATAATAAATATGATCTGATTTAAATAACTCACCGATGACCACAATGAGCAGAAGACCATTTAACACACCAGATATAAGACTAATAATCTTCCATTGTGTTTGTTTCTGTTCAATGTATTTCACCACTGTGTGATTCTGCTGAATATAATGTACTTCTATTTCACTGTGAGATGATGTTTCTGTAATGATTGTTATTGTTTATATACTCGCCTGTTTTGTACAACCACAACACATATAACTAAATATTTAATAGGCACTTACCATCTACATATAGTCTGGTGCCACTGCTGAATTTTGGAGGTGTACCTGTCTTCATACAGTAATAAACTCCCAATTCATCACTAGTGATGTTATTTATAAACAGATGATTTTTAGATTGCACTGAATATTTGTGGTTAAATGTTTTGTTGAAGAGAAAAAATGTTGTTGGTAAAGAGCGTAATATCATCACAGGAGGATCTGGTGCTTTCAGTAATAACCAATAAATCTCTCCTTCATCCAGATCACAGTTTATAGTCACATTCTGTCCCAAAGCAGTTAGATGATCTAAAGTCTCTGCAGCTTGACACCATATGAGTAGATCTATGAGATAAATTAGTGATAAAAATCACCAAAAACAAATGACTATTTTTACACAGAATAATAGCATTGTTTTCCAAACAGTTTCTACACTTACAAACTGGAAGCTGAATGCTCTTCATGTCGGTATCTTGACTGTAGCGCTGTGAGATGTTAATCAAAGGAGGAACATTTCACACAAACCAATGAGAGGAAGTCCAGCTCACAGTCTGAGATCACAAGCTGCAGCATCAACATGTTTTGGGGGTTTTTTGTTTACATTTCAACGACAGTCATCAATGTTTTAGGTTCAGTTTGATCTGGCAACACAAAGTATACAAACGTTTCCAAACCACTGAGCCAAGACAGCATTATTTTGTGTAAATACTTTCTCATAAAAGGAGACAAAAATGTAAATAATCAATAATCTCAGAAATAAGATGTTGATGATGATATGACACTAGGGGTTCTGCTAACTCTGCTTTCCTAAATTTTCATTTTCTCATTCTTTATTACACTAATATTTTGGTAATTTGTATTGTTTATAAAATCATGCGTGATGCAAATGTCTCTGTGAAGCTGTCCATGACTTTCTGTGGCAACCACTAGAGGTCACAATGTCTTTTGTGTTTGATTGTTGATTGACAACAGGAACATGAAGGCAAGACTTTGAGACCCTGAGAAAACTATGGGTTTGAGTCCAAACTACTGCAACTTGTTTTTTTCCCCATGGGAAATACAGGGAAACATTATGTGACAATGACATTTTCATGTTCCAGGATGCATTCACCATCATATTTTATGGTCAAATTTAAATAATATTGTCTTAAAATTTCCAAATCTGCCTATTTTGGGGTAAAAAGTCAACAGTGTAACTTTCATACATGTATGAACTGGCTCTCTTGGAGAACCATAGAAACAAAAACTGAAGGTACAAAAAACTGATATGAATATACTAAGAATGCATCTGCATCATTGCTTGGTGACATATTGATATTTGAGCTGCTCAAGGCAATATTTTCATTGGTGGATTTTTTTCATTTTCAATATACAATGTAAATAACAGTAATGTAAACTAAAGATTCTTTCACACTGCATGTTACAAATGTGTGATACTAAGTATGAAGATAGATATAAATGAACAATGAACATCATGAACTATAAACAAGTTTAAACCCCAGCAGTCTTTCTGCTCTGTTTCCTTTTGAGGTTTAGAAAACTGTGAGAGCTGTGATACATTTAAGTTCTTGGTTGGAACAAAACACTTCACTCGTTTCAAGGTTAAACCGCCGGTGTAGATAAAGGTGAGAGACTTGTTATTGGTGGCCAAAAGTGACCAAACCATTGGAAACATGTCTGCATTTGGTTTATCACTTCAGTTGAGTTTAACCACACTGTGCACACACCGTTTTAAAAACAAAAATACATCAAATTTATGAAAACATGATCATCTGCTGTTGCAACTAACAGAGAAATAATGAACAAAATAATTATGTAGATACAATGCAACATTTATTTGGTTTGTCTTGGTCCATTCATATAGACGTGAGAAAGAAAATGATAGAGAAATACAAAAAAACAAAATATTAAAAACAATCTAAAATGTTATAATTCAATCAGGTTAATGTTTTGTGTTTTAAAACTGTCAGCCGTTTCATAAGGTTGCAGTGACATACAGAAATGAAATTGAAAGGATAAAAATGGAATTTAATAAAAGACATTATAAAAGACATTTACAGTCATGTTACTGTAGGTTATACTGTCCTGTCCTGGTTATTAATCTTATACTGTACACAATAAATGTGTGATCTGTTATAATCTTGTGTTTATGATTTTGGCAGCTTAAGAGAATCATGAGTGCTGTTTGTATGGCTGGGTTGATGTTTTCACACAGCTTTAAAAACCACTGTCACAAACTGAAAGACCAACAAGAAAAAACTTTTAAACTTTAGTTGTACTTCAAACTAAATTGACGTTACATACTATAATACAAAACAATAGTTTACTTTCAGCAGGAATTCTCAATCATGTTTCCTGTAATAAATGTCAGTAATGATATGAATGGTTTTACCTGTTGGTTTGGATCTTGATGCTGTTCTGTAACTTGTATCTGCTGTAGATCAGTGTTATGAAGTCCTGAGTTATTTTTGGATCGTCTCCAAAATACAATTTTTTAACAACACAAACATTTAATAGTCCTATAAATGGCACAGTAAATTTAGATTATATTCGTGTAGAGCCATAACATGAGCTGCTTTTCGGATTTTTTAATAACCTAAATATTTAGCTTGCAATTGATATAATTTACATATAATGATCACCTGTAATGATTAGACCAGCATGCAGCAGACCAGATATGAGAATAAATGTCTTCCATTGTAATGAGTTTTGCTCTGTTATATTTGTGTGACTGCTGCACTGTTGAGTTTCTAAAAAAAGGTTTGCACAGTTTATTACAGTAATCACTGTAACTGTCAATATACTCCATTAATATGTTTTGATAACTAAAGGAACATATACAGTATACTTACCAGTAATGTGCAGTCTTGTGCTGGTACTGAGTTTTGGAGGTGTATCTTTGCTCATACAGTAATAAACTCCTAACTCATCTACAGTGACATTATATATGACCAGACGATGTTTAGATTGTACTGAATATTTATTTTTAAATGCTTTATTTAAGTGGAAAACTAATTTTGTGTTTGAGAATGACTGCAGTATCACTGTAGGAGAATCTGATTGTTTCAGTAAAATTAAGATTTGCATCAGATCTCATAGTCACATTTTGACCCAAATCAGTCAGTTGATCTAAAGTCTCTGCAGCTTGACACCACATTAATACATCTGCAAATGACAATAAAAACATAGGATGACCCCATTAAATGTAGCGTGAAGCCGCAAAAAATTATAACAAAATGTATGTAAAACAATATGCATGTAATAAACTCACATATCTGAAGCTGAACAATCCTCATGTTGTTGCTTGAATCAGACAGTTGAATATAATGACACCTGCTTCTCAACACGCAGTGTTTAAATTGAACTTTACTACAGATGTCTGACAGGAAAAGCTGTTCTTTTTCAAAGCAGATGATGAAATAACACATACAAGATTTGCCATATCTGCACATATCTATATTTTTAAAGAACAAGAGGAGAAACATGAGGGGAAACAGGTCTTTGTCTTTAATCATTTTAATAATGATGTTATTATTAATTAAATGATTATTAATAATTTTAATAATAATGAGTTTTATTTGTGAGATTTTGTTTTGGCTAGTAGATCCTCTCAATGGCTGAGCTACATGGAACACTATAAAACTCTGTAAAACGTGATTTAAAGATTTCAACTCATGAGTGAGACATTGTGTATTGGTTTAAGATCCATATTCAGACATTTATTGTACAACTGGTCTACAACATTTTTACAAAGAATATGACATGGTTGGTGGAGGTGGAGAGTGAATTGCATGGGATTTGTTTAAACAGTTTATGTCTTGATAGAATAACTTTTTGATACACTTAAAATGATCTGTTATAAGACACTATAGGACAAAAAGTGTTTATCTTGACAAGTCTATAATGGTTTTTGAGATGCTGGAAAATGTGTTACAGTGATATGGTCCATTGAAAAATTCATCTTTTGAAGACAATATGTTTTTAAAATCTTTTAAAATCTTTACCAATTTTCTCGACTTTCCTCTAAATTATTTTGTTTTAAATAATAATATCATCGGAACAAGTGCATTATTCAGTTAAGCCCAAGTTACTGTGAAATTCTTTAACATATGATACTGTATATACTGTATATATGTAAAGGTACAGAGAAATAGTATCAAAACAAACAAAGACACCAAAAATACTAATTGTAAATCAAGTATAACAGTATTACGCTTTAGAAAAGTAGATGATCAGTTGACATGACTGTGTCCAGATTCTTCACAATGAAGTAAAGTTTACTGCAGTGTACTGAAAGAGCAATAGAGGATCCAGCATTAAATATTATAAAGTGCACAGTACATCTGATAATCTAAAAAGTGTTAAAAATTGTGTGATTAATAAAGTTATAAATAATCAATGATTTATTTATATGTTTTGCATAATTTACCAGTGTCCAGCTCTTTGACTCTTGAAGTTCTTCTATAGGCACAAATTCAGTCTGTTTTGATTTTGCATCCTGGGTTGTTTGGTTTTCTCTACAGTAATACCACACACCAGCTACCAGAGAGAAATATTATGTTAAAACCTATTAAGGATGAAGTCACAGCACTGAATAATACATTTTATCCAAGTTAAAGTAAATAACTCACCAATGACCACAATGAGCAGAAGACCATTTAACACACCAGATATAAGACTAATAATCTTCCATTGTGTTTGTTTCTTTTCAATGTATTTCACCACTGTGTGATTCTGCTGAATATAATGTACTTCTATTTCACTGTGAGATGATGTTTCTGTAATGATTGTTATTGATAATTTACTCGACTACACATATACATACATATAAATAAATGTTTTATAGGCACTTACCATTTACATATAGTCTGGTGCCACTGCTGAATTTTGGAGGTGTAACTTTCTTCATACAGTAATAAACTCCCAATTCATCACTAGTGATGTTATTTATAAACAGATGATTTTTAGATTGCACTGAATATTTGTGTCTGAATGTTGTATTGAAGAATAAAGATGTTGTTGACAAAGTGCATAATATCATCACAGGAGGATCTGGTGCTTTCAGTAATAACCAATAAATATCTCCTTCATCCAGATCACAGTTTATAGTCACATTCTGTCCCAAAGCAGTTAGATGATCTAAAGTCTCTGCAGCTTGACACCATATGAGTAGATCTATAAAATTAAAAAGAATTTATAAAATCCCAAATAAAAATGATAAACATTATGAACACAAAAAAGTGTACTTACAAATTAGCAGTTGAATTATCTTCATGTTGCTCTCTTGATTGAAATGTTTTGTCATTATAGTATCTGGTTTCTTTCAGAAAGGCACTGCAGTAAATGCAACTCTTTTCAAAACCTTTGAAACAAAGAGAGGGACATTTCACAAGAACCACTGAGAGGAAGTTAATCTCACAACTCACAGACCAAATTTAACACTAGCTGCAGTATTACAATGTTTTAGAGTTTTTACTATATTGTGTTGTGCTTTATCTAAGCTACAGAATTAACAATGGCAGTAACAAATGATCGTCTGACAACACAAAATCTGTAAAAGTTTCATCCAAAAATCCAAAAACACAGACATTTTTCCAAGGACAGGAGCTATTTTCAGTCTGTATGAACTAAAACAAATTATGGATAAATGAATTAGAGTCCTGCAAGGCCATAAGACACCAACATATTTAAAGGCCTCCTCTGGTCTCATGTGTGTCACACAAGTGTGTTGTAGTAAGTATTGATGACATCCTAATTTACACACCCTCATTAGTAACTCACATAAGACATGTTAAACTGGTGTTGCAATGGCTGCTGGATCATCATCTATATTCTATTCCATTATGAATAGCTTTGTGCAGGTCAGAAATGCCACTAAAGTTATTACAGTGGCCCTAAAATGAGCTCAAATGCCCCAACATTGCCTCATTATATTTTCTTCAACCGTATATTTATAACATAATATAGTTACTAATTTAGGTTACTGAAGATACTAATTTTTGATACTGAGATGTTTTATTAAATACCAGCTTGCATTTTTAAAAAAGCAACACAAAAATGAAACAATGTTGTTTAAGACAAAGATGCCTTACTGGATAACTGTACTGTAAAAAGTTAGGGAAAAGCTACAAAGATCTGTGTGTTGTCCTCAAAATAAAAATAATCTTGTGTGATATAATCTGTGTAAAATGCTGCTGTATACAGTCATTGAGCCAATGCTGTGTTATTACTTTATTGCCAAAAAAATTATCTTTTAAATTTTTTTTTAAATCATGTTATTAATCGTTTAAACGGGTTTTCATTTTAAAACAACTTTTAAGAAATTGCTTGTAAAATACAGTATTACGAAAACTTCCAGGATGTTATTTTTAACCCAACCACAAGACCACAAGTTCCCGCCGATCGCCATAGTTTGGAGCAGAGCAGAACGTGCACGCTAATGTAAATATTGTGAAAAAAGTTGAAAAGTTGACAAGAACAAACTTGTTTAACAGTCAAGATGGAAAAGAGATGCTCTTTTCACTGAGTTCAACGGGGCACCTATTTGTAGTTTGCTTGGAAACCAAATTATAAATCGTCACTACAGGTTCACAAAGGTAAGATACAGGTGATTTTATGTTTGTATAACTACTATCTATTGAATGATAACTTCTTGTTCTCTGTGGATGGTTTTAAAGCAGTCTCTAGGATACTAATAGGCCTTTGTACGTTTGTTTTTTACACATTTGCAGGCAATACAGATTAGATGTTTACATTTGTTTGTCACTTGACAATAAAGTTGTTGAATTTGAATTCGCATAATTGAATTACGTTTTATAGATAATAAAATCTTGACAAATTGCAGACAAATTGTAAAATGTGTGAGTGTGGATTAGTGATACGGCCCTTTTTGGTATAAAAAATAAATGATTTAAGTTGTCCATCACTGATCTAGATAGAGAATGTAACTTCACAGCGCCATCTTTTGGTGGACTACATGAAGTACAGCTCAGACCTGCTTCTGTAGCTCTAATTTTTAAGGATTATTGAATTATTAAATCACATTTCATGTCTGTATTTTGTTTAAATGATTACTATAAAATATATGTTTATTTTGTAGTCTGGATGTCATAAAGACCGGAAGTACAACAGAGTGTATGAGAGACTGTGAAAAGCGAGCTTCTGCTATATTGTAGTAAGTATAAATGTGTTTTTTGAATATCAAGCATCAAAATCTATTCTAGCATATCCCAAAAATAAAAAATAAAGACAGGATTAGGAAAATGTGAAATAAAATGGCATTAAAAATATAAGACTCTTGCTGTATCATTATGTGCTCAATTTGCTGTGATGAAGTTGTTTTGACTGCCTTTATGTGCCTTTAAGTTTTGACCGGGTTTGTCAATTGTGTTTGTATATTGTGTGATATAAAATGTGACCCAGTCTGTAAAAAACAGGATTTTACCTATTAATTCTTACCTTTAATATCTTTACCTTTCAATCTTTGACATGTCATTACCCAGTCAATATTAAAGATACCAAGGTTATATTTTCACAGAATGTTCTTTAGGATGGTTTTATGTAAAAAACAGTAAATCACAAAAAAATGGCTTTAGCTGGGTTTTCAATCTCAAACAAAATATCTCAAAAATAATATGTATATATATATATATATGTATGTATGTGTATGTGTATGTATATGTATGTATGTGTGTATACATATATATATATATACATATGTGTATATATATATATATATATATATATATATATATATATATATATATATATATATATATATATATATATATATATATAAACTTATATTGTTTTTATTGACTGTGTGGATAAATGTACATACTGTTAAATATGTGTTTGATGGCAAGACTATGGCAGTTTAACTTCTTCCGTAACCAAATTAAGTCAGGAATCGTGTATATCCACCAGGAGGAGCCATTTACAAGCAGTTTGGAGGCCAAGGCAACACTTAGAGCTTTTTGTCTTGTTCTTAAGATCATTCCTAAACCATTTTTGCAGTGTGGCAGTGGAGGTCACAGCCATCTGGGAACACTATTACCATGTAGCAATCTTTAGGAAGGCAGTTGATCAGATTCACATTCAAATAGCTTTTTATATAATCAGCGTTATTTGCTTATTCTGTAATTTGTTTAATGTTGTGTGTATTAAAATTATGGTTTATGTATATTTTCTTGGTTTTAGCACATTTAATGTAAAGTTTCAGAGCATACAATGGCTATATATTTCCAGTTTTTGTGTCTGATGCTGGCCAGTCTTGTTTTAGTGTAGGAATGTACACTATTAATGCAAGCATCTTATTTAATAGACATTAAAGGTAAGTGTTGTTTTAATTAATAAAAAAGGAAGTTAAGTGCCAAACGCAAATCTTCTTAGTGAAAATCCCTGGTAATTCAGTTACTTATTCAGTCATTAGCAAGTCCTGAGGTTTTGCAGAAGGATGCCAGACTACTCTGGTGGTTGTTTTCTGTTTCTCAAAGCCACAGCTCTGTCCTAAAGTTTAGCAGTTAAATGAGACTGTTCTGTATAACTCATAAATCACTATATATAGTTTACAGTCCACACAGACTGAGGCGTATTCTCTTCCGCTGTAGACAGTTACCTCATGGCTATCTTCAGAGAAGTTGGGACCTGTGCAGTCGTGTGTGTGTGTGAGTTTGTAAAAAACGGAAGGGTAAAAAGCTTAACTGACCCAATATTCCAGTAGATCTCAACCCTTTTGACTTGAAAGACCTCCAATATTTAATACCCCCGACTCACAATTTCTAGACTTCGGCATAACTACAATGATGTACAAACATTATCATCTCTATTTTTAGTTGTTTTAACTTAATTTAGTTTGTTTTAACATTAATTAAATGTTTGTGGTCCTATTTTAATTTTTTTCATAAGTCATCTCACTTGATTAAATTGTATTGAATCTAATTGATTTGCAACAAGTTTGCTTGTAAGTCTCTCACCTACAGCAAGAGGGCGCTCACGTTCTTTTACAGTCTGCATCAAAAGTAATATTTATTCCAGCTGAGAAAGAACTTATTTGTTTGTCATGGATGTGCTGTTTGGACAAACAGGTAAACACAAAGACAAGTTGATTTAAAAAGTTATGAATTGCATTTAGAAAGAAGTCGCAATCACTTCTTTTCTTTCTCCCCAGATTTTTTATTTTTATAGCCAAAAATGTTCAACAGTGTGTTTTTGAGGAACCTACTCGCTAAGAAGTTTAATTATGTGAAATGGTTGTTTAATGGTAAATGCTGCCTGGGATGTCTGGATGCGAGTACAAAGCTCTGGGTTCTCCTTCCTGGCCTGCTGATTTGCATGGAACATACTTTTGGGGTACTTACTGGCCAAAAGGTTTCTGAGAACGGCTGACAACACACATTTGTCTGGTTTATTCACACCTTTACTGCAAAGTTAATTATATTCTTTTCTTTAACCCTCTTTTTTACAACTCATTCCTGAACCTGAAAGTCTTAGAAACAGTTCTGGGAATTCCTGTCTATTACTTATCCATGTGATATCAGTCTGTGATGGTAAGTGACCAGCTAACGTCACACTTAACAGTCAGTTAAATGCACTCTTACGAAAACACTGGCCTGCGATTTGGTGAGGGATTTGTGTTGATGCACAAGCTACTTATAAGAGGATTGAGATTTCTTGTCAGTGCGATGGTGTAATTGATGGACTTTTGGATCATTCCAATCTGGATGAACCAGGATGTTTTTCTGAGAAACACAAAGCTCTTAATTTTTATATATAAAAACATCTGTGCAAATACTTGAAAGCGATAATGACTTTTATGACAGATGAGAATAATAAATCAGCTTATTCTGAACTTGAGATTTGTTTTTAAAAAAGTAGTATCTGATTTCTCTGCCACGAGCAGCAACAGTTGGAATTTGGAAATATTGACTTTTTTTAAGCAGGTTTCCTGAATTGTCATCTCAGCTGCAAACGAATTGTCCTGCCATTGCTTAAGACAACTATGTCGGGCTTGTCAGGATGCTCAAACAGAGAAAGCAATGTTTTGATATTCCACAGATCCGCAGTGTTTACACGTATGAGGAAATTAATCTATGAGTGGCTTGCAGTTGTCTCTGCACATTAAGGTGGGATTGGAAAAAAGTATTGTAACGTCAAAACAATTACATGCTTCACTTTTAAAGAGACAAGCTAATAAACAACACTACTTAAATTACAATTTAATCTTGCTCCATGTTATTGCGGTAGGGGTCTGTTTTAGGTCATTATAGAAAGTTTTGTGTTTAGTGAAATAAAAAAACACTAGAAAAAGGTATTAGGTAAAGTGTTTATGGGCGATTCCAGTGTTATGGTATGACGTCAGTCAAAACTTGAAATATAAATTCTCAGCGAATGTTTTTATTACAATATATTGAAACAGTTATTTATGTTTTAAATGTTTGAGTCCAGACATCAGAAAAATCAGTCTATACACATTTTCTGTTTAACAGGAGGGAAGTAAACATGTGTCGTGTGCATAAAATTTTGTATGATTTCTTTAAATTTAAATGCACAAACCAGATGCAGAAATAACCAACAAATGGAGAAGAGTGACTCTTCAGAGAACATAAAATAGTTATTTTGATTTTTAATGAGCTATCAGTATAAGCTATCAGTATGGTGAAATCCTTTGGTAAAAAAAGCTCATGACATTTACGTTTCGATCTATTTTGCACAGCCTTGCATAGGTCGGATAGAGGTAGAGGTCATAGATGTTGGTTATAAAGGTGCTTTTTGATGTTTTGGGTAATGTGAAGTTTGTGAAAGAAAGTGAACGTGTCGAGCATAAACAAGGTTTGAGAATTCTCGGCCACTTCAGAGCTGAGTCATTCAGTTCTCTTAGCCAATGATTTCTGTGTTTGTTTTGGTTGTTCAGTAGGGGGCCAATGTCTGGGCTCAGAACCAGGTCCTCTCCCAGGATTTCGGGTTTAAGCGAATGTCAGGATCTGTGTTTGTGTGCATGTGTCGGACCATGTACATGCATGTATTTCAACATGTTATTCCGATAGTTTAGTGATGTTAAAAAACAAAGTCTTGAGCTTGGGAGTGGATGGAAAGACAATCTTCTTCTTTGCGTTTGTCGTTTTTGTCTTCAATTCTCTTCACTCTTGCCCATCTTCACTCTGTCATCCCATAAGCAATGTTTAACAACATAATGCCAACCCATAATGCCTTGCACCTTTTCCCGATCCCGCAAACCCCAACGTTCATGCCACGGCAGCAAAGGCCACATGCTGTTTGACTGTCTGTAGCCATTTTGATCCGTTCATTCCTCTGCTCTCAATTACAGACCTAGCATCTTGGCTAATATTAGTACAAGAATGGTAAAACTGAAAAGAAGAGAAAAGAAAACAGATGATATTTATTTTTAATCATCATCTTCCAAAGAATCTGGTTTGACCCAGAAGTTCAGCGCTGTGTAGACGCAGGTTTGTTGGTGATTGACGGCACGTGGAGGGAAGATGACCTCACGTGTGCTTGTAGGAGACAAAACGTGTGTGTGCCTTAGAGAGACCACCACGCCTGTGTTGAGATGCAGGGAGGAAGAGAGAGAGAGAGAGAGAAAGGGTGATGGGAAGAGTTTGACTGATATGCAATTCATTAAATTAAAGTTTGGGTTGTGGTTTGGTCTGGAATGTGTTCAGAAACATACGTGCGTATGTGTTTGTGTTTCAGACTCTGTATTGAAACTGTATTGGCGTGAAACCAATTTGTTGGCTACCCTGAGTATCAACATTCTTACAACAAGAATAGCTCTTATACTCTGTACACACTGACAGTGATTTTATTTTGTTTACTCTATAACCTTTTAGTGTTTTTTTAAGCGTTCTCGCCACTGGCCGCCCTAACCTTATTGGTTGACTGCGCAACCAGCCATAACTTATAAATAAACATCCAATCACAAATGATTTTTAAATAAAATTCCACACTGATAGTCCTAGTTTGTTGTTAGTCTAGCAGGTGGACAACCAGTATTTGGTTTTGGTGGTTGACCGCAGAAGTCTTTTTGAATGAGATTAGCCTTGGTGGGACCATTCCATGATGGGCACCAGCAACTAAAAAAACTTTTTTTTTTAGAAGTGTTGGTGAGCACATCCAGATGCATTTGCTATTCCTCGAAATGAGACCTCCCTGAACTCTCTCTGCTTTCATCCAGCTGTTCTACACATCAACATAAAACGTTAAAAATAATGGGGATAATGAAGTGTTACACTTGTTATTATTGGATGCTGTTGCTGGGGACATGCTGATTCCCTATTGACCGTCATGTGATGGACATGTCCTCCTGCTTCATCCCAGTCAGTGATGCGTTTCGTTTTTTTGGAGCTTTTGTCCCTACGGACTTTCATTTGGAGCAGGGGATGAGGAATGGCATTTCACTTCTGGTTGCAGGAGAATGAAGAATGTAGAATGTAGAATGTAAAGGGCAGGAGGAAAAACACGAGAGCATTTCTAGCCTAGTGTGGAGTGATGTTAACCATGTGATTGTTTTGTGTTTGTAGCTGCGTCTCAGTGCTGGTAATATTACCAATACAGCCATGATTATTTGGTTGTTAAACACCATGGTTGACAGCAACAACTTATTTTATTGGGGTTATTTCAATATTATGGGTGAGTTTTTTTTTAGTCAAAACAAAAATTTTTCATCACTAATTTGTTGCCCTGAACCACAAAACCAGTCTTAAGTAGCATGGGTAAATTTGTAGCAAATTCCAACAAAATATTGTGTCAAAATGATCGATTTTTCTTTTATGCCAAAAATCATTAGGATATTATGTAAATGTTCCATAAAGATATTTAGTAAATTTCCCACCATAAATATTAGGGCTGTGTATCATCAACAATGTCACGATACGATACGCATCACGATACTAAAGCCACGATACAATATGTATCACGATATGGATCAATTTGGAATTAAAATTTCTTTTGAGCAGAGTTTAATAACAGTAATATGTGTTTATTGAATAACCAGTGTTTTATAACAGTTGTGATAACTGAAAAACTATTTTGTTTTTGTCATTAAAAAAACAATGACTTAAATGAAATTAAAAAAAATTGTCAAAAAAAAACTTAGAATGGCTCTTCCTGTTGCTTTTAAAGTCTCTGCCTTATGACTGGTTTTGTGGTCCAGGGTCACATATATTGAACCATCTGTTTATATTTTATTAAACCCCTGTTGATAGAAATGAGACATCATAAAAAATCAGTCTATGCACAGGTTTTGTGAAAAAAAACCCCAAACAAACACATTTTTGAGAGGCAACATACTTTTCTGTAAATTAAAGTTCACAAACCAAAAGCAATAATACCCAACAAATAAAGAAGGGACGAGTCTTCAAAGAACGTAAAATAGTTATTTTATTTTAATCTGCACATTTATGAGGAATATGGACTGGTATAGATGTGACATAAAAATGCTATATAAATCGCATGAGTATTTAAACCACCAGATATTGACATCTAAGCAATTAATATGGTGAAAACCTTTAGTAGAACTTTATTTTTTATTGTAAGGTTGACATTTGCATGGAATTGCCTATTTAGTTGTATAATCATTTCTTTGGCTGGTTAATTGCTTAACTAATGTGCAACAATCTTTGTCGATGACATTCTTTATCATGTTCTTGTATTATTTTACATTTGGGCCGTGATTCAGAAGCAAGCACGGAAAATTTCCCAATATGGCTGTTTCAGAAAAGACTCCCCACTGATCCTCAGAGGATCACTGAGCCTCAACAAAGTCTGTTAAAGCAAGGATAATCTCCATCTCAAGCAGAGACCCTGTTTACGATGCCTCATAAGGTAAAAGAAGTGGAAACGTTTGACAGTTATATTTCTGATCAGGACTGCTGCCGGTTTTTATTTATCTACCCTCCTGTGGGATGTCATTGTGTACTGTAGAGATGACGGATCATCCTTCTATTTTAATGTCGTCGCTTGATGTGATAAGGCCTCTGGGACTAAGTACGGTGTGTCCTGCACAGTGAAAGACAAGCTTTGGCTCACTAAAAATGCTGTGTCACTTAAAATATATTCCATTATTCAATGCCTCGTAGTCATTCGAGAAGCTAGTTTATGTGGAGAGATGTAAGCACTGTCACGGATACTTTGTGCACCTGCCTCAGCTCATCTTTAGTGGTTTGAGCTTAGGTTTATTTATAGGTGTTTGTTTAATCTATTTTGAAAGGAGGTCTTGGCTGGTCAGTATAATGCATCCTTGAAAGGGTGGAAAAGGCAGAATAATGTGCTTTTTTCATTGGGTTGCATTGTGTTGTGCTGGATGTTAGAACCATGGATATGAATGTGATGGTTAGAGCTGTATCTCATATCGTTTATCTGTGTCCAGCAGTGAAATTCATGATACTATAGTCTGCAATCAGAATTCAGAGATTTCACTGTCAATGCAAATTGGCAATTCCAACGTTATGGACATGACATTTTCAATCAAAACCTGAAATACAAATGCTAACAGAATGTATTTTTTTACCAGTAGATTGAACCATCTGTTTATATTTTACTAAACCCCTGCTGATAGGGTCCAGACATCAAAAAATATCAGTCTAATGTTATAAATATACATGCGTTATGGATCTGACAAAAAAAACCCTTCCATTTATGGGGAATGTGGACTGTTATGGATGTGACTATAAAAATAATGCTTTAAACATAAAAGAAATGCTTTAAAAACTTACAGAGAGACCCCACATGGGTATTTAAACCAACAAATATTGACATATAAGCTATCAGTATGGTGAAAACCTTTGGTAAGTACTCTTTTTTTAAACGGTAAGGTTGCATGGAATTGCCCAAGTGTTTCTTATCAAAGACCTATTATGTGAGCTGTGTTATCCACATTACTGCTCTTTAGCACTGCACTAAAACAAAACAGTTTGAAAGAAGTAGGTCAATGTTCACAGATAATCCAGGTATTGTATTTAATGACAGTTGTTTTGGGGGTTCTGTGTGACATCTCCTGAGCAACACGATGGGAATGAATAATGATGTGATGTGCTTTTGGCAAATAAGAGGACCAGAAAGTATGCTTGGCAATTTAGGTCATAAATAAGGCCCATTAAACTGCTCTCTCTTTGTGGTTAAAGGAAAAGATTGAAGAGACTTAAATTGTTCTTGGCAGGTATTGTTTATCCCTCCATATTTCGAAAAATGTAATTGTCAACGCTGCGATAGATGAGGTACCTGGCAACCTTATTTTTGCTCACTCTTTGACGTCTATGAAAAACTAGGCCTGGATGCTTTCCTGTAGTCGGATGATCTGTCGACCTCAAAGATGATGGATGGTTGGTTGTGTCAACCAAGCCTTATAGGACGGCTATACATCATCTCCACTCAATTAACAATCTCCATGATATATACATATACACAAAAACCTAGAACTGACCTTCCATTCCTTACCAAACACTGAAACACTACTGTAACCGACAACACGATGTTAATAAAAAAGTTATGTTAAAGTTGTTTAAGGTTGATCTCTAGAACAGTTTAGCTCTGTTCCAACAAAGCTATCCTTTAAAGGATTTGTCAAAATGAAAGTTTGCTGGTAATTTACTAACCCTCACCCAAGATGCAGGTGACATTTCATTACAGCTGTAAAGATTTCTAATTAAAGGTAAAATTGTGGTAATGAAAATACAGCTAAAGAGAAAGTGACTTTTTTATTACTTGTTTGTGATCTAAATGGCTATTTTATGGGATACATTTGGCTTCCATCAAAGTGTGTAATGAACTGTTTCCGTGTCCAACCATCCACTCAATGGAGCACAATGGAGAATACTATTTAAACAGTCAGTTTATGAGCGCTATTTATTCATATCACACATTTTTTTTTCGCCTTTTTATCATTTTTTTTAGACAGGAAAGTGTAGAGAGACAGGAAGTGAATTGGGAGAGAGGGTAGCGGGCTCGGAAAGGACGCCAGAGCCGGGATTCGAACTCGCGTCGCCATGCGCAGTTGCGCTGTATATGTGTCTGGAGCGCTGTCCACACAGCCACAGGCTCCAACTCATATCGCACATTTAAGCGAAATGTTTATAAGCTTACAGTGTATGGTAAGAAAGATAAAGAAGGAATAAAACAGTAAGAAAAGAAATAAAACGCTCTCGGGTCATCAATAATTTGGTTATGGAGATAAAGGATCGGGGGTTTTTCGCTATAGTTTTACTGTGCACAATGAATGTATATTAGCATTTTTTGTCATTTTCCAATGGAATCTGATAGAGCGGTTGGACCCGGAAACGGTGGTGCACAGGAATACGATTGGCCTGAATAATTGGCCTGAAGTTTCAGATGCACTATAAGGACCGTAAGCCTGATGCTATAACTGGTGATTATATTGTAAATAATGTTTAGTTTCTTCCACAGGCCAATGGTTTGGCTTGGTAAGATCTCTTTATTGTATACCCATGAGTCACTGGGGTTAATTTTGTGTCGTTTTGAATCTGTCAATCCGCTCTTTTGAAGTGTCAGCAACCATGGGCATTGCATTTTAGGAATCATTAACATAAACAATTTTGTAATATTATTA
Organism: Beaufortia kweichowensis; assembly: GCA_019155185.1. Taxonomy (NCBI): domain Eukaryota; kingdom Metazoa; phylum Chordata; class Actinopteri; order Cypriniformes; family Gastromyzontidae; genus Beaufortia; species Beaufortia kweichowensis. The sequence goes on along the minus strand of CM032818.1, from coordinate 7,464,084 downwards.
TTAATAACAATAACTTATTAATTGCATTAATAACACATTTTTTGAACTATCACTTTAAAGCAGCGTCTTTTTATTCTTTTATAAGTTCGAAACTAGAAATAGAAACAGAAGTAAGGGTAAGTGTTATTGGGTCAGATGTTGATGCGTCTGATTTTAAAGTCAAGAACTAAATGTTTTGTTGAGACTTCCAACCAATGACTTTGCATCTTGAATACAGCACTCAAATTATATTTTGCTCATGCTCTAGCCATAGTCCTAGATGTGAAAGTTTATATTTAAAAATTGGTTCACAATGGAAACGCCAGTCAGAAATGAGTGTTCTCCATTTTGCCCTAGTTAAATGATGTATAAAGTGAGGATTAAAAAACTGACGTTGATAAAACACAGACACAGTCCTTCCCTGTCATCCTGAGGGCTACGCAGATTTTCAGAGCATTATCTGGTTATGTCGTACTCGGAGATACAGACACAAAAACAGATGTTATATTTATGCTTGTACTGTATGTCATTCATCAGGGGAGAGCCACAGATTACATGAAAAACATAGATGGATGGGCAAACAGAGAAAGACACTAGGGGCTTTTAGCATATGTTTGTTGTATAGCTGCTTCCATCTGGATTTTGTCCTTGTCGCCGAACTTTAATCCTGGGATGAGCGGGGTCTCCCAGAGTTTGAGCCATTTAAGTTTGCAGCACTCCATATCGTGTCAAACATCTCATATAGCCTTAAAACCATCACAAATTCTGCACCCTCATACTTTAACTCTCTTCTACATACCTACAACCCATCCAGAACCCTACGCTCAACGAACGAACGCCGACTGGTGGTACCCTCACAGAAGAGCACTAAATCCCTCTCTCGCTCTTTCTCCTTCTCCGTCCCCGGCTTGTGGAATAATCTCCCTAACGCAATCCGTTCTGCCACATCCCTCACCTCCTTTAAGAAACAACTAAAAACACACCTCTTCCACGAACACCTGACATCATAATACAAAAAAAACCTCTCTTCTTTCCTCTACAGGTACTTATCCAGCACTGCAAAACATTGTAAACTTAGTAAAGCACTTCTTAGTACTATTGCTGCCGCTTTTGATGTATCGCTTCATTGTCTCCTTTGGATAAAAGCGTCAGCTAAATGTAAATGTAAAGCAAGGGATTTGCCTGAACATATTTTCAAAATCGGCTATTTGGTAGGTTGCCTGAACCACTTGTCAGCTGATTAGTCTTAAGGATAAGCTTGCTGTGTGTTCACCTGACTCCTTTTGGATGCATTTTCTATCATGTTTTTTGCAAAACATAATATGACATATGAGATCACAGTGAAATGTTGATTTTTTTTTAATTCACCCTCATGTTGTTTAAAACTTGTATACGGCTATTCTAAAAAGAAGATATTTTGTGTTTTTGTGGATTTGTGTTGTTTGTTTACCAATGTTTTTTAAAATATTAAATATTAAAATATCTACATTAAATATGTTCTGTAGAAAAAAGCAAGCCATACAGGTCTGGAATGACATGAGGATGAGTAAATGATCAAATAATTTTTCATAGTCATATTTATTCTTTTTTTCCAAGCTAAATTGATGGTTTGATGGTTTTTTTTGGCTACCAATGCAGTTTTTCTCAGTATGTTCTGTAAATCAAGTTAAATGTGTGTTTGCTTTTCCTCAAAAGACTCAAGCTTTTCATAACAACGCCTTTTTTCAACTGTCACTGCACATATTGAGTATACACATGAAAATCTACAGATTTTATTTTATTTTATTTTCATTTTTAAAATGTTTTTGAATGTTTTTTAAAACAACATTTTTGTTTATTGTTATGAAAATGTGTCAAATATTTATTCCTCAGTCCTCCATCAATATATAGTTTGTCATGGTTAGATTAGAATTTAACTATATTAAATATAAAAAAGTGAATAGTGAAATAATCTAACTGTTAGGGTTAGAGAAACTCTTCAGCACTGCATTTGTTGCATCTGATTTCAGGCTTATCATTTGTGTGTTTTTTCTTTCAAATGATTTAAATTCAAATTGTTAACAATTGTCTTGCGTGTATTTCTTTTCTTGCCAATGTGGTGGAAAAAACAAGATACTAATGTCACGTTGTTGTTACATGTGAGGTAAACATCTCGCAGAATCTGCACTGAATAAGGCCTTCGGTTTGCAACGAGAGCATTTTCTCCTGAACTGCACGAAACCCTCTAAAGACTATTTTGGCGTGTACTGCGAATGAGTCAGATGTGTGTTCTAAGTAAAACTTGTGTGACACATTTGCAGACATGTTGCGAACATGCTGTGTAACCGGATGCTGTTTGTGTAAAAGTAGATCTGGCGCTTGGCGGACCTCTGCACTACTGTTGCAACTCGCAGATGGTGTTCATCTGGAAAACAATGTGGATATTGGTTATGAATATAGATGGATGTCATGCGATGGCCTGCGCTGGGGAATGTTTCAGCTCTTGGGTAAGCAACAAATGAAAAGCAATCAAAGGTGATGCTTCTGGTGAACTTCATGGCCTTGAATTCCCTCTCAAAAGCATGAAACACTAGAACAAGCCAGTTCAATTATTTTCTGGAAGCAACACGGATCTATATACAATTTAGGCAGAACCAAATTTGCCTTGTTTAGTTTGATCAGGATTTTTCTTAGCAGATGTGCAACAGGTGGGACTGTTACAAGCTCTTGTATGTATTCTTACAGCGTTCACTCACGTGTACCTGCAAAAGCCCCAGTTTTTCACATTTTATAACCCACCTGTTTGTCTACATGATGTAAATGTATCTTTGTTTTAAAGGTTATCCTCTTTAATCCGTCACTGTTTAGTCGCTTTCATCTGGTCTCTGCTGACAAAAATAAATGAGGTCATCAGTGCCTTGAGGAAGCAAAATGTTTTGTTATGCGTCATTACGATACTAAGTAAAATTTATTTGAAGGTAATTATTATTTCGTTTTATGGGCTACACATGTTGAAAAGTAATCTGAAGATCTAGTTTTGCAAAACACGCTTTCTTACGGCATGACACCAGGTTGAGATCTGCTCTAAGCCTCACAGTCCTTTCGATACAACAATTCAAAACTGGCAAACACTTATTGTATTCTGTATGGCATGCTGTAATGCTTGGAAACAAAGATTGTTTCTCAAATCTAATAATATTATCTTGGTTTTCTGATTTATGTTAGTGAAATAGTTTGTACTACATTTAGACAAGTTGATGTTTTTCTTGTGTTTTCTGTTATTCTCTGTGACACGGTATCTGCCTTTAGTCCCACTCAGGTCCACTTTAGATAAAAGCATCTGAAAAATGAATAAATGTCCAGTAAATGTAAATTGCTGACACCTTAATTTACACCACTGGGGCTTGTCCATTATACAGAAGTCACAGAAGACTATGTTGTCACGAATGGCTCATCTCCTCAATTTCAAAACTCGGTGATTGTCTATGATGTCATGCAAATGAGTTCCCAATAGATGTGATGTAATGCAGCGCCACCCTCGCTCCGAAACCCTTCTCAGAGGATGAGACCACACGGCCCTGTCCTGCCGCCAGCTTTTCTGCTTCCTCCATCAACACAGCGCAGCAATAGTTTTTCTCTCTGAAGGTTTCCTTAGCTCAGCTTAATGCTAAATCTCACTCTCACATTTTCCTTTTTGGAAACAAACGTAAGCTTTCTCTTCTTTCTTGAATTGGACGTGAGTTTTCACTCTGATTTGTTCATATAGCCAAACGATGGAGATAGACAAAGATCAAAATGTCACAAGTTTTTTTTTTTTTTTTTTTAGAAACTATGGAGTTGTTTGCTTGTACCACCAGACATTATAGGTCTTTGAGGGACGCTTGAGGTGATTTTAGGAATCAGTATTTAGTTAAAATATTCTTTCAGGTAATTTTAGGTAATTGTGCACAGCTGTTCTCGCAGTGCTGTTGTTTTGGAGTTTCAGAGGTTTACCATCAGTCATCACTGATCATAAATCCTTCACCATGAAAAAGCAGATTGAACTTTAATACCTGGTTCTGCTCAGTGTTTGTTGATAAATTCTCATTTTAATGATACCCTTGAGGTCTCAAAGTAGTTGTAAACTTTTTTTCATAATTTACTCACCTTATTCACCTAGATGGTAAAAAATGACACTGCAGCGAATTATTTTTTTTACTTGTGTTGTGTAAATTATAAGATAGATCATTTACTTCATGAAAATACTGTTCAGTTCTATTTAATCGTGTTTCACAATTTTATGGCAGTTTGTAATGTTTTTACAAGGTGGCTAATTCTTATGAGTCTCATTTTTACATTTTACTACAATAGTTGTGGGTTTAGGGTTGGGGCTTAATTTTAGTTTTTTCTAATAATCATATATTTTTTTGTTACAAATTAATTATGTACTTAACAATTTAAGTATTTCAACATTTTTGTATTGTTTTAATTTTGACGAATTTGGCACTCCACAGACGCCTACTTTTTATTCTCAGTGATATTTATAGCTGGACCTGGTGAATCACACCCTTGTTTGGGTTCTGGTTTGGTTTTGGATCTTGTAAGTCAGCATTTCGTTAAGTAAGGCGAATAAGTCCTCTAAAGCTATTCTGGAGTACTAGTCCTCTTAAGTACCACAACCTCCCAACAAGCAATAGTTTTAATTTCCTGGTCCCATTCGCAATGTCACCTCAGTCAAACCGAGACTTTCGGCACAGATTTATTTTTATTATTGCATTCTTCAAACGAAAGCAGCAAAATTTATGTTGTCAGATTTTATTGAAAAAGGTTACTAAAATGTAATCCTTAGAAATGATTTGGGATATATCTGTCTTTGCCTGTTTAGGTAAATTGGAGCTGTACTTCACATAGACAACTGCTGTCCAGGGGTGTTACCAAGCTGGCCATTCAGTGAACTGACATGCCTTAAAGGCATATTTATTTGATTTAGATTACAAAACCAGGCAGGGTTTGGGGTTTGTATTTTAAGGCAATGTGGTATCGGAGTCATATGGAGTTATAGCAGCAGTTTGTTCATTTATAAAAGTTGAATGGGCTCTGAGGCCTAAAAGTAATGTAGTCATAAAACCAGGAGCGTCAGCCTGAAGGTTTTCTCCAGTTACCCTGGCCTACGATGGTCTCTGAGGTCTACTGCTGTGGTTAAAGGACATTGTACTTTATCCAAGTTTTGTCTCCAATGTCCTGGTAATGAAAGAGTCATTCAGTATACATCATTAGACAATGCTGGTCACTGGCTGCTATAAAGTAGCATAAGCTGCATGTATTGTTTGGCTAAAGGATGATGTTTAGACAAGCGTGAACACGTTCACACACACTGTTTTTAACAGAGGAGGTGCTCTCAAGCTCTTTGGGACATTTTAGATGTTGCTGCTGATATCTTCCCAGTTGATGGATGGTCTCTGTTTTCTCTTTCTTTCAACCATTGTGGAATGTACTGGTTTAAATGGTCAATTGGTGGATAATTATGGACAGCATAGAAGAAAACTATGTCTTTGGTTGTGTGGAATTTACCTTCTGTCACTTAGTTACTGTTGTTATCAGTATCAATTGTATGTACGTAACTTCTTGTTCTGCATTTAGGAAGCATGGAGAGAGATTATTAAACAACAAAAAATGAGGTTACCATGCATTTATATCAAAGTATTATCTTTTCATGTTTTTTAATTGTCATTTTCACATTTGCAAACCTATACCTGTACTACAGATCCATAGACCACCACTACAATGGTGACCAATATTTTAACCTGGTAACTGTCACTGCACATATTGAGCATACACATGAATAATAGTTTTTTTAAATCTTTTTTTAAGTGTCACATTAAAATGAACAATTTTATAGATTTTGTGAAAATTTGTCAGTTATGTATTATGTATTCTTGAGTCTTAGACCTTTCCATCAATATATAGTTTGTCATGATTGCATTAGATTTTAAATATGAAATATTAAAGTGATTTGTGAAATAATAAGCGTTCCACCTGTGGAACGATGACAGTAAACAAGTTAAATGCAGAATATTATACCAAACTAGACAAGGCAATTTATATTATCAGCATGACAACAATAGTGCTTTACTAGTACTTGTAATCGGGACATAATATATTGGTCATGACCGACCAATCAGAAGCAAGTATTACAGAGCACTGTGTAATAAATATATATATATATTGATATTCCATTTTTCCTCATATTACTTATAAAAAACCCAAATCTGATATCACTGTTTATGAGGGCAGTGTAAGGCTCGAAAAAAATGTATCTGCTCTAATACTGTGGGCAAGCGAAGCACAACATTCTTCCCAGACTGCTTTCTGTCAACACGCCATTTATCTCCACAAACAGGAAAAGGTGGTATTTCACTCCACTATTGCTCAAACTATGTCCTTCTTCACTCTCTTTATTCATCCCCCAGAGTGTGTTTGTCATCTTCAAGGAAGCCAGAAGATCCTCCTGAGATTTCCATTTTATACATGAAATGCTCTCTTAAAACACACCTTAAGGGGGGAAAAGATACCATGCCAACCCCTTCACTTTAAGTCCCTCTTAGTAGTTAATAATCTTTCTTAGAGTACAGCTTTCCTGCATATTCAGGCTCTTGTTAAGGATACTTACTGTATAGAAGAAGGAGAAATTGAGCCAAGACTAGACCTTCCAAGACCCTCCACAACCTAGAGCAATACAAGTTTCCTTTCAGATCAGATCCAGTGTTTTTTTTAGCCTGGATAAATTACCATCCACATTAAAAATTCAATGGCTGAAGATAGAAATTTCGGGAAAATCAAGTAATTTGCCTTTAACATTTTAGTTAAATAAGAAGCTGCAGGCTTTGGTATACTGAAAGAAATATTACTGCATACATTTGCACAGCATGGTGAAGATACCATGCTGACAGGCGGTTAAAGTAATTACTACCTTTAGTTTGCTGGAAATGGATTGTGGCCTTGTCTGAGACCAAAAGACGGATATTCAGACCAAGGTAATGAATAATGAAACCTAGACCAAGACCTCAACATTAAGACTTTGACATCAGAAAGTATATTTGTATAAATCTACCAATTCAGAAGATTGGTACCTGATACAAATGGAAATCCACCCCAGGAATCTCTATAAAACGTTGAAAAATGGAAACCCAGTTCACTTCATCCTTACAAAAACATGGATGTTCCAGCAATGCCACTGTGGTTCTGCTCTTCCAGTTTTTCTTGTCCATTTTAATGCTCCCTAAGCACACTGATGGGCTTGAGTCTTGGTTTGGGGAGCGTTAAGTAGCAAGAGTAAAGCCACTGTGGTTTTTGTGGTAGACCTACTCTGACAGGTATAAACACATGAAGTTAACCAAGAAAAAGGGAGGACATGGCAGAGGCTCTTGTGCCAAAGGATCATTTACGGTATCAAAACGACCTGGAAAAGGTCTTACGGATATAAATGAACTGTCAAGGTTTTGTAAACACACCTTGAGGATTTAATACCTGCTATGGTGTAACTCCTACAGTTCACCTTTTTGGTGACTTTTTGGATTGGGTAATCCAGGGGTTTTCTATCGTCAGCCAAGTGTAGCTTGTGATGCGGGCCTTCGCTTTCTCTTTTCAACCATTCCATCCTGATTATAATTGCTTTTACCTTACATCACTACTGCTTTCCATTTCCATAACCCTGAAAGCTTGAGTACTTGCAGAAGTTGCACCATTCTCATTTATTAATTTTATTGGTATGGACAGGGACATCTCTAGGATTTTTAAACATCTAGTGCTTAGACCAAAGCATGGACATCATCTAGAGGGTATGGGTGTGTAACATCTACATTAACATTTAAACATGTTTTGGAGATATAAACTATCATTTGCTACTTGTTATTAGTAGACAGAGGCAGGTGGTAGTGGCAGAGCGTATAACGTTTTGGTGAAAAAGGGTCTTCTGAAACTAAAATAGGTCAAATTTTGGCCTGCTTTTTCTGGAATACAGGGACTGTAAATTTCTCGTGTGAACATCTGTAAAAGTTGTGTCATCAACTGAGTGTTCCAGCTCAGTTAGTAAAGCATTATGTTAACGGCCCAAAGGTGTCATGGGATTGATTCTCAGGAAGCACGTATACTGATGAGACATACTTTCCATAAAAGTGTCTGTGAAATGCATACAAGTAAAAAAAGCGTAGTTGTTGAGGCATAATACATTTAGTATAGTCTTAAACAGGGGTATGAATGTAAATGCAAAGTTTGAGCCTGCAGATAAAATGCATTTCTTGTAATGTGATGTATTTGCCATCAATTCATTTGATCTTTTTGTGTAGGTACTGATTACAGTCTTACAGGCAATAATTTTTACAGTAAGTATTACTAATACTGTATATACATTCCATGCAAAATTGGATACAATGATACAAAATTTGATACTCTCACTAGCACTATGAATAGAACAGGCTGATTAGAAACTGCAGTTTCATTAATGTACATCATATCAAAAAAATGCCATGCAATATAATATAAGTTTACTACATTTTTTATTTCTATATCTTTTTACTTTAGTTACTACTACTGTATGCATGTAAAGCTGTTTTGTAAAGTTTTGCCAAATTGCGAAAAGCGCTATAGAAGTCATTTTAATGAAATATAATTGCAGGTGGTTAAGGCATGATGTGCTGTCTGTTCTCTTTTATACATTGCAGTTTTTCTTTCATTGTGAAAGGACGGGCCGAATTATCATGTCATTGTGGTTTTATATTTTTGAAATATGGATCACTGCAAAGTGATGACATGTGAGCTTTTAATGGATTTTGTCTTGGAAGACAGATGTTTACAAAGTCTTTTCCTTCTCAATTCTGTAGGTATTAAATTAATAATTGTTTTGGGCTGCGTCTGCTTGGCTTACATTACATTAATGCAATTGCTTTTTGTTGTAGTCTATGCGTGATGTTTTTAAAGCTTTAAACACTATCCTAAGAGAGATATTCTGTCAAATATATTGACTAAAGCTACTTATTGTTAAGTCAATTTAGTATTTTTGTCTTACACAATAATGCACTGTAATGTATGGACTATCTTCATCTGGGTGCTTTTGTCAGGAAATGATAATACATGTGCTTAATTGTGTTTTGATTATTTCATTGAATTGGCATATGTACAGTAATACATTAAACCTTTTTTTTGATTATTACACACAAAAAATGCTGTGTTATTTTAAGTAAAAGTGTCTGCTAAATAACTAAAAAAAATACATTGTGGTGTTAAAAATAAAATTATATTGTCCTCGAGAGGCATTCGTGTTTTTGCCAATTGCAAGACTTTTCCATCCAATTCATTTTCCAATGGATTCCCTGTGACATGTTGCAATGAAACTTGTAAGAAATAAATTCAATATTTTAATTAAAAACATGTTCACCAATCCATTAAGGCAAGACATTTTTTTGTTTAAATAGTTTCTCTCTTTCTATTTTTATTTGCAAAGACATTTATGAGTTAGTCAATTGCTAGTTGGTTTCTATGAAACACTATTTAAGAAGTTTCTGTAAGCAAAATAAAAAGTGCAACCGATTTGCTCTTTGAAGTTAGTATTAGCGGCCATTAACATACACATGCACACGCAAAGGAAATGTTTTATTTAAGTTTGTGCACTTGTGGGATCAGTTGTAGGGGTTCTTAATATACTCGCTAAGCCTCCACCTATGCTATGGACAATGTATACGATTATTGTGCAGATTTATCTCTCAGATTGGATTAAATGGTTTGTAGGTGGTCAAGAGGGAGAAACGGCTTCAAAAACATCACGCAATTAAGGACATGGCTTACCATACGCTTTATCTATTGGTTAAAAGCAACCCACTGAGAAACCATTTTCTTTTCTTTGGCACCTGACAAGAGGATAAAAGAGGGACAAGAAAACCTTTTCTGTTTACTTGGAAAGAATGAAATGTGAAAAACCATGTGTTTTCGGTAACTGAAGACTGAAGATCTTAAGCAGACACAAAGCTCCACGTTTCTATAGGAACAATAGATCCATATCTCTCGTAGGTTTGGAAAGGTTTGAGGCCTCTGCAGGTGTGACATGAAGGTTTCTGCTGGAAAATGTTTTTCCTAAGGCACTTGCAGTGGAATCTATGTTGTCCACAGATGTTTCTTTACCTCTAAGCCTGCTGTTCCTGAGAGACGTGTCCTGTTGAACGTTTGTTCATTGAGTTTGATGTCTGTTGATGATATTTGGTCTGTTCATTATGACACTCCGTCTTGAGGGAGCTAACGGCTCTTAAAGTGTGACGGACATGATTAGATCTCCACTGGAAAACAGCTTCCTTCATAAGCGCGCATATTTGCATTTACGCATTTGGCAGCAGTGTTGGGTGTAATGGATCACCTAAAGGCATAGTTCACCCAAAAATTTCAATTCTTTTATTATTTACTCACCCTCATGTCATGTCAAACCTGTATGACTTTCTTGCTTCAGCAGAACACAGAAGAAGATATTTTGCAAAACGCTGGTTACCGGCACCCATTCACTTTCATAGTATGGACACAAGATACAATGGAAGTCAGAAGGTTCATACTGAAAGAAGATAGTCTACTATCGTTCCAAACTTTGGTGTACTTTATTAAAGCTAACTGATAACAGTTATTGGGTTTGTGTTGGAGAAAGTGAACCAGTGTGGCCTGTGGAGTTAAACATCATCTCCTGTAATCCTTTAATTACACTTATGAGCAGATGAGAACAGACACTTATGAACAGATAATATAAGAGAGGGAGTAATGCAAAAAGACAGTCAAGGGAAAGAGAGAGCTTGATCATAGTTCATTTGGGAACAAATACTGTAATTTGAGACAGAAATCTACAGGTTGGCTTGCTAATAGGAAATTGGTAATGGGAAAAATATAGTGGAGGAATGTCAGGATAATGGTCAATATAGTGAGCTAACTATACTTTATACTATGTTTTGCATTGTGATTGTCTTTTTCACAACTTCGATTCAGGAACCCTGAAGGTCAAAATATCTCAAAATATCCACTAACATACTGTATATTGAAATAATTGTTTTGTCATGGTTACTTTTAAATGGCCATCATAACAGAAAGGTCCATCATGTTCCCTCCTAACATATTTCCGACCAATAATTAAACCTGACATCAACCGTGCTGTAACTTTTTGTTTCTTAAGCTCAAATTGTACTAAAAAACATCACTTTTGAGATAGCTTTAGCTACTGTGCATGTGCTCAAGCCACTCCCCCAAAGTAAATCAGTCTTTGTCGACTGTGTGGCCGTACTGAGCGATGCATTCTTAACATTCATAGTAATAGCACTGGCACAGCTTGTTAATATTTGTTATCTTTGGTTCATGTATCCATCCAACTCTTAACCCCTTCCTGAAACATGTCAATTCTAGTGCGCATGCCTATTCAAGATACATTGATCAATTGTTCAAACTGATGGACTGAAGATTTATCCAACTGTGTCACTTGTCCCACTTGAAGAGTCCACTATGACGTTTACAGATGACATTGAAACAAAAACCCTTTAATGTGGAAAGGGACTTTACCCTTTGCCTTCGATTTAATAGATCTCTCCTACTGAAACACTGGCCAGAAATTGGTTAAGTTGCTAGTGAAGGGCTACACGATTTTGATTCGCCAAAAAACATCAACAGACCATTTTCTTTTCACACTTCAGTGCTACTGGCCTCATAAATTGAGACTTTGAAGTTGCGCACATGGCTCTTTGCTTGCCAGGAGTCTATAGGACTATGCAATGTCTGAAATTAAATACTTCATTGAACAGTTTGAAAGTTTGTTCATTTGTGCGTGCTGCCAAACCCATTGCTTGATGGTCTGTTCCTCTCGCTAGGGCACTTACCCCGGTGGTCTTTGAAGCACACTTCAAAAGTTCTTTATTAAGAGGATGGCTTTCAGACACAGTCATATTGCAGAAGCTGTCCAATGCCATACCTGCGTGTAAAGCAGTTATATCATCTTGTCCAGATATCATCAAATGCTTTAGGCTAACACTGCCACCTTACATTTATAGTGCTTTGATCAACCACAGGACTAAGAAAATGGATTAGATCGCAGTAATTTCTTTCAAAAAGATGCTAATTACTTGAAATGTAGACAAAAGAACAATTATAAGATGCCGGTGCACACGGTACATTCATTTGGAGTTATTTTCATGACTTAGAAAGCATATAAGCCTCAGGATTATGTAACCATTAGTGGTTGTTTCCCTCTACAATTGAGAACCATGCATGCCATGTCAACACAAAAAATGAGTTGTGAACACAGGACAGCGGTAAAGCCCTGCATATTCTGGTTGGGGGTGAATTAACACCCACATACAATACAAGAGAATTTCTTTTTTCTTTTGTGCCCCGTCTTTTGCAAAATACTTTTCCCGGAGAGGCCTTCTGCAGTGTAATTGTATCTGCAGACACTCATATCAAGTTAGAAAATCAGACCTTAATTCAAATCCTTTTTCATTAATGTACAATTGTAGCAGATCTGTTTTCCTTACTAGTGAGACACACGTAATAGTAGTCACGAGAACAAACACGTTGGTCAATCAAAAAAACTTACAAGCAGAGATGCACACTAAATCCAAGGCCCTTCTGCAACAACCATTCACCTACACCGATGCCGAACGGTTTTCAGCATAAATCGGCGATTTGTGCCAAGAGTCGAGATTACAATCATTTAGAGGACTCATTGCCTGATTGTATGACAGCCAGGTTGGCGGGTACAACGATGGCCTGCAACTGCAGAGCTCATCAGGTGAGGAGATTTGTTCTCCATTTCTTTTGTCTGTTCGAACAATTAAGGTCTGGACATGACAGCGAGTTGGAAGTGCGTCCCCTCCGAGTCCCTGGTGTAAGATCCCGCTCCAGCCGTGATTAAGTGATGTCTTTTAGAGCCTGTGCTGGTTTAGTTATTTCTTTTGTTTTAGGCTCCAAGGAAAATCTCCACAAGAGCAGATGGCGGGTAGGCAAGAGCGAAAGGCAGATAAAGGAAAGAGAGAGCGAGGTGACACATTTTTCCCTTGAAGCCTCTGAGGGCACATCACGGACTGCTGATCTTCCAACTGCTTCAAAATATTTTAGTGTTTTTCCTTCTCGTCGCAGCTCAAAGGATTGCACTCCAGCTCATCTGTGTCCATTGCGTGGCCAATAATTGTGTCAGATATTATTTAAAATTTCTGCACTGGAGATGTTGTAACTATAGATCAGGAAGAGTCAGAAGAATTTAATTGGGCTGAGGGTTCACGAGCCAAAAGATGTAAATAATTCATTCGCTGCTCAATTTACACATGACTGGAAAATGACTCATGACTTGTGATGCATATTCAGGTTCTCAAATATACAGACATTGTATTAAAACCAAATTTACTTTAAAGCGCACAATAAAACAAACTGATTCAGTGACCTTTATCAGCAAAACTCGGCTTATATAACTTTCCTGAACCTACTCCCAGTACTTTTCTGACTATCTCCAGTACCTTTGTGCACTGTCATCCTCTCTTCCTTTCTTTTCAAAACTTGCTGTCCACCTCTGGCCTTCAGACCTGCCGGAGAACAGGTGGTAAAGCCATCCCCAACATCTTTTCTTTCGCTTTAGCTCTTTGCGTATTTCAGAAACGAGCCATGTGGAGCACAGAGCCGTTCTTTGAGGTGAAGGAGGGGGCGGGGTCGGTACGGGCACAGGATAGAGAGAGTCTTTCAGGAAATTCCTACGCAGAACAAAACGCTTGAAACAAAGCCTGGTCTTAAAAGTGATTGCTACATTTCACTCCCTTCCTCACACTGTTTCTCTTTCTCTAACGTTTTTGTGATTTTCCACACCATGTGCTTTATTTTCTTTTTGACGCACAAAGAGAAACTCAATGCCCTTTTTTACCGAGTAGCAGGGTCTAACAGAACTGACCTTTTTACAGGACCTTACGTTTCTGGTTAACACTTAGTTAATCCATTAACGAACATTAACCATCAATGAACAATACTTCCACAGCACTTATTGATCTTAATTAATGTTATTGTCAGCATTTGTTAATACAATCAAAAGTTGTACTGTTAACATTAATTAATGCACAGTAAACTAACATAAACAATTGTATTAGCATTAACTAACTAACAACATTAACATTATATTAATCAGTATTAATGCAGGTTAGTTACCCTTTTCCATTACTGAAGGCCTCTTCAGTCTTTCAAACCCACATGATGGTAATTGACAGCGTATGTTCATGTTGAAGCACAATGGAAACTATTCTGTCTCTCAAATGTAATTTTGAATCGCGGGTGTCCAAATACATTACAATGGGTGGCGTGTTCTTGCATTCCATTTGATGGAGTCAAGAATTTCTATTTTTTTTCTTATATACCTTACAGTACTGGCTTACATTTAGGTTCCTAAATGTAGCTCACTTAAAAGTCTATTTTGTTAGTCTGGTTAATCTGTTATTGCATTGTATTTATTCGTCTGCTGTCTTTCTCATCACAGCTCGGAATATTTAGTTGTAAAAGCTTTGAGACTGTGTCTGTTTTTGTGTTGTTATCAGCTAATCAGTTGTCATGATGTCATTTTCCTTTTACTAGTCGAATGACTTTTACAACTGATGTGTTTGCTAAAAGCAGAATGTAGGACCTAGACTGTAAAAAATTTAAGGATCCTGGAGGAACCATTTGGGGTTCTTCACACTGCCACACTGGCGGAACCATCAGGAGGTTCCCTGAGGAACTTCAGAACTGAATTTAAAGTGCTTAAAGGACCCCATAACGTTCTGGAAGAACTGCCAAGACGGTTAATGGTTCCTCAGAGAACCACCCTCTGTAAAAAAAAAAGTGCCTTGAGGTTCTCCTGACAGTTCCAACGGTATGCAGTGTGAAGAACCCTAAATAGTTCCTCCAGGATCTTTTCATTTTTACAGCGTATCTTCTAATTGTATGTGCCTGCCAAACAACCGCTGTTAGGATGTATTGGAATGCAACAACATGCTCAACAAATACTTGGTCTACACATTTATCTTTTATTATATTAGATGTGTGAAATAATGGTACCTCTGACAAACTACCAAAGCAGAAGAAGAGACTTTTCTAAGGTTTTCAAAAATAAGTTCACCAAGGCCACTGTGTGCATAATACGGACTGACTTCAATCTACGTGCTGGAGAAGTTGAATTGCAGATCATCTTGTAACGTCTGGTGGAAAGATGGTGAGAGGCAGAAGAGTTTGTTTGGTCGTGTCTGTCTGTCTTTTGGCAGTTTTCAGGTCACAGAATGATCTTTTTAACTACGCTCCTGACGGAAATTGGTTATTCTTTCAAAGCATGTGTGGCCTTTTCTTGAATCCTCAAAGCCAGGACTGCGGAGTATCTGTGTTCTTTCTTTCGTTTGTTTGTTAGTTTTTCCTTGTCCCACCCTGCTGGAAAAACCAGCTTAAGCTGGCAGTTGTGTAAACATGGAAGATGGTTGAAGATGGTGATAAGTGGTCTAAATAGACCAGCTAATTGGACCAGGAAGAAACTAGCTGTCAGTTTAAGAAAGACACCATCTCACAGACCTGACCACAATAATTTAATATTTTCTGTAAAAAACATTACACGTGTCTGATTAATTCTTGCAGCAGTGAAAAGTTGTTTATTTTTCATGGATTTCAAGTAGTTTACACAGCGTCAAGTCACTGCTTTTATTGTTAGTTTTAATTTACATGTTAATAAAAGTTACATTAAGTTACTGTACTGTACAAGTTCATTAAAAAGTATAATGAAGACTTACCCCTAAACCTACCGTCACTGGCGAAGCATATCATACTTAAATTTATGAATGAGATCTTACAAATTAATATGAATTAGTTGCCTTGTAAATAGTTACAATTAATTACAGTTAGATCGTGTTGGACTACCAGTCATCTAAGATGGCAGAGAGATTATTCCACATGATTAATGTGCAATTGGAGTATTGGAGTCCTGGCTTAAACATTTCACATGCTCTAATTGAATTGATAGAAATGGCTCTCATGTTAAAACTGTGTGTGTGTGTATTTGTGTCTGTCCAAGTACCATTGCATATTGTTGGATTGAGCAGCACTGGGTTTGATCACACACTCATTTTTTCCCTTCCGTTGACATGACAAATCATGTAAATAGTGCAGGATATACATGCCGGGATTTTCTGATTTGACTGGGTGGAGAGATAGAAAGCTTATAGAAAGTACCTGGTTTCTATAAAATATAGAGAGTGATTTAATTTATTTTTTGAGGGCCAATACCACATAAGTGCTTTTTAACTGCATAAGAACGTAAAATAATTTTGATTAAACCAGTAAAGATTAATACCGCGGTGAATGTGCTATACCCTTAAAAAAGACAAACACACAATTTTGATTGTTTTGAGTGCTTTTACTTCTCTCGAAACCA
This sequence comes from Beaufortia kweichowensis, assembly GCA_019155185.1. Classification (NCBI taxonomy): domain Eukaryota; kingdom Metazoa; phylum Chordata; class Actinopteri; order Cypriniformes; family Gastromyzontidae; genus Beaufortia; species Beaufortia kweichowensis. Next base: position 7,447,709 of record CM032818.1, on the reverse strand, counting down.
TTTCAATATTTTTTTTTCATGTATTTCATAGAACTGTGATTTTATTTACACTCTAAAAACAGATGTGTTAAAAATAACACAAGATGTGTCTAGTTAGGGACAACACACAGATGTGTTGTCCCTAACTAGACACATCTTTGTGTTAATTTAAAAACAACACATTTTGTGTTACTTTTAACTCAACTTGTGTTACTTTCAACTCAACATGTGTTGTCCCTTTTATGTATTTAACACAAAATGACACATTATGTGTTAAACAGCATAACACAAAAAATGTGTTAAAAAATAACACATCCTTTTTTAGAGTGTAATGAACTAAAACACTATTCTCAGAATATTCATTTGATCTTGGAATTAATAATCAAAAATACATCTCACACAGCTTCCAACCGCCTTTTTTTTGCTTCAAAACAGAACTTTCGCACATATTTTTTTATGAAGTAACTGTATATTCTTGGTGCTTATGAGCAAGAAGTTAGGTTAATGAAATGTTTGAAGTATTTATAAAGAACACGCACTTCAGTCTTTCCATCTTGTGCGCAGAATACAAATGTGCGACTCGTTTTAAATCTTTGAAGATAAAATGAGGTAAACGAACAAAAAGCCACTGAAGTGTCTGAAAAAACATGAGGTTTACTATTTACAAACATTCTAGCCTGAAGACAAATTTCTAAGCAGGATCAAACAACAAAGCTAAGAAGGATTGTTTTGTTTTAGCAGACCGAAGCAGATGAGTTCATATTAGTTTTTTGTTTACACGGCATGTGCGGCACAAGAGCTTTCCAAAATGACAGGCTCCAATATGATTGGCTGACTATTACAATGATATTTCGCTTTGTGGATTACCCGCCACTAAATGTTATGCAAAAAGAACCTGATTCAACCTGATAACTGTCACTGCACATATTGAGCTTGCACATGAAAGTGCACTATCCATATTGAATTTTTAGATATTTATAATATATATATTTATAAAAAAAAATATTTTGGGTGTTTTTAAAAATAACATTAAAATGAACTTTTGTAAAATAATTGTTTAGGTTATTTTAGGTTTAATGTTATGAAAATATGTCAAATATTTATTTATATTATTAAATATTTTACAGTATATAATAATGCAGTTATCTGATGTGGGGTTCAAAATGGCAAAGTTCACAAATCTTTCATTAAAGCAATCAAATCTGTTTACTGTTTTGCGTAGTGATCGGTATGTTCATATACGCGAAAACGAAACAGTCCGTGCATGAAGTTTAAATTTGGCAGCACGTCTACAACTTCAAATCTCATTGTTTTTCATATGTCTTCTGACTCTGTTTGTTTTGTGAGAGTATACATGCAAGAACCAATGAGATTATCAATGTGCCGGTTTATTTCCATGGATGCGTGACATTGCTAAATAAGCTCAAAATATTAATAGTTCTTTCTCAATGTTTGGTTTGGCTGTTTTAGCCTTTCCTGGCCACAACTCCACAATCCCTTTTCTTAAAATGGGTGATACTGCCTGTAGGAAGTTCTTGGCTAGAAAACGGTAAGCTGCAAAATAGGCCCGACTTTACGTGTAAAGTTAAAATTCTGGCTACACGAGAGAAATGCTCGTGATGAGAATGCTGAAGTTCTTATTGTGTCAAACGCATGGGAAACCTTAACTCCTGCTCGGAGCGCAGATGGAAATTATTTCCTTATTGATTGTCTGGCTTAGTTTCTTTGATGCATTTGTGGTCGTTTGTTTATAGTGGGCTTGTTATGGTGAGGATGGTATTCTCAATTCCACCTAGCTAATTCTCAGTTCCCCAGTGGTCTACTTTTTAGCTGGATTACGGCCATGTTCGCACTTAGCCAGGGCGTACACGCTTACCAGCACGTGCTTGCTCAGAGCAACAACAAGTTCTCTGGCTTTCTGTGTGCATCCCAGATCTCAATAATATTCAGAAAAATATGCTGAGTAGGTTTTTGCGTGGATGTGCACGTGTCCATGCGGTCGTCTGTCTAATAAGTCAGAAAGTCTCCAATAAAGTTTCATCCATGTAGGGTGAAAAAATTGGACGTTATCTTCAAGGATCTCGTCCTTCCAGAAACCACACATATATATCCGTCTCGCCACAGCTGATCAAGGACATTTTGTGACTAGAATACGAGCACGAATATAAAACGAGAGTAGTTCCACAGTACTCCAGTGAGCCATGAAAATTACCGCAGAATGTTTTCCTGCTTCCTGTGGGCTTTGTTTTGCTTCGGTTTGATAGTCAGCAGATCCTTTTCTTTTCCCCGTTCGTCTTTTATTTCTAATAAACTATCTGGCTTGTGTAAACAGATACAGCTAACACACCCACGCTCTTATTTTTTTATATTCAAATTTGCCAAACATTATAACTTAATTTTTTTAGGTTATTTCATTTTTAGTTTGTTTACTTAGTGTGATTGTAAATTAATCAAGCATCTACCATTTGTAAATTCACTAATAAGGGATATTATTAAGCAGTTCAGACTTGATGTTTACACAGAAGGTTTGCGTTAAAAAACAGCTGGACGGAGCACAACAGATGCAGGAGTCTCAAGTTTCATGAAAACCTCAATGACTAAAGATGTCAGTCAATCGCATACACCATAATTTGTATAAAATATCTCTGATGGAATACAAGAACATGTCCTCAGAGTCCTGTGAATCCTAAATCAACATCGTACAGACTGACCTACTTGATATAGAGTAGTTTCACAAACTATTGATGAAAATTCTCTCTTATTTTACTCTCCTCTTGCAATCCCAGCTATATGACTTTCTTCAGTTAAACACAAACAAAAAATGTTATGCTAAAAAAAATTTCAGCTTACCCAAGTTTTTGTATCACACATTTTAGCCAGTAAACTCCAGTCCTTTTAAATAACAAATCAATGTGCATTCATGAAATTTCCTGAGCTTCTCCCAGCACGTGTTGGGACCAAAATCACACACTGGAATTGCCACAGATTTGCCACCAGGAGGCTTAATTCACCCTGGCTACGTTCTTTCTGGCACACCGAGCATTCACTACACAGTGGCTACTTTGATTCATGGCCGTGAGCGCAGCTGTGCGAATAAAGTGCAATATGAAAGCTAGCTGTAAAGTCTCAAGAGAAAGAGCTGTTGATGTGTGTGAATGCTTTTCTGGCGAAAACAGCTGAGTAAAGATGTGAGGGTGGCCTTACTTACAGATGCTCGTGAGTTTAAAGGGAACTTATTGTTTTCTGTAACCTTTATATATATATATCCTTACTTGCTTTTGTTGGATTAAAACAATCAAAGCAGTTCAGGACCTAGTCACCCCATTTAAAGTCATTCCATGATACCTTTTTAGACTCATTTCCCCACAACCATGACGTCTGTGGTTTATAGTATATTTAACTATAATGTTTTACTTGTGTAATAGGAAGATTTTCGAAGTTATGGAAAACCGTGATAGTAAGTGACCAAACCGATTTTGTAGTCATGCCGTGTCTGCCAGTTTGGACTATATTCTATTTGGCTTTGAGTCTCCCATCAACCAAAACTAATGTTTGTTTGTTAATGTCGTTCTTTGTTTCTTTTTCATTCCTCTCTCTCTTTCTTTTAGTTGGAAACCTAATAAAGTCACTGAGAGGCATTTTGAATTTTATAGTCTTTTTTCCCCCTTTGTGGTTTTCGGAGAATGTCCCTCTATTGGGTTTGGCAGGGCGAACATCTCTTTTCTCTAGCACTGGAAAAGTATAGTAATGCTGTAAAGCAAGTATTGATGTTTATTTTTATAATTAGAGTTGTACTTAGTGGTGAGATGGAGCAAACCGAGAAAGGTTTGGTGGTGGTCAGATGTCCCAGGGGTCAGATGTCTGAAAAACAAACACCTGGTCAAGTGTTAACATTAATTTCCTTAACAGAAAACCCACCTGTGGCAGTGGAGAGGCTGGCTTCAATTATATTTATCTGTAAAAATACATCTTACCGTGTTTATGTTAAAGAGATTTTCCTAGTTGTTTCCGTTAGAAAGCAACAACAAGTATTTTTAATTAACTTATCTAGTCTTTGTTATCCACATGCATTTATTTTATAGCTGTATGCTCTGATTGTATGCCAATCATTAACGTAAGTCTATATTTATTTCTCCAAAGGGATTTTAGCTTAGAAACCTGAGAAAATGTTGATACCTTAATGAATTGGAAGTGCTATTAAAGAGGGACCTATTTCATAGCACAAAAACACATTTCTTGGAGTGGTGCTACGACAAAAGAGGAAAAATGGGACACTCAACTTTTTTCTTATAAAAAGAAACAAAACTTCTGTTTTTTATTATTGTAAAATACATACAGAACTATAGAAATTGTGTCCAAAACAACAACATAAACACAGTTTCATCTTACAAACAAATTCCATGAAAATACGGATAAGACAGATATACTCTGCCAAGGGTTTTGGCAGGGACAAAACTGTACAAAATGTGGTATCCAGACAAACTGTCATTTAAGTATCTTCAAGATTACTTGAACAGTTACACACAGAGAAGAGGGGGTTTTGAAAAGAACACGAGAGGTGTGACTTTGTGTTTCACAAGCTTGAGGGGAAGTTTTTTAATTCTTGGATAGGTTTCCTGAAAAAATATTCTCTCCATATACATATAAATACATTTGTGCTGTGCAAATTGCAAGTGTAAGGTCTTCCTTAAAATCTAGAACCACCAAATATATCAGGGCTTACACTGGAAGACTTTCGCCATGATATATAGCATCTTACAGAATGTAAATGAGTGTGTTTTTGTATGTTTGCATGTGTGTGTTGTGTATTGTGAGCATAAGGAAAAATTATTTTCATCCCAACTTGTAAACATAGACGCGTAGTCTTGTGTCCATTCTTTTTATGCTAGTGAGGGTAACCTGATTTGAGCCTCTTACTAGTACGTGTTTGTAAAAGCAACAACGCAAAGAGTCCCAGCTATACATATGAGTTTAAGTTTACATCTGACATATCAGAGACCTACAATATCAGTACAAAACTAATACAGCTGCCTCTGGTTTAGACAAAAGCCCAGGCCGTCTTTATTGCCAAAGCGCTTAAAGCCCAGCCCTTTCTTACCGGAAAGCCATTACAAGAACCATGGCACCACAAACTTTGATAAATAATATTACACAAAATATCAAAATAGTTTCAGGGAGCCAGCTTCCCATTATTTAAAAAGTACTTTTCCTTTCTTTATAACGTTCATCACTTCAATGTACTTGAAGTAGTTTTTTCTCAACGAACTATTTCTTTAGTTTGCTCTAGTTACTGTACGATAAATAAACAGATGAGGCATTGTTTTGCTATGTCACAAATGCACTCAAAAGAATTCCCTGACTCTTTGATGCTGTACACTTTTATACATGGTATGAACTTGTGATGTTGGCTGAGGAGTGACTGAACTCATCCTCATTGGTGGAAAAAACAGTAAAAAACCTGTCATGTGATCGTAGCAGGCATCATCCCATAACCAATGAGAGTTGTTCTTCAGGGTTCTGTGTGGACAACTGCTTGGTTCCTACCATTTCCCTGGGATTGGTGTACCACACTCATACCATGCAACATAGGTAATGTGGGAGTTTCCTCCTATTTGGCCAAAGTGGACTGGCTCTTGTCTCATTGCTCTGTAGAACCCTGAAAAACATCAATAAATGCATCAGACATCGATTTTACCTAAACTCATTCAATGACTTCTGTCTTGCAATAAGGTTGCATGACATAATCGGATTTGAACCTATGCTAACTAAAACCATAAGATATTTTTGCGTCTTGTTGTTTATCTTTCCATACCTGGCCTGTCTGGCAGCTGGTCTGCATGAAGTTGACTGCCCGTTCTTCCATCTAGGAATGAGTCTACAAACTGGCAGTGGTCCTCGCCATGGCCTGTCTGGTCTCCAATGTTGTAAAATTTACCTGAAATGAAAGGGAAAAGTTGCCAATTTCACATCAACCCAACCGTGGGCACAGAATGCTAAAACGTATGGTTTAGTTTTTGAAAGACTGACCGTTGAGGGAGTCACTTAGGTAGATCTTGTACCGCAAGGAGTTGCAGAGTTGGATGCCAACAAATTTGCGGTACCACGTCCTCTTCACGTACTGCTTGCCATTGCACTCAGAATAGGAGTCTGTTTTGAAGGGGAACTGGGTCCAAATGGCATCTTTACCTGAAAAAAACCCCAAGATGTTATTTTAAGAACTAAAGAAGCCAGATATTATGTGCTGGCACAGTTTGTGGCACAGGGAGACAACGTTTCTTTCAGTGGTTTCTTCAAAAGATTGGAGTGCTGACCCATTTATGTTTATACACGTGTTAGCAAAAGCCTGTTGGACATTAAAGAGCTAAGGGGCCGTTACGCTAGTCTTTGTTTCCATTGGCTCCTGTCACACCCTCTTACAATAGTACTCACCTCTTACTATTGGCTTACTTAGTTCGCTATAGCCATTGTTCCATTACTCTGACAATTTGGGTTGGAACAGACAGTACACAGGAAGAAATCAAGGGAGATGGATATCAGACTGGCCCATTCAAAGCAACTCAATTAGTACAAGAAGGTAACTGAGGCCTTTGTCTGAGGGTTTTGCAGAATAAAGGAGCATGGTGTTATCCATTTGCCACTCTTGGGTAAATGTTTTATCTGGCTGAGAACTTGGTGTGGAAGAAGTGAACTCATAGAACATTTCCACAGCTTTTTCTTGGGTCTGGGTTTCTTTCTAGCTTTTTTCTGTCATTAGGACCGGCCATTACGTAATCCATTTATTCAACAGATAGGAATTCATCACCTGAGAGAATCAGGGTGAAGAGAAAAAACACATACCTGAGACGTATTCGCTCACTCGCGGATCCGCTGCAAAAGAAAACAATGAGAAAATGAGGAGTGATCAGAAGATGTCTTTGTTTTGAAGCCACCTGTTCATGATCTGTAGACTATATGAACACAAATTATCCAAGTCTGCATTGGCCGGCCATGGATGGGCAAAGTGCCCTCGGCAATAAATTCCAACAAGCAGAAATACTGTGTTTTTCCAAAATATTTAAATCCCCCTTATGAAGGGAGATTAGCTGGCTTGAACTAACATGTTCTATATGCCAAAGTTATAGGAGAAAGGAGCTTCAGGGACTAAAATCGCATCAGTCAGTTTTCCGCTATTCCTATCTCATTATTGCACATATGGACACTCTTTTCTTCCTTGCCCTTGTTTCCATTCTTAGCTGTCTTTCTGCGTGCCAGACGAGGTTTAAAACTAAAGCCCGCTCCTATAAAACATGTAAATGATGTGGGCCTTTATTTGTTCTTTATTTATGATATGTTGTTAGTGAGCGTGTAAGACAGGGAAAGTCTGGCTTCGTGACAGCACTCCAGGGGTGCATCTGCAGGCTGTGTTTGGGCCAAAAGTTATAATAGTATGGAGACATGCTGGAGTCATTAAGTTAAAAACAAACGACTCCTTATGTATATCACTAAGAGATAAAGGAAAATAACAAATATGGCTGACTTATGCAGACTACGGTTCCATATGTAAAGCATAATGGCAACATAAATTTGCTGTTTTTCCCTTGTTAGCATGTTATGCCACTTTAAAAACATATTTTATGTTAATACTGGGTTTGGCTTAATACAGTGACTCATAAGTAAACCATGACTAAAACAAACAAACAAACATGCTAGTAGCTCCAGGACATCTCTTATTAAAATGGCATATGTTTAAAGGCTGTCCATAACTGTATAACAGTTGTAACTGTGTAAATGTGTCATAAGCATATAACCATTTGCAAATGTGCTCAAGTTTAAAAAGCATTACCAGATTCTGTGTTGAAAGACACTGGCTCACTGGGAGGCCCTTCACCGAGCTCATTCTTAGGCTTCACCGTGAATTCATAACTGCAAAGCAGGACAAAGACAGGTCATGTGGCATAACGTTCCATTAAATCATTACGCATATTCATTTCAGATCAGAAGTTATGGTCCTGACAGAGCAGGAAGTCTGTTTAATCCAAAATTATTAAAACGGACGCCGTCTGTATTGGAAACCTAGTGGGTTGTTGTCAAATTCCGAGCAAAATTAGGTTCTTATTTCCCCGTCTTCTGAGCCCTGACACTTGATATATTTATTCTGCAGAGTCTGAGGACTCAGAGTCTGTAGCCACCTATTTAATGGATACTCCATGTGTGATGTAGAGACGTTACCAAGGCACACGTGCCTCAAGATGCAGTCCATAGGAAGCCCTGGTTTATATTGTGTCACCAGATCATGAGCCTATATTCAGCCTAATTAAAAAGCTAGCAAGCGTGGCAGCTCTCCTACAGCCAGACCACAGCGCACACATCCAACACCTTGTCCAGACCTCAGGATCCGTGCAAGTCCTAACACCCATGGTATTTGACACCCACATGAACCAAAGTACTTCTATCAAACCCAGCAGGGTGCCCTTAGAAGGAGATGATGAAGAGTTGTACCTGCTCTCTGGTTTGAGGTTCTCTACAGCCGTATGAGTCTGGTTGGTAACCACAATGGAAACCTGTTCTCCATCAGGGCCTTTAGTGGTAGAGATAACTTCATATTCTGTATAGACCAAAATGAAAATCGGCTTAGGGTTAAGGTTAAGACTTGCCAAAGTCAAGATATTTCATTCCACACATAATATATTCAAAAACTGCACTACTAATCTTTCTCCCGATCTTACCTGTCGTCTCATTATCCGTTTTCTTCCAATCAAGAATAATAAATGAGGGACAACCTTCCACGGTTACCACGGTGAGGTTGGATGGGGCTGTTCTTGGAGGGTTGGTGACGCTTTGTTCTCCACCTTCCTCCTCAGGGAAGTAACTTAGAGAGGTGGTGATGGAACATGGTTCATCCGGCTTCTTGTCTGTCTTGTAGACCACATGTGGAGCTGGAGAACGCAACATTCTGCTTTAAACACTTTGTTTTGGCCCCAAAACTCTCATGGTAATGTTTAGATGGCTTGTGGCATGCGTGGCAAGTTAAAAACGAGTAGTATCGCTTACCAATGTAGCGATCTTTTCCCATGGTGTCAACTGTGGAAGCAGGTACAGAGCTGAATACTGAAGAATTCTCCCATGTTTCAAATTGTTGTGCTAAGGACACAAAAGAAAGAGAAAGTAAATAATAGTAACATTACAAATTACAGTTTGTGGGCATGTTATAGGTAATATATAGGTGTAGGTGTACGCATACCTGTTACTGTCGGAGCAGAAGTCGTTCTTGGTTTGGATGGTTTTGCTGTCACAGGTGGCAGGTTGAATTTCAAGATGGTTTTGTCTTGATTCAGGTCTGTCATCTTGTCTCCTGTGCACACAAAGAAATGAAATATATGCACACATTTTTTTAGACAATGTTATTTTCACAGACATAGTGAGTTTTTAGTTGACCTTGTTGCAGTCTGAATAAGTAGATGAAGATATATATTTTAGTTCTCTAATCTGATTTGTAAGATGTGCTTTAACCTACCCAATCCTCCAGGATTTCCAACATGATTAGGCTTTTTTGCTGGAATCGGGAGGCGTGCAGCTGGAGAACCTGCAATGATAAAATGAGTTAAAATCACAAATGAGAGTCTGGCATGAGTCTATAACCCACCTGAGCCTTTCTCTCAACTCTAGCCAGTAGTAAGAAATTCATGATGAGGATGCACCAGAAATTGGCACCAGAAATTCTTCAAGAATGCAATAAGGGGTCAGAAATAAACGGTTTCTTCAATCACCATGAACATATACGTGTCTCTCTAATGTTTTCTATATGGAATACATAAATAATTCTGTCACCATCACCTTCATTGTTCTGTACTTTTTTTAAACTTTTAATTATCAGCTGTTTCTGTTCATCCATGGAGAATAGTTTTTTAAATTCTCCATTGGTATTCTGTGAAAGAAAACACATTTGCAGTTGGAATAATATGAAGATGATTAAACAATGACAGAATGCTTAGGTGAACTGTATCTACTGTATAATTGTCGTTTCTCATGAAAAACAGTGGAACACATCAATACCACTCTTAACTTGTGGATCTGGAGGCTGAACCAATACCAATATGAGTCGAATGAGTTGCCTTCGATTGATTTATTGAATATTAGCTACTTAAGCCTTTTAAATATCTAATTAAGAGGAAAAGAAAATAGACCCTCTGGTTCAGTAAATTGAAATATAGCAGCAAGCCAGAGTACATTGTGCAATTTTCTTATTCTTACTTAAAGTACTTAAACTAAATGCATATTTTATCTCACTTGGATATGCTCACATGCTTATCTGTGATAAAGCCAAATAACTGAAAATAGAGAAATCTATCCAACTCTATCAGAAAAAAGAAATCTAAATAAATAAACTATAGACTTTATAATCTTCTTTGCATAAATTATTATACACTCTTAAAACTGCAGGTGCTTCACAATGCCATAGGCTTTTGGTTTTGGCTGTGTGGTTCCATAAAGAATCTTTATCTAGAAAACCTTTCTTTTTCAAAAAAGTGAAAAAGACTATAAAAAGGTAAGAAAGAAATGTTTTAAGAATATTAGAAAGGATATTTGGATAGCAAAAATGGTTCATTTTAAGAGTGTACTTTTTATAACTCTGTTTAGTTCTCTAAGATTTAGATGGTTTTCTATTTAGAGGTAGCAAAAAGAGAGGTCAGCCCTCACTTGTGAATTTTATTGCAAATGAAAGAAAATTCCCTTGACTGTTTTCTGTCTGATTGCATGGATGAAGTCTAAACATTGGCACTTCAACTTCTTTCAAGCCTTCAGTTCTAAATGCCAGCGTGCAGAACAGCCAAACGCAAACAGGCTGGAGCATGTGGACCATTCCCAGGAAAACTGATTAATTTTACATCCGAAGCACCAGTTGAAACCCTTAGTTCATCACAGGGTAATCAAACTGAGCTCAGCTCCCTAAATCCTGCGGTACGAGTAAAAATTGCAAAGCTGGGTGGTGAAAAAACCTCCATGTGCTGAAAATAAAACTCAAGACCAACAGATGTCATACTTCTGCAAAGGGAAGGCTGTCAGATGAATCTGGCTTTTGGTCTTTTAATAGGGAATTTATGGAGACACGTTTAGGTGTCAATGGTCAAATGATCACTTTTGTTGTATTCCACTGTTTTTGCACAAGCTATGAAACAAGATGTGGCAATTTTTCTGTGTTTTTACTGTGTATACTCATACAAGTTTTGTCTGATCTCTAAACTTCTATTGGATATATTTGGACAGATTTTATCCATTATATGAATAAAATAATACGAGGATATGCTAAAAATACATTTTTGATTTGCTATAACGACACAGAAATACATACAGCAGACTGAAAAGGACCCCATACCACATAGAAGCTTGTGACTACAATAAAGCATGCAAAAGTCATGCAAACTTTAACCAGCAACAGTTATTATTCTCTGCAGACGGGAGTATCAAACATTAAAGCTAAAATTCACAAATAAAAAAGCCACAGAATGTTACAAAACAGTTTAGGACATTGCGATGGGTTCCTGTATCCTCCAAACACCAAAAAAAAAGTTTTTTCTCTTGAAAATAAATGCCTTATAGCACTGTACCATATGTTTGGTGATGGTTTGCAAATGAAAGAAACATCTCAGCCATTGAAAATCTGGGAAAAAGCTTTGACGATCACACCACAAAGCTTGCGGCAGCATGGGATCTGCAGAAGCTTGCAAAACGACAACAAACGTCGAAGACAACATGACAAACTTGCGAGCAAATGAATTGACTGGTGAATGAGTGGACGGATGAATAGACAAAGATGAGTTTACAGTAGGCGTTGCACAAACTACTAGACTAGTTGACTAGTTCTGTCACTGATAAATGTGTTGGTTATGTCTTGACTAGGTTGATACTTTATACAATGACAGCAGGAGGAAAATGATTCCTTCCACAGGCTGAAAATGTATTTAGATCAAATATACGCAAATATATGTGACTCTGCCTGTGAAAACCCAGCTAAAGTCATTATTTGGTTTTCTACATAAAGTTCTACATAAACTCAATGTAAAGAACGTTTTGTGAAAATATAACTTTGATATCTTTAATATTGATTGAGTAATAACATGTCAAAGATGATATTTATAGGTGAAATCAAACTTTGATGCTTGTTATCTCATAATTTGATTTTGAGACTTTAGCATGAGTTTTACAGACAGGGTTAAATATTCATGTGAAACTAAAGCCTTGGGCATGACTGACCAAAGACATGGTGAAACATTGACCACTAGTTTTCTGGTTGACTAGTCCACTAGTTAAAATGAGTAGTTGTGCAAGTTGTCTTAGTTTACAGGAGATAATGGATGATGAAGACATCAACATGGGCTGCGTCACAAATAGAGATTTTGCGGGTTAATTTTGGCTAACACACATGAAGGACGAGTTGGCTCTTTTACCCATTCTTGCTCTGGACCACATGACTGGTTTGGGTAGAGAGAGTCCCTTATGGTGCTCACCATTAGCTGTTGGAGGGGAAAAGAATGGATGTTATGGAGAAAAAGAAGTCTTAGGCAGCATCATGTTGTTTTTCTTTTTGGGGTGCACAGCAGCTGAACAAAACTGTGGTTTATATATATCCTCTGATGGATGTTAAATGGAGTTATAGGTGGCTGCTTAACCGCCTGTGGGAAGAGAGGCCATTTAAGATTTTTGGACATGCCGACAGTCTCCGTACCCATAGGGCTAAATCACACATACTTCACTGACAGTAAAACTGTCTGAAGTGACAGAGTATGACGGTCAGTTTGCACACACACACATACACACACCACACGGTGCAAAGAGGAAAATTTGGCTCTGAAGAGGGATCTGCTATGCCAATCATTGCTGCCCCAAGAAAACTTTCACGTTAGGTTGCTCTACATTCTCCATTTCCGGCAGAAAAACCATAACTATATAAAGAGCATAAAGAACAAATAAAATCAAATAAAGAAGAGAGTAGAAACAAACCCTGAAGGAAAAAATCTGATTAAGCTGGTAGATGTGATTTGACACATAGTATATGGTTTCTGGTCATTGACTGGTACACAAGTCTCCATGTTCCAAAAACCAGCTTGACCAACTTCAGCTAGTAGCTGATTGGAGTAGCTGATTAACCAGTTTAATGACCAACTAATAACCAGCTAGAAACTAGCCACCATACTCCAAAACACATCTACCAGCTTACGGTGAAATTGTCAGCAAGGAAGGGAAAGGTATAGTTTATTTTACCCCCATATCTTCGGGAGGAGTCACCAAGCCTGGGGGAGGAAGATCTGCCATTAGAGAAATGAGGAAAAGCGTGTCTGCCCAGTGATGTCTGGTTCCTGGTGTTCACTGCTAGGATTGAATCGTTGGGTTTGAGTGGAAGTGAAGAGATTGGTTCTCTCCGGATGCTCTTATCTAGATGAAAAAACAACAGCAGCTTTGGTTACGCCTAGGACTAGAAATGCATGCTAGGGCAAGTACAACCATGTGAGATTTGCTGTTTGTCAAAAAAAGATTGTTATTTGATGGCGAGAAAGTTCACAAAGTTTAATTCTTCATTTTATAAAAGTTCACCTATTATATGTGTGTTGAGGCTTAACCTAACTTTTACCTGTCACCGTTTCACAGGTTATTTCTCTGTTCACTTTAATATTTTATAGTTGAATTCTAAATTAATCATAATAAACTATATATTGATGGAAAAGTTGATAAAAATGTTAATGTTGATGTTATTTATAAAAGTAAATAAAAAAAAAAAACATTGTAGTTCGGATAGTGCATTTTTATGTGTATGCTCAATATTTGCAGTGACAGGTATTGTGTTAAAATAACTTTAGTTGTATTAAAAAATGTCTTTGTTTGCTTTTCTAACAAAAAATGTCAGTGGCCTTTAGCCTTCATTGCGGGGCGGATCAGACTGCTTCGAATCCTGGAATGCGTTCTGCTAGGACTAGTTAGACTAACTTAAACCTTTTAATCAGTTGCCCAAATAAAATATTAATCATCATTGGGCTAAATAGTCATTATGTTTTCTGAACAATCTACATAGGCATTCTGCAATGTTTTGGAACAGAGTTTTATTAATTTTAATAGTTGACACTTCAGTCAACATCTAAATAATGTGTAAATTAATCGTGTATGTTTTGGCTATAGTGAGTGTGAATCTGATGTGTTGATGGGTTGGTAAAGTGCAGCAGTGCATTCCTGTGAAGACAAAACATGGTTTAAGTAGTGAACAGGAAAGCTGTAAGATCAAACAATAACCCAGACATGATATACACCGGTGGGACAGTTGTGATAGTCTGTCTGACACTGTAAGTAAATAAAGGGATTATTGGAACTGATTTCAAAATGGCTCTTACTGTTTTCATTGGCTGTCTTATTTACACATCTCGATACAGCTCTTCCTGTATTTCATAGATGCTGTGTGAAAGGATATCTGTCTGTTTGAGATCGAAATAACAAAATGACTGCGTTTGATTGGAACGCGGTTTGTACATTTATTAATTTCCTGTGTCTGCGTATCATTCTCATTCAGACCTCTGTCGAGAAAGTCAAATGAATGGAATAATGCTTAGAAGTCTGATATTCAGACTTTTTGTTTAAATAGCTGTGGTTGAATGGCTAGCCAGAGGTTGAAATGCTAAACAAGCTTGTGCCAAAGTAAAATAACCAACTTTTGGTGTGGTAAATACAAATGGCTGAGGAAATGTTTTTGCCTCATTACCTGTCAACCATCAGATCCTGAAAGTAGCATTTTTAAAAAAGAAGAAAAATAAGAACGAAACTTCAGAATTACCAGAAAAACTATGTGGTTGCTGAGTGGCACTAGGTGCCCTGGTTTGGGGGTGTCCGTGCTGTCTCCGGGCACCGTTGGGTAGGGAATAAGGGGTAGGGGTGACTGGAGGATGGGAGGGTTTAGTGGGTAGAAGTTGGGGGAGGACGGGAGGGATCTCCACCAGCTGAGAGGAGTCATTTCTAACATGGCTGTCTGAATCTGTTTAAGAGAAAGTAGCGGATGAGCCCTCCCTGCTGTAAAAACCAGGTCACACCAGCTTAAGGTGGACTAGTTGGTCAACCGGGTTAAGATTGTTAAGCAGGCCAACCTGGTCTTCACCAGTTTTGCCAACTTGGTTCACCAGCTTTAACCAGGCTGACCTGGTAGTCGAGCTTATCAACCTTCTCCGACAGTTTGGACCAACTAATGACCTCTATGGACCACCTTAAGCAAGTTTTAGCTGGAATTTCCAGTAGAGCTGATTATGAGACTATGTTTAGACTCAGAATTGTGTATTTTTTATGTTTTTGTTGTTTTATATAATACTGTGCAGACTGTACAGCAAAAAGACTGTTTAGTTTATCTGAACATTTGACTTGATGGTTTTCTCAAGGAATGAGAATGAACTTGTTGACTTTGGTCTCATAATCAATTTGGCTCCAAGTGGAAAAACACAGGGAGAGTTGTACAGTTATCTTATCAGAGTTCAAAGACAGAGGAAGACATGAAAGGAGGTGGAACTCCCAGATTTCTGCCTTTCCCTGCTAGAACTGAAAAACATGACGGGTTCTTCTTCTAGCATGCAGATACTTCATGCAGACTGAATGAAGGCCAGCGACTCAAGATGCGACTCAAGATGAATGATGGAGATGATGAGATAAGAATAGAGATTAGTGGATCAGACAAAGAAAAAAGGTTCAAATTTAAATCTACAAAAAGCTATCTTCCTAAAAAGCTCCTTTTTGAGTTTTTGATACAAAAAAGAACCTTACTATTGATAAAGTCATGGTCATACAATAAAAGATACAGTACCAGTCAAAAGTTTAGATACAACTGACAAAAATGTTTCTAATTATCTTAAAAATCAAATAAAAATATAATTGTGCCAACATTTCTTTAATTAGAAAACTAAAATGTCAAAATATTTTTGAAATGGATTACTTGGACCATATAGTGAATAAAAATCAGCGATAATAGTCCAGTATAGATAGAAATTGCTTTAGTGCTGTTTCAAAAGCTTCACAGGTTGAGACCTCAAGAAGCTGAAGGTGGGTAACGTTAACATAATTAACAATTTGAAGTTGTATGACCATTTATGGGGTCACATAGAATAATAAAATAGACAAACTCTATATTACTCACAGGAGCAAAGGGAAAGAAAAAGAGAGATGTTTATGAACACACGAAAATATGATTGACAGGTGATGAAATAATAGTGGAGTGAATGGGCAGAAAGGAGAGAGCTGATTGGTGGATTCATAGTCTTGACTGATGGTGATGGGTATAGCGTGAGCAGGCCTACACAAGACCGCGCAAATGTGTGCCCATGCGTGACCACAGAGGGGCTTTCGCCGCAGAGCACCCTAGGAAAACTTACACTTACATTTCCTCCTCAGCGTGGAGGCGACAGGTCAGGAATCCTCATCACGGTGGGATTTGGACTTTCTAACTCAATGTTCTTACAAGGCATGCCAGCATGCAGCCAATCATAACAGCGGATGTCTTTAATCCCCGCCCACACCCAGCAAAAAGTCTAACAGGCAAGCGATGACCAACTGACTGCTCATAAGCTGAATGATTTAAAACAGAACTTCTCTCGGTTACCCAATGGGGGCTGAAGCCATTTCTGCTCATTGGCTCTTGGAGCAGCAACGGTTCCTTGCTGGCCCATTGGTGGCACTGTGGGAAATAATGCAGTGTTTCATGAATGTAAAGAAATGGAGAAAAAGAGAGAGAGAGAGAATGAGCAGGTATCCTCAAAAAAGGTCTTGAACGGGAGAGAGTATTCAAGGTATATACTTTGTTTTGTGAGCATGATGTCAAGTGCCAGTTTAAAACGAATGACTGGAATAAAATCAAATCCTGGGTAAAAGGGGATTGCTAAAAGAGCGTAAGATAGAAAGAAATTACCAAAAGATGTCTTGGTAGCTCCAGTAAAGCCTGGGTTTTTGAACAGTCCTGGCTGGGTTTTGTTGAGGACAGCTAGAGAAAGGAGATCGCGATGGAACAAAGTGACACTTTCAAACAATCAGAAAAATAAACGGCATAGAATGCTCTTTTTTTCCCATTTTACACATGTATGATAGTATACTGTACAGTACAGTACAGTACTTGGTGATAGTCTTACCATGTCGAGGTGGGAAGAGACTGCCGTGGGTTCCACCCTGTAAAAAGAGGGTTAAATACATTTATCCCACTTATTAAAAAAGAATTATTGAGCTAGAGAACAAACATCTGTCTTCATATCACGTGAAAGAACGCGATAATCAGGGTATCACCACCGTGTCTAAAGTGTTCCTGAAATCCCCTGACAGACCGGCACTAACTCCAGCTTGGCATTCTCTTGAGTCTCTTACACAAACATGGTAACAACTGGTTTTGTGACTCCAGGGGTTTAGAATATGTGAGAAAATTCATGGTTTCCATGACAAAGATGACCTAGATTCTCCATTAGCATGGTCCTCTAGCATGGTCAAGCTTGTTATGCCAGTTTGTTTTTCTGGTTTTAGATGAGGCCTGATTGGTTTTACACAAGCTTTGCCATTCTGGAACTACCAGGTAAACCAGGTCGTAGGTTTTTGCATTAGAGTAAAAAAGAAATACATTTCTACATTTTTAAAAAGAAAAAAGTAGCGTCTCAATTACCAATACAATGTACATGATGTTAACAAGCAAGCAGCAACACTACATACCAAAGTCTTGGCAAAGGGAGGTCGGTTGGGTTTGTATGTTATCTGCATGTTTTTCTCTGAAATCAAAAAGCAATATTCAGATTTTCGGCCTTGCAAACATGCAAAAAAGCACATTGTTTAGGTATCTTTTACCTCCCATGTTGGTGTTGTGGATCACTGGTTTACTCCACACTCCACTGCGGTCGTCTTTGTTGGATCTGACGCCAAACTCGTAAGGTGTGTTGGGTTTAAGGTTGTCAATCACAGTGTCAGAAGTAGGACAGGTCTGATAGATCCACTTCCTGTTTCTTTCTCTGTAGCGAATGGTATAATACCTGTTTGAAAGACATATTGTACAATGATTATTTAGTATCTACAGAGGCCCAATTTTCTTCTCTAGAAAATTCTCTAGAAAATTCTCTTCTCTAATTTTAGAATAAATTGGTTCGAAAGACTAGGTCGATTCCATTGTTCGGCCGCTCACGGATCAAATCTTACACCTTGCGATCTGCTTGGAAAAACATCAGGATGATTCCGTCAGTACTTTCACAAAAGCCAACAACAGTTGTGTGCCGTCAAAGACGAGATCTGAGGAGAAATTTCCTCGGTTTTAAACGTTGAACGCTGTTGAAGCGCACTAGCTAGCAAATGTAATATTTATAATAATAATGATAATAAATGCATTACAATATCCATTTGTTTTTATATCGCACGATGCTCTCCGTCCACTGCGATAATCTTAATAAAATCTTGTAGTGTGTGATGTGCAGTTTTTTTTACGTCTAAAACCCAACATATGTCAAAAGTAGTCCTCAGGTGAGGTCTCAATCTCTTAGCAAACTGGTTTTCCATCACCATAGCGATGGTCAGGCATCAAACAGAGAGAATCACATTAGGTTTATTAAGAGCATTGCTGGTACAAGACTTTTGCTCTCTTTTGGCCTTGTTCAACATTTCCAATGGCCCTTCCAGAAGAAAGAAAAAAAGGTTTACATATTTCTGTATATGAAAACCAGAGAATACGAGGGAGGTGGAAAGCACGTCGGTGCGTCCCAACAGTGCCTGTATCCTCGAAAAGCATTTAAACGTGCAGATACACCACACCTGCAGTGGCAGGGATCCATATCCCACACATAATTTTTTTCTTGTTGTAGAAAAACATCACACTCATTGAATGGGTCTCTATTGAACGGTTACGTGATATAAAACTTGCCCCTGTCAGTGCAGTTAAAGGATTGAATGACAACTTGGAAACCTAAAAAAATCTTGGGCCTTTTGCATGCACTGCAGTTTTTCTGAAGGTAGGACCCCTAAATACTAGAGACAGGTGTCGTGATATTTCATTATCTTGTTTTTCCATGTTTTTCAGGTTAAATGGTCCCTAAATATTAAGTGAAGTGAAGGAAGTCTTCCTCTGGGAATTGGGGCATTCATATGGAACAGTTTGATGGAGGAAAAGGAAAATCCAGATGTTGCGTGAAACTCACCCATCCTCCAAGCAGTCATTCATGATGTTTCCTTCATATGGCGTCTTTAAGTAGGTTCCCCACGACAAGAGGACTGATGTTGGTGTGACAGAGTCGATCACCAGATGAAGAGGTTTGTCCAGGTTTACCTTACCTGTTTCATACACACATGTATTATAAGCGAGCAGTGTGTTGTCTACCTAATGTGTAGTAAAAGTCTTCAGACGTCAAGTTAAAAAGCATATTTTGTACTCTAAGATGCTCCAATCGCAAATGTACTGTATGTGTCATGCACCTGTACATTGTTTCTTCACGTCATTGGTTGGGATGGGTTGAACAGCCACTAGGTACTTAGGTTCAGCATCTGTTAAGGCAAACATCAAGTTATTATATAAAAAGACAGGTTTATAATTGTTAAAAGATACTCATAATCATTCGGCTAACAAGAATTAAACAAACAAAAGATCAACGGGCTACAGCGTACATCAGTAAAATGTAATGTTTATTGAGAAAAAGTTTTCACAATAAAATTCTCAAAGATCCTTCTTGACCTTTGTTTGGTAAAAAGTCCCGCATTGCTTAATGTGAAGCTTTTCACAGTTTATAAAATGCTTGATGTTTGCTAAACATCCATTTTTAACCTAGAATAAAACAGGATGTTTGTCCAAATCCGATAAAGGTTTTGAAATTTTTGCCTTTGTTTAACTCTGAAGAAATATGAAGCGTGATAAAACCATTTTGACGGATTAGCATGATATACAATTTGCCAGTCAAACAAAAAAGTGTCAAACAAAACAAAGACATTTGTTTGTGTACGTGTAAAGTGTCAGACAGGAAAAAATGCCATTGAGTGCTTTCGTGTTTCGACCATCTGGTGTGCACGTGTATTATAATCAAATCTCACCACACTCTGTAAATTTTGAAACGAAGATCATTCAGCCCACGGCTAATATTGAATAATGATGTGACTGCTTGTTACCGTGCTGTATTGTGTAGGTAAAAAACTTCCAAAAACTTAAAAGCTTTTCCATTTGAAACAAAAATACTTTGTTTGTGAGCTTCTGAATAAGCAATTTTGCATAATTATTTATACCTGCGTCAGTCCTTTCCATTGCGTGTATTTTCGAAATACAAAGGTTAAAACACAAAACCTTGTACAATTACAGGCTCTGACAAGCACGTGTGCCTTCTGTGAATGTGGGGAATCCCAGCAAATCGATGGAACGTTCACAAAACGCATGTGTTGTTGTGTTGTTTTCCATTTGCAATAGCCTCAAATTGGATTTTCAATTTGAACATATTCAATTCCAAAAACAACTGCACTCTGTTATACCTTTAGAAACAAAATGAACCACCTGGTGTGGGCTTATTATCCTTAAAACTAACATTAGCTTTAGGGCACAACCTAACGATAACCTCTTTAGACTGAACTTTTTTAAGGGGTTAATGAAGACAAATGGACTACAGGAAATTATTTTAGAGGGAACAATAAACACAACTAATGTTACTGGGAGTAACAGTTAACCTTTTCACCTTGTCAAAAATGATCTTCTGTGGGATGAAGGAAGTGTCATAGTGGCCTTCTGCATTTTTGGGTTTTGATAAATACTATGGTCATAACAAACAGCATTTATTTGGGTTCAGTTGCAGTTTGATTTTCAGACGATAGTAGTCTTGACATACTGTGGTTGTTGAAATCAAGATAGTAGTTTTGCTGGGTCAAGGATTGAGCTTTTTGTGGTTATTCCTTAGTTCCCTTGCTAACCCACAAACAATCGTTAATGTTGTTTGGTGGTTTTCCTTTTCATTTTGAAGCGAAGACATTAATCTCTGAAGCGCAATAATGGCTGCGTGCGGTTAAACTTACCAATCTCAGTTTCATAGGGTTCTCCATTCTCTGGAAGTTGGATGAACTGCTTGGAGAACATGCTGGAACCGTAGCCTAGGATGTAGCCTTCAAGTTTAATGTCAGGGTTGGGCCGAACAAACTTCAGAACTATGGTGTCGCCTGTGGCGTTGATCCGAACCTTCATATTTTGTCTTCTTACTGTAAAGTGAAACAAATTATATTTGAATTAAGTTTAATTGCCCAAGTGCTGGACCTGTTCAAGCATTTTGAGCATTTCTATGTTTGACATTCCATGGCAGTTAAGAGGAATTTTGTAAGAAAGAAAAGATGAACACGGCAATGAATAAATGATTAATTACTCACGAAGTAAAAGAGTAGTACTTTATGTTTCCCATGTGTTGGATGGAGTTTGTGAATTTATAGGGTTTTATTGATTTATGGGGCCGAAGGGGGATGGAAAGGAGCTCTTTTTAGGAGTGCAAAAGTGTGTGCCATGAAAATCATTGTGGAGGTAAATCAAGGACAATCGTTTTTACAGTTCTTCTCATCACTTCACTCAAAGCACAGTAGCATATGGACCTCCAATATTACACCTCCACACTACGCAGCACTAAATTCAGAGGAATTTGTCACACATCAAACGTCATTATGACCTCCTTTAATACTAGCGTCGTCTTTTACAGCCAATAATTTGCAGCGCGGAAAACGTCTCGAGTCAGTTTCAATCCACTAAGCCACCCGGCTGACTGGAGATTTTCCATTTCCACCTTTTTCGCATCAATCACACACATTTAACGATTACACTGGGTTAAAGAGGCCACAAGACATGTCCTCCTTACACTGATTCAGACCGCCTTGGTGCATGCTTTTGGAAAGCATTTAACATTTACAAATAATTACAAGCTTGGCTGGTCTGGTTTGACGGCACCATCATTTAAAGTTACATTGAAGCATCATTTTAACTGAAGCGTTTGTTAATAATGCTTATTAAGAAGACATGTTTCAGATGGCCCTGATGAATCAGAGAGGTGGAAAATTAAGACTAATTCAGTAAGTCGTCTTCTTTAGAGCTTCTTAATCTTGGGAATCAGTTAGACAAACAGCTGAGAGGAAGTGTGTGTGGTCAGGAAAGCTGTCGGATTTGCGTGTGGGGAACACGTATTATTTCGGGTTACTCGGATCATTGTAAAATAAACTCCTCGGTGGAGCGTATACAAACATTTACAGGTTAACGTGAACTCTATTTAAGTTCTTCGCCGACAATCTATTAGAATTGTACTGTATCACTTTGATTGACTGTAATTAAAAGGCAGGCACAGTCCTGTATTTATTCTTTTATGTCTGTTTTGATTTCTGAAGTGTGTCAGTGCAGCTTTAGGCTATTAGTCACGTACGGCATGACGCTTGCGGTTGAGTGGTTTTATTATTGATTTACCTGTTTTCACCAGCTTGTCACCACAGAGCTTTTAACAAAGTTGTGGCTGAGTGATATCTTCCGCTTCCTAAAGGTTTATATAGTTATTAAAATGTCCCTTTAGGATTTTTGTCATGCCACAGACAGGGCTGGACAGTGGTTTGACCTCTGTGGTCGGGTGAAAGTGAAAAAGAGACATTTTTTAGAATCATGGCTAATTTTAAAAGGAAAGTGGAAAGTGAATTAGGTGGAAAGTGAATTAGGTGGTTTGTGTTGGTATTTTTTATAGTTGCCTTTTAAACTGATAACTGTCACTGCACATATTGAACATACACATGAAAGTGTGGATGAAAATCTAATTTTTTTGTAATTTTAAATATTTACATTTTTTACATTTATATATATATTTTTTTTCATTTTCCGTATTTTTCAAAGTAGCATTAACATTTTTTTAAGTTTATTTCTATTGTTTATTTCTAATCTTGAGACCTTTCCATTAATATTTAGTTTGACATGATTAGATTAGGACTGAACTATAAAATATTAAAGTGAATCGAGAAATAACCCAAGTGTTCCACCTGTGGAACGGTGACAGTTAACAGGTTAACATGTTGCAATCCTCCAGTCTTGGCCACAAGGAATTACATTAGTCTGTGGCATTAGTTTACATGTGGAACATGTGGGACTGTGGTATAAAGGAAAAGACTATTTTCACCATTCATCATTAGTGCAGTACAAACTATGTCCCTGACGGCATAATCATACTTATTTAAAAAATGAACAATCCAAAACTGGATATCATGTTGACAGAACAAAACATTTCCCATCCCTAAAGCATTTAATAGACTGTAATTGGTCAGCCAAGTCACGTTGTACGGCAAAGTAAATAAATTAAATGGTGGCAACGTGTTTTCATTTGAGCGATTTATTGTATTTTTTGGAGCAAAGGTCATCAGAAAATCTCAGAGAGAATTTATTCATACATCAACAATTCATCTTTTGTGTTTTTATGAATACAGAGATTTGACATGATGCTCTAATAGATGAAAACCGCAGACGGTGGGCCAATGGCACAGATATGAGGTGTAATAAAAAGGGGGAGGTATATCTTATTTGACACCAGTGACAGGCATAATCATGCATGCTCTATTCTGGCGCTGAAGTTGAATGAGTTCCAGACCCAAGCCGACATACAAAGCCCTGCCCCAAGCTGCGTTCTGTCAGATACGCTTTTTTTTCAGATGTTGCCTGAATACGGTCCAATTTTTTTCATTGGACTGAAACACGTCTGGCATTTGTTCCACATAATTTACAAACACATTGATTTTTGAAGGCCTGTTTGATTCAGAAAATTTCTTCTTGGACAAAGGCCACACTACTTAAGGTACTTGCCAAATCAACATTCAGTCTTTGTTCATTTTATCAAATCAAATGTTTTATTTTGAAAATGGTTTCACGTGTTCCTTTTCACTTTGTTTTTGTTTTTCTTTGCAAGTCTCCGTGTTCAAGACTTAAAATAAACAAAGTGATTTTTTTTTTGTTTACAATGAACGGTCACCTAAGCACAATCGCTTTTCATGGAAAATCCGAAAGCTCTTTTGCTCGTCATTAGAGGACAAACTGAGCCAGATATCCAAGGAGATGATTTTAAAATGGCACTAAACTTCAGAAGAAGTTAATCACCTGAGGGCCCGGAGGGAATGTAAATCTACCGCTTTCCCAGACTTGGGCAAATCATTTATCTTCTAGTCACATTTACAACAGTACTGATCTCTATGCTCAACAGCTGCTCTCCTCTTCCCTTTTCAATCCTTTCATCTACTGTACTTAGTTTTTTAACTCTTCTGAGGTGCTCATCTAGACAAGCTCATATAACACAACTAGTATTATTAGCACACAAACAACAAACAACAAAGTTGGTAAAAACTCTTAAAAAGAGCTTTGAAACCCCAAAACAGTAATTTACAGCAATTCGTAACTTTTTACGAGGTGGCTAATTCGTAAGAATTTGTTCAATTTGTTTCAGTATGTTCTGCTTCCGCATCAGTAATGGTTAAGTTTAGGGGTTGGGCTTCATTATGGATTTTTTCGAAATTGTGCGAATTCATACAAACTAGCCACCCCATAAAAAGTTACGAATTGCTGTAAATTACTGTAAATTTGTGTTGTGCATTTCTGTGAGATTGTGCTGTTCTGTTGATATTGTAAAGGAGAATGTGCACGTTTAAATGTACATCTCCATCTCCTCAGTTACCCTTAATCGATCGCTTAAATTATTTACAGTAAAATAATATTGAACTGTCGTTTTAAATTACATTTTAAAATACAAGGAAGTGACATTAGTCGAGTTGCCAAAGGAGCCAATTTTAAAACTTGCCAAGTTCTACTCTCATTTAACAGTCAAGAGTTATTGTTTTGTGAGCTGCCACATAACTAGACAGTAAAAATTATATTTTATTAATTATTTCTTGAAAAGTCTTCTTGTTGACTCGAGGCAAACCGTTGACAACAGAAAGAGAAACAGCTACATAGATACATTCCCCAGCACAAGAATATCCCAACATTCATTCTCATGAATGTAGCTTAAGATGACACAATGCAATTCATTAATGCTTAGACATTCATTCTCTCATAGAAAAACCTTCTAAAACCCTTTTCACAGAATGAAAACCCTTGTTTTTTTTGCAGTTTTTGGCTTCAGTCCTCTAGGGTGCATTTTCAACCTCAAGTACTAACATTTAGAGCCCAGCTGCCCGCACATGTGTTGTTAAGCCATATTTTGCCCATGGCGAGTAAAAAGTACAGTAACAAGCAGAAGCTTAGTCTGTGCCAGGCGAAGAAGCAGACAGCTTAGCCTAATGTTTCCCTTTATGGGGTCAATTATCATATCAAATTCATGAGATGATTCGTTTTCAACGTGTCTCGGAACGCCTCCTTGCACACTTTATTTTCTTGTTGTTCAACATAGCCCGACTTGTTAACTTTCTGCGTTTTGTCCAGGAAACTTCTATAAAGAAACCGCACTGGCCAATGACACATAAACAGAGCTCTATTGGGCTTGATTGACTAGCTGTGCTGAATGACGCTCGGTGCAGGAGACTGGGCGCTGAGCCAGCGCAGACAATCTTCCCTCCGGAGATGGAGGTGATTTTTAATAGCTGATGAATGAGTGCTGATAGTGAACTCAAAGCTTGTATTACTAATGCCGTAGCTAATCTGAGCACAGAGGGACGTTGGGAGCATTGCGCACACTACACACGCACACACATCTCTGGCACTGATTTAGAGAGTGTTGAAACGTGCGCACACGCACTGCAATGCATGTTCCTTTTATTTGATTGAACACACACACACAGACGCACGAGAACACACGCAGTCAAGCACCGTCATGAAACCTTCATACGCTACTCTGCGTACACATACTAGCACGTTACACACATGCACAGCCGCACAAGAGAAACATTGATTTTGGCCAGCCGTGAATGCCATGAGGTAACAATTATTGCTCTATTGTTTTAAGCCTGGGTTTCAAATTTGAATCCATCAAAAGTAAATATGCCATTTTGTGTAACTAAAAGAAAATCAGCACTTCAAGGTCCCTGGCTGTCTAAACTGATCTGTTAGCTGGTTTGGGGCAATTTTGAGCCGGTTATACTGGGAGACCACCAAATCCAGTCTGGTCATGCTGGATAAACTTTCACCACAAAAAAAATATCGTAGGCTGTTTTTTTCAGCAGTGCAGAACAAATTGCATATTTTTTTTATTTTTCTAGCATGTTTAGATAGAAATCTCCTAATATATGCTATACTGTATGACAAGCATCACATGCAATCCCAAGTGCACCTGCAAATGCAAAAACTGCATGGCTTTATCTTTTTTCTTTAAAATGAATGAAAATCTAATAAAAAAATGTGACCCTGTCTGTGAACACCGGGCTAAAGTAAAAAAGTCCAATTCTGAGATAATGAGCATCAAAGTTTGATTTGACATATTAATTTCATTAGGATTTCAATCTTTGACATGACCTTACTCAGGCAATAATAAATATATCAATATATATATATATATATATATATATATATATATATATATATATATATATATATATAACTTTAGATTATGTAGAAAACAGTTAATCACAAAAAATGACTTTAGCTGGGTTTTCGTAGGCAGGGTCACAAATGTGAATTCAAATGTGAGTACTTTTCAGTGCAAATGCAAAAGATAAATATAACCTTCATACAGGTACAACACCCTGGAAAACACTGATATCATACTTTCCATTGATTCTAAAAAACCTGCAACTCCATTGACTCCACAATTCTAAATATACCAAACTACTGCACCATGCAGAAATGCATGGCATTCTCAAATGCATGAAGGTGTATCACAAAAAAGAAACACAGTAATCATGCATAAACATGCTGTGGAGCATCAGACGGAGCGTGTGGCACCGGGATGCTGAACTTGCCTCTGACCCGCTGCGCAGAGCTGCATGCGAAGAGAAGAATTCCTGCGAGCGTCAGTAGGAGGCTCAAGCGGAGGACAGTGCTGCCTGCCATGGTGCTCTGACTCCAGTCGAGGGTGGATGCTGCCCAAAATTTCTAAGACTTCTAAGTAAAGTTCTTCTGCCGGTTTTAGCTCAGGATGTCTTCAGCCCACTGTGTTCAGCTGCTGAGTGATGGTCTGAGTGAGGAGTCCTCCTGGATGTATAGTGACTGAGGAGGGAGGAGATTGCTGATGTGAGCTCGAATCACACCCACCCTCACCAGACTCTGTGCACGCTCACTCGTGGGGGGTGAGAATGACTTTCATTTACTGCTCTCTCTCTCAAACTCTCTCACTTTTTTTCCCATCATTGATTTTTTTTTCACTAGGTGGGTGTGTATGTGTCTGTTTTTTCCAAAATTACTACGGACCCACGGACTTGAGGCACCCCTCCTATGGCTGGTAGAGTACTGAGAGAGTTTCAAGAAGAAAAAAGAGCAGTAGGGCATTTAAGATGTAGATGAATGGCACGTGCCACCATTACTTCAGTGAAATGATCTCTTGGCGAGTGCAGGACACTTCTGTTGTGCTGTCACATGCAGACAGAAGCACTTGTCTTGCATATTACGTCTCGTCTAGAAGGGTGTCCAGCCTCATGTACCCTGCCAACAAGCTTCACCTCTGGGGAAAAGTTGGGGTGGAGGGAAAAGATGTGATTACAAGGACAAGTGCTTTCAACATGTGCCACCACGTGCGACGTCAGACGGGGAGCCCCCTGTTCCATTAAGCCTCATCTGACCCACAGGATGTGAACAATGAAACATTCATGAATCACGCCGCCCATCCTTTACTGCCAGAAATTATGCAACTACAACCTAGCATGTGTCTCCCACTACATCATCAGCATAGAAGACCATAAAACAAGCCATCACGCTCCAGAACGTCCCGTGCTCCAAGAAAAATTACAAGCTAGAGGAAAACTAAAACAACCTAACAAGATTTGGAAACTCATTCCAAATACAACTCAAACAAAATGTCACTTTTAAGGTGTTTGAAGCCGTTATCTGGGACTAGCTGTAAATCTATGTGTGTCTTCTCTTCTGCATGTATGAATGTGCTTTCTACAGCTGGTACCACTCTGTGCATCTCTGCGCTTGCCTTGTAAACCCCTAATGAGTCACTTCAAAAGACAGAACTGGACTTGGACAAATTAGGAACGACTTGTACACCAGAATCGGGTCATTACAGCTTTGTTTTTCATACCTGGAAACATGTCAACCTTTAACCTTGAGTGAACATGCCTCAAATAGTTATGCTGCCCTTTAACTGCCTAACCATTGCCCTGAAGTCAAATGGTTCACCTTTCAACCGAGCAACTTTGTAATTTTACAGTGCTTCAGCTTTAACTGTGGTATGCAGACACCTATGTATACCGGGTTATAGATCTGTAAGGTTATCTTCCACTAATCTAAGGTGTCAAATGGATATTTGCTGCTTTGTGGGTTAAGGTTAGCCTGGTTTATGGTGGCGTGTTCCTGACCTTGTTTGAACAGCATGTTCTTGGTAATTATGCTTGGAAAAAAAAAACTAAAAACAATGTTTTTCAGAAATGTACCACAAAATGTAGAATTTATTATACTGACTTTTGATTATCGTCTCATAAATATTTGGTGGCACTAACAAAAATCCATAATAGACAAGATGAGTGTCCGGGATGTCCGGGATGAGTGTCCACATGACCCCAGGTTATTTCACTGTTCGCTTTAATATTTCATAGTTGAATTCCAATCTAATCATAACAAACTAAATACTGATGGAAAATAATAAATATTTGACAAATTCCCAAACAATAAACATCAACTAAAAAAAATTATATATACCTATATACCTTAAATGAAATAATTGAAAATAAAAAAAATAAATATTTTACATTTAAAATAAAAATGTAGTTCGGATAGTGCATTTTCACTTTTTGCAAGATACTTTCTCTAAAAAGGAGACATAAACATTTTCTAAGTATACACATGAAAATGCACTATCCGAACTAAAAAAATTGAATTTTTAGATATTAAATATGTTTTTAATTTTAGCTATTTTTTTAATAAATAACCATTTTTTTCTAATCTTGTTTTTTATGTTTTTTGTTATAAAGATTTGTCAAATATTTATTCTTATATATATTGATTTCCATCAATATATAGGTTTTCATTATTAGATTAGAACTATTAAATATAAAAGTGAATAGGGAAATATAGCTGTTCCTCCTGAGGAATGGTGACAGTTAACAGGTTAAAACCTTTCCCATCTGCATCCCTACATTCATCCCTATTGTTTACATACATACTTCCATGCAATGGATGATATGAATGAATTTACCCTTCAAACCTTTATGACTGACTTTCTAACATGACCACACAAAAGAAGTTTAGCAGAATATTGATGTTGCTAATAAATTCCAAAAAAAACGTTTACATAATCCTGGTTCTTGTTTTTTACCATTTTTACCATTTTTGGACTTTACAGCCCTTTATGTCCTGTCTAACATCTACTTTTGTTGTTTAACAAAAAATCATAGCGGTTTGGAACAACATGAGAGTGAGCAAGTGATGAATTTTCATTATTGCGTAAACTATTTCTCTAAAGCTGGTTTCAATCTGATACTGTAGACTAGACATGTATTACATGCATGTGTAACCACAGATGAAAATATTTGAAAAGGTCAGTGGCAGTTCTGTTTTAAACATTTCATTTTGACCCTCGGAATGGTATAAGTTTGCACACATCAAGCCATTCGTGGTATTCTCAACCCTGATATGACATATAGATGTGTACATACTATAGACGCACTGTTAGTCCCATCTGTGAGACATTTCATGGTGATTAATCCAAGCTTAAAGCAGCACTGAATTACTCCAGCAGACTTTAATCAAACTCCAGACGTCTGATTTACCAAGAGATATGTTCTGCTTGAGAAAAAAGAGAGCAGTAGTGCCTTTCAAATGCTAAATATACTACAAAGACGAGCAATTTAGCTCTGACTCTACGGTTGGCAGAAGTTGCCTACTGTGTATTCATAGAAGTTAGTTTCATTCTCTGGCTACATTTTGGATTTTGAAAAAACACATTTGCTTGTTCTTGCTTGTTTAAATCCGCCTAAGATGCAGGTTTTCCATCCTGGGGATTTTTGCTGCTTTTAGAGAACTAGAATATTAGCTGGCTGACCAGCAAAAGCCAGTAAAGTTTTGAGTGGTTTGCCTTTCCTAGCAGGGTTGATAGGGAAAATTTTATTGTAAAATTCGGTTATTGATGACAAAACATTGGGAAATTTCAAAAGGAAACTTTCCCTGCTGACTCAGATCAGCTATAATTTTTCACCCATCATATTCTGAGGAAAACACACCTGCTTTCTGACATCCATTCATCATCTCTCCATCCTCCATCTTCCCTCTAGAGCCATGTTTCCTTTTCTGACCCATATGAGGCAGGTTGACCTCGAAGAACTTTAGCATGTGCTCAAGATCATTAACCTCCATTCTATCACCATTAATCATTTTCTTATAACCCATGGCACATGGCTCATATCTGGCTATCAGCTGGAATGAGCTGCTAAACATGCTATCCAACATGTAACCCAGCTGTTACCTTTGACATCACCCTGGGCGATTGGGCCGATCATGCGAGGAACAGTACGTGCCTGTTTGTCTTTCTGATGAAAGCTGACGTTTATCAGTTATTGTGTGTGAGTGAATGATGGCCTGGGAAGTGTTTGTTGTGAAAGAAAAGCCAGGGGCAGGCCCTTGTGTTTCCTTTTGACCAGCTGCACATCTGGCCGAATAGAAACGTACTGATCCCCTTTGTAGGAACACCATGCTGTATCTGTATTTTCCAGCAATTTATTTGCATGTCTAAAGCAGGGAAAAGTAGATCATTGGGTAAATGTAGGACACAGTGTCTACTTGCTCTGTGCTTGAGATCCAGATGAGATCCGATGCCTGTTAATGATCTGGACATCTTGTGCATAAATCTGTGGAAGTTACATGTTCCACATGTTCACGGTGGAAGGGGAGTCAGATTTTATTGTCTAGCGCTTGAGGGGCCCTTTATACCTTTCACTTACTAGAATTATCAGGAGTGTGGTCAGTAAAAAACACATGTGGCCAGCTGACATGAGATGTCACAACGATTGTAGTGTCCTACCTGTGATATTTAATCTAAAAGCTTTAATCAGCATTTTAACCTGTTAACTGTCACTGTTCCTCAGGAGGAACACCTATGTTATTTCCCTATTATCTTTAATATTTCATTGTTGAATTTTATTCTAATCATAACAAACTAAAAATTGACAGGTATAAGACTCAAAATGAAATATTTGATACATTTTCATAACAATAAACATAACCAAAAATAATAATTTAAAAAAACGTTAACGTTACTGTAATTTATAAAAAAGTAATAAAATAAAATGTTTTTTTAAGACTTAAAATGTTTGAAAAAAAATATAATAGCTTAGATGTGAATATTTGGGTGTTTAATACTAGGTGTGTGTACATGTATGTGGCTCTAAATTATCATTGATAAGCATTGCAAAAGCAATGAGTGGTGAATAATCTTCATCTAAGTATTGGGATAAGTCCAGATGCTCCTAAACTAACTTTCCACAACGATATTTGATGGCCTTTCAAAAGCGTCCGCACAGTATACCAAGCATCTGGAGATGTGTCAAAGTCTGCTGTAGAGGTTTTAGAATGTGGTGTGCTGCAAATTAAATAAAAAGAAACAAATGCATCCTCTGATGCTCTAGTTTGTAGCATAATCAAAGTCAGTATGCCAACAGATCACCACAAGAAAAGCCAATGTGATTTGGCTTCAGGCATTCACGAACGAAACGGTTAACAGAAACAGAATTTGCAGTGGCCCATTTGGGTAACATCTGCAAGTATTTTCCAAGCACACAAGACCTGAAAGAAGCAAAGTCTTGTATAAGTTTAGGTATACTACTTGACCTTTGTTGTTAGGTCATAAGCAATACTTGGTAAAATTCACCTAATGTCTATTAAAATGTCTATTAAAATTTCTGTAAGCTTTTCTTTTGAAATATTATGTACAGTATAAGATTTACCAACTTCAACAGTCATCATTGACTGAAGTTGATATGCATAGCATCAATGTGGCAACAGTCAAAGATTGTTAGCCCATCAGTAACCAATTAGACAAAGCTCTCTACCTTTTACAAGTTTTTTTATTTTTCCAAGAGGTCAAGCAGCACCTAGCTAGCCCCTGACGGTCAGTGTCATAACTACACTGTCTGCATGTCTTTTTATTTATTTATTTTATAAATTACAGTAACACTAAAAAAATTGTCAAATATTTCATCTCGAGTCTCATACCTCTCCATTCATTTATAATTTCTCATGATTAGATTAAAATTCAACTATGAAATATTAAAGTGAATATGGAAATAACATGGGTGTTCCTCCTGAGGAACGGTGACCGGTAACAGGTACATTTCATAATTAATATATTAATAATTACTGTAGCTGTCCCTTTTGGTCCTTCCCCACTTGAAAAGTTCTTATCTGTGGACCACAGCCAAAACTTCTTAATTTTGTGTAAAACAGTAGTTATATCAGTATCTCTGAGAAATAAATTGTATTGTTAGGTAACTTTGTCGACAAAGCCATTGCAGCCATTTAGCTGTTTATTAGGGAACTTCCTTTAAGTTAACTTTTCTTGTTAAAGTTTACAGAGTTTATTCACAGTGACCTTGTCACCCAGGACCTCCACAAAAACATTTTAGGCCTGAGGCCATCATATTTCAATGTGATGGACGACAGAAAGAGGAAAACAAATAGTCCAGCGACAAACAGGCGAGACGCAGGCTACTACTAATAATTGGGAACATTTTTTAAAAGCTCATTAAACTAGCTTGACGTCAATAAAGATGTGTACAATAAACAGCTTTGAGTTGGAGTGTTGAAAACAATGTTTTTTCCCTCTGCCTGCATGCCAGAATGGGATTTTGTGGTTTTAAAGCCTATGACAGATTTAAAAAATGTTTTGAAATGTTCTAAAAAAAACTTTACAAGTTTTTTCACAAAACCACGTTTTGGAAATGTCAGGCAGGGGTAGTAAACAAATGTGATACATCCAAATAATCACAATCTAAGCAATCTTGTAGCACTCCTTTCCAACATGTGTAATCTAGAAAGCTTTCCAAACTCCATACCAAAAGTACAAAACAATCAAAAAATACTTCTGGCTTTCTTAAACATATGATAATATAACAGTAGATTGCTTAGAAACTGCCTTAATGCTATTATAATCTGGCAGAGGTTTAAATATGTTGAGATGGTTATTCTCTCATTTTGGATCAGTGTATTAAATTTAGTATCTACATCTTTTAAACATTTAAAGTTCATCAGTCACACACAATATTTCACTTATCGTATGCAAATCAGACACTCAGAGCCAAATCTTTCATAATGGCCTGTTTTTCCATGTTCCTATGTAACCATGAAGACACACTGTACCAAAAGTTTGGATATTCTTACCAGGAAAAGTCTCTTACCAGGAAAACTTCTGAAAACACAGCATCTTCTGCATGGGCCAACTTTGGGCACATCACCTTTTACCTGCACAGCAGATAAATAATCATAATAATAATTACCTTGAACAGTAATTTGCAGTCAAATATATATTTTTGGTTTTTGTTTGCAATTAGTTATAACTCAGTAATTCTCAAGGAAAGGATTATGAAACTTTTAAACAAACACTAAATGTTGTAAAGGGAAGTTATTAAAGCCTAGTATTTTTTTGATGTTCCATGAATAGAGAATGGGCCAAGGACAAACTGCTCTCAGAGTTCACATTTCCACACAAAATACCCAAATATCTCAAACAACGGTCTACGCACATGTGGTTACATGAGGAAACTGGCAGTACTGATTGCTTGAAGTCAGGACCGACTGTGAGCAATTAATCAATAAAACATGTATTAATGACAACCCAATAAATTAAACTCTGCCTCAAAGGTAAATTAAACGTAAATAAATAAAACATTGATGATTTTTACTTACCAATTGTCCATCATTTTTCAAAACACTGTGAATACACTTGAGAAACACATTTTTCTTGTGTTGCTGTAGTTCCTAAACAGGAAGTTTGTACGGGGCATATTGAGGGGTTGATCTCCATTTTGTTAGCGCGTGATTTGTTAAGAGGAGGGACATTCTTATTCTAGAGCATTTTGGACAAAAAATGTGTAGTGCAGGATGAGTCATCCATATTTTTTAATATTTAATAAAAGTTTATTTTGGAATATTGCCCTTTCTGTGAAAAAACAGCTTAAGTAACTTTTTTGGGATTTACTGTTTTTATAAAAATCATTCTACATAATGTAAAGTATATGAAAACATAACCATTTTATATTATATCTTTTATGCTTTACATTATAAATATTATTACATAATATTTTAGATTATATTGAGAAAGGTCATGTCAAAGTCTGCAATTAGTTTTCAGAAATCCAAATTCTAATATTTCATGCATTAACCTGATATCTGTCGTGCTGAAATTGATTGTACACAAAATGCGTAAAATGTGAACTACAAATTTAAAATTTTTTGATATTAGATATTTTTTCAAACATTTTTAAGTTCTTTTCATTTTTATTTCAGGTATTTTTATAAATTATATTTTATAATTAATATTTTATAATATTTTTATAAACATTAACTTTTTGGTTTTGTTTTTCTTTATGAAAATTTGTCAAATATTTATTCTTTAGTCTTATTACTTTTCCATCAATTTATAGTTTGTGATGATTAGATTAAAATTCAACTATGAAATAGAAAATGAATAGGAAAGTAACATGTGTGTTCCTCCTGAGGAACGGTTAACAGGTTAATTTCAATATTGTACATGAAAATTTGAGTAGTGTATCGAAATCTATTATTCACAGCAATAAACACACTTTTTATCACTTTTATCTATTTTTGACTATGGTTATGGCGACTTTTGATGCTCCTAATCTCATAATTATATTTTGAAACTTATATCTGTGAAATCCAGGATAGTTTAGGAATTCTCTTGCATGATAAAGTATAACAAAGTGTTTTTGTAGCTCAGCTGGTAGAACATTTTATTAGCATTGCAAAGGTTTGATTCTCAGGGAGCACATACTGATAAAATGTATACATTTAATCCCCTGTAGTTGTTTTGGATAAAACATCTGCACATATATGAGCTGCTAAACCTTATTTCTATTATATAGTGTCATCTTTAAGTGTGCTATAATTGTTCTAAAAGTCCTCTTTGTGTTCCTCAAAAGAAAAGTTGGAACAACATCGGGTTGAGTAAATGTTCACAGAACTATTCCCTTAAGGCCGTCTGTGAAAACCAAAACGTGAAGTGTTTTAAAGCTCTCTGCTGTCATTATTCTAGTTGACATTTCAAATGTTCATGTCATCTTGGAGTGCCTTTGAGGAAAAACTTGAGAAGAATGGTTCAATGTTCAAATGTTTTTGACTCTCTAGACTAACAGCTTAAATTTAAATTTGTTTAGTTGTGTGCCGCGAAAGAAAGGATAACATGAGTGGGAGTAAACGATGATGTAATGTTGGGAAAACTAGGCTCTCCTTGAACACAGAAGCAGAATAATCGTCCGCTGTCATAAATCAAAACTTGGGCTATCTTGGAGTGCTTTTGAGGAAATGATGGTTCACCACTATTATGCGTTTTTTCCTCTCTACAGGCATGACTAACCACTCAGCTCCTGTAGGTTGACTTGCAGATGTAGATCAGTGCTTGGAATATTCTCTGCTATCATAGATTTCCTTGCAGCGTGCCCAGATCCTTACATAAGTTCACGTCAATGAGTGGGCACTGTTCGTCAAGAGCTTGTTAAATGGTTGGTACGTTGCTGAGCTGAGCTTCTTTACGTATTTATTAGCTGTGGTACTGCCCAAGTAAAACTGGGGCTATTTTTAGTCTTTTTATTTCTTGCTTTTGCTTGTTGGATAAGTTTGGGCCTGTGTTGTGGCAGAGTGGATGAAGACAGACACAGCAAGTGTGGCATTAGGCCTCTGAGAGATGCTTCATTTGTTAAAAGAAAAAGTAAACATAATTATGAAAAACAGGAAATAACTTATCGGAAAAATGTGGAGGAGATTCATCAGGTAGGGAGGATGATTTTTTCAATTAAAATTTCCAAATGTTTTGTCAGATTAAAAAATTTTGTGTTTAGGTACATTTTGTGCTCTGCGACAATTTGTATGCAGATGCTTTTAATTGTTTATGTAGCAGTCCTTCAGCGACACACCACATGTGTGAACGAGACATAACCCTTCGCTTTAGACACCAATGTTACGCAAGTGTTTTTAAACAAAAAGGAACAAGAAGGAACACTTTCTAACCTTAAATTTGGACAGAACAGAAGATTTAGTCATGGAAGCAAGTTAGCGATATTATAGAAACCTGCTGATAAGGTTCAAACACAAATTCAGTTTTTGCTGCAGGTTGTGGATGTAGAGGATGTGCTTGTTTTTTCACTCTCATTACTGCTGTTCCACACGGCAAACGCCGCCAGTCCGAGATAAAGTTTCCAAACACTGTAAGATCAATACAAAAACGGCCAAGTTCAGCACCTGCTCCGGCCAGTGTCTTTTTAACTTCAACAATCCTCATTTCTGTTTCAGTCGACTGTCATAGAATGGTAGTCACAGTGGGCCTGTGTGTTTGACATTGTGGATGTAGCTATTGGCAAACGTTTAGAAGGCTCCATGTTTGGGTTTAAGCTACAAAAGGTGTTTATGTCATATGGTATGTGATCTTTGGAATCAATGCAAACTTTTATTCCCTCTTGAAACATTGTGCATTATGTAAGATAAATGAAGTACGTCTGCAGACCATATGTATACACAGATCTTAGGCAAGGGACCTGCCAAATGGAAAACAACTGATATAAGACTTATCACACTATAGAAGAAGCAGACGTCCGGACATAGGTGTATTTGTTGGAACAGACTGCAGCGGCTGAAATTACACTTTGTAGAGTTTGACAAATATATGTAAACAAAACTAAACAGACTGGATCAGTTCTTGACTTTCCAAAGTTCTTGCATATGTATCTTATGTTTCACGTAATGTTTGTGAATAGTTTTAACCTATGACTAAAATAATTCTACTAGCTTTTTATTATGACAGAAATTAAGATATCATTCATCAACATCAACATTATGGACATGACACTTTCAGTCAAAACGTGAAATTGAAATTCACATAGAATGCATTTGTTACCAATATATATCTGTTTCTATTTTACTAAAGCCCTTATAAAAGTCTTTGCATGCAGTTTTAATTTAAAAAATGTGAAAATATGCATTTGTTATGGATGTGACAAAAAAGAACACACGTTTTTGAGAGGCAAAATAGTTTGTATGATTTCTATAAATTAAAATACACAAACCAGATGCAATAAAACCCAACAAATTGAGAAGAGATGACTCTTCAAAGAACATAAAATAGTTATTTTATTTCAGTTTTAATGTGTCCATTTATGAGGAATGTGGATTCTGATGAATGTAACAATTCTGAAAACATCACTTTTCATCAATCATGCTTTAAACATAAACAAAAGCTTTAAAGACTTTGAGAGAGATGTCACATGGGTATTTTAAACACCAAATATTGACATAAGAGCTATCAATGTGGTGAAAACCTTTGGTAAAGACTTTTTTTTTCCATGATTTGGTTGACATTTGCCTGGAATTGCCCAAGTCTATTTTCTTGTCAAATGTTGTCAAATGTTTTCATAAGACACAAATAATAAGCCCTTTTTGTAAATCTGAGAGGTTCGCTTTTATTAAACATTGAGTTCATATTTATAAACATTATAAATATCATCTGTTCATATTTACTTGCCTGTAAAACTGTTAACACCGCCTCAGGAATAGTTTTTACTCTTGTCATCAGAACTGTATATCTTCAGCTAAAGGACAACAGGATAGTACGAATCATAATCTGACATCTGTTTTCTGACACAGCAATATTAAAATTCCAGGAAAATCTTCAAATTCTTTTACATGGGCGGGGGGCATCTGGATCAAAACTAAAAGCTTACTGGCTTGTTTCAGCTTTAAATAAAAATGAAGTATTTTACAAACAAAATGAATAAATTTGAAAGGTCTGAGTGGTGTGTAAAATTTATTTTGAAATGATGGTAGGGCGTTACTATTGCGTTACTAAGCTGTTCTTAATAGTAACTTGGGGCAATTGATTTTTTTTAATCATGTTCTGAGTCTTCTGTTTTTAGACATCAAGATTTTTTTTCATGTTATTATGTAATTCTTCCATTAGTAGCTGTATAAATAAAAATAAATAAAAGTAATATAATGGAGTCAGTTGTACGCTTAACATAAGACCACTAAGTCTCTTGCAAAGAAATCTGACAAAACCATATTACAACCTTCTGACAACATGTGAAACCACAAAACATAATATTATAAATTGCAAACTCCTATAAAAACTTCCAGAGGGAATATGGTGGTATCGAATAGAAGAACATTTCCTCCTGAGAACATTTCTGTGAAGTTTTAGCAGTTTCTCCATTCCACAATGTGTCCTGTATGTATTTATACAGCTGATGTTTTCTTAGCTTATGAGATGGTCATTTTCCTGGTGGGATGCAATAGGTTTTGGTTTCTTTACCAGGTTTCCTTCTTAAGAAACTGTAGAATTCCCAATGATACCGGAGAGAAGGACAGTGGAGGTGGAGGTGCTTTATTTTTTCTCAAAATGTAGTTGTTTAGTAAGGCTGCGATCACGATATGCTTTGTAGCATTAGTCTTTTGGTGGACTTTTCTACTATTTTCTACTGTTCTGCTATAGGTTTTCTGTACTACAGAGACATTGTTAAAGTGATCCATGATTACATTTTATAATACATAATTTCTTTGATTGACTTTCATTGTGTGGAAGAAGAACAGCTTAAACTTTCTAAAGGTTAAAATTCTTCTCTTCTGCATAGAAGGAATAAGTCATACATGTTGGAAACGTAATGACAGTATTTATGGTAACACTTTACAATGAGGTTGTATTTGTTAACATTAGTAACTGCATTAGCAAAAACATTAACCAACAATGAACAACTACAGCATTTCTACAGCATCTATTAAAGGGATAGTTCACCCAAAAATAAAAAAAATATTATTTACTCACCCTCATGTCATGTCAAGCCTGTATGACTCTCTTGCTTTAGCAGAACATAGAAGAAGATATTTTGCAAAGCGCTGGTTACCGGCACCCATTCACTTTCATAGTATGGACACAAGGTACAATGGAAGTCAATGGGTGTCGGAAACCAGTGTTTTGCAAAATATTTTCTTTTGTGTTCCACAAAAGAAAGATTCATATACAGTGTTTGATTGGCATGAAAAAATGATGACATCATTTTTATTTTTGGGTGAACTATCCCTTTAATCTTAGTTCATGTTAATTTTAACATAAACTCCTAATACTTTTTTTAAATAGAAATTAAACTTTTAACATTAGTTAATGCACAATGAACTTATGTGAACAACTGTAGTATGTAAAACATAAACAAAGGTTAATAAATGGTAAAAAAAAAAAAAACATATTGCTTATTGTTATGTTGGCTTATACATTTGCTAATGTTGACAAGTACAACCTTATTGTCAAATAATGATTTGGATCTCTTTTAAAAAGATAATAGAGCCAATTTTGATTTCATGTTTACGTTAAAGCCACAATGTGCGTAAGAAAAGCTACAGTAGCAAATCAGTGCCAAGTTGAAACTTGGCTCTCCAAAGTTCACACTTGATTTATAAGCGTATCAGTCAGTAAAGACTTGGCATCCGAGCTCTATGAAGTGATGAGATCTACATACATCGGTCTTGTGAGAAAGCATATGGCTCAATACTGGTGCCTTATGATTTGGCCTATATCTTCTTGATTGATTGATTGATTGATTTTCTTCAAACTGTTACTTTTCTACATCTTGACCTCACCATCATCTCCATGGTCTTTCCTTCTTGTCATTTATGCTACTTTGACAGACCAATGTTGCTGCCAGTTTGGTGGGTTTAACGGTCAACTAGAGCGCCAGAAAATTGGCAGGCCTGACTTCTAGTTTATTGTGGAGTCTGCAAGAGCCATTATGGACGCCCAGATTGGCCGTGGCCCAGCACCAATGCACAGCGGATCAAAAGCAGTTATGCAATGATGTATTTTAGTTCCTCACAATATTTTGAAAGTTCTTTCTTGACTTGCCATGATGTTTTGTCTCCTGAACAGATGCGTTTGGAACATTATCTCAGATCTCTGAGATGTACAGTAGACCACGCTGGTCAGTTGTGGAGGCTTATAAAATAAATTTCGGGTTTGTTACAAATTAACCATGACAGTAATTACTGAATAACCTCAGAAAGTAATTTCGATTTGTTTTACAGCAACAACAGAAGCACACCATTGGTTTGCTTCTGTTGTGTGTTACTATTTCCACAGTTGTTTTGGTGGAAATCAAAATAGCATCACAAATGGTGTTAATGAAGTGTAACTTTTATTGAACCCAAAACATTCCTCCTTATGCTGTAATGGAACATTAAAGCCAAGCGACATACTGTATGGACTGAATTCATAGCTGAAGCATGCTGGGATACCACAAATATTACCAGCCATCCCATCTGATTTCCTCGTGTGTTTTCATGTTCCTCATCAACCTCAGATGGACCACTCAAATGAAGGGATAGGGTTCGCTGGGTGAAAAGTATCTCATTCCTTATCCCACCATGAGGTTTACATTGATTCACGGTCCCGGATCCGACATTACATAAGACGCCACTCTCCCAGAGCTGTTCATAAACACGTCTCCCATGGTCGCCATAGTAAGATCTCTCCAAAAAGGGCTTCTTGTTTCACAAGTCTCAGGAAGCACCTGACTATCTTGTTACGTGGAACTGTGAGAATAATATGGTTTTAATTTGAGTATCAATCAGTTGATACTGTCATCTTACGTAAGTATGGAACCATGACCTCATAACGGCAACATATTACATAATTTAACAAAACAAAGTATATGTCTCCTTAACATCTGCTAAAGCGTTCATCTGAACGAAGCTGTTATTTCAGTTATGGCATTTACAACGGCAAGAGTATCCTGGTACAACTGCGGCAGATATAGATGAATAGCCTTCATAAAGCTGCCAGGCCGATGGCACGCTTTAGATCTTGTAAAAATGTTTGGATAGACGCTGGACCTTCGGCTATCCTCCAATTCATGGGATTCTGAAGGCCAAGAAACATAGAACAAACACGTGGCCTTCACAGCATGTTGAGTGAACATCGCTTTTGCAGGCCCCCATCGCCACGCCATACTGTCTTTTCCACAGGCACCCGTCCAGTGGAAATGTTATCTGCACAAAGTCACTCGCTGTGATCGTAACCTCATAAGGAATTTGCTCAAAATATGAATATTAAAAACTCTCTAGCAAGAAGTTTGTGAATCCTTGAAGGGCTTCGGCTGAGTTTGAGGCTAATTACACTTTGGCTCATTTATTGAGGAAAACAGAACAACAGATCAGACACATGGTGGTTCTCCTCGGACTCTCGATGTCCAAAGCTCATTGAACGTTTTCTTTCTGTTGCTTTGCTTTCACTGCACTGCAGGGTGTTGAGCTTTTCCATTGAGGGCTCTCTGCTGTCCTTCAAGAAAGCTGTGAATGTCACAACAGTTCATAAACAGTCTTCTCACGTGGAAAGAGGTGGGATCCTCAGCAGTGAAGCGAGAGGGTAGGAAAATGAGAGTGCGAGAGGAGAAATGGGAAATAAGGCGAGAACTCTGAAATGTCTCTTTCCACAGGAATCAAAGTTCATGTAGTTGGGGCTCACGTGTGGTTCAAAGGAAATCAAAGTAGGGTGTTTTGGATGCTGCAATGGAGACCTTGTAGTGCCAAAGTTCGTCACATGCTAAACAGAGGACCAATGGATAGAAAAACAAGCTTTAGAGGAGTTTCAACAACGTTTCTTTACTTCTCCTGATTAATTACATTATGAAGCATACAAACCTTTTCGGTACCTAAGCAATTACATTTATCAGTTTTATGAAGCTTAATGATTCAGGTCAAAAACATAAAGCAGAATAAATGAAATAATGAAATATGAAAAATAAAGTGATGTTTTAATATAAATGGCCAACATTTACACAAATATAAGTTCAATGTTAAATCCTTTGAAATGTGTTTTTTCTCATTTTATATCATTTCTTTGATTTATGTGATTTTGGCATGTCTCACATCCAGCTTTGCTAACTTCAGTGGATGTAAACAGTGGTTATAATGACACAAAACTAAAATACTCCAAGTTCCTGAAAAGGCTATTTATACAAACAAGTAATGTTAATCATTTTATTTTATTTCCATAATACTATTAAACTTTTTGCTTTTGATGTTGACTTTTTGGCAATTGTCTATTCTGTCAGCTTGGTCTTTTATGAAAATAAACAGGTAATTTCAACATGTTGCATGATTTAGTCATAAACAAAGGCCAAAAAGTATTGTTTGAAAGTTTGACCAAATACCTTTACTGGTATATTTTATTGTATTTGGAAAGGTGCAACTCTCACATTTTTTATAGGGAAACAAATATTTTTTGTAATATCATTATTACCAAAAGACTTTTGTCACTACCTAAAATGTAATTTGAGAAAGGGACTAAACATATTTAGGAAAAAATAACTATGCAATGAAAATGTATTTACCTTACTTAAAATTTGTCCATGACAGGATAGACATATTTTATGGTTTGCTCTTATGAAAAGTACTGGAACATTTCTAACAGCCTAAGGTCTTCTTAACACAACCTATATAAAGTTTAATGGGAAATCTCAACTTTAACAGAAATTGTGGTGTCTTAAAGGCACATTATGGTGATTTTGAGCCATTTTGTTGATTTTCTTTTTATTATTATTATTATTAATATATAATGTGTAGATTGTTATTTTCTTTTTATTATTAGAAGTGCAAAACATACAACATACGGTGAACACAAAACACAAAAACAACAATAGTAACAGCAATGAAAATATGCAGAAATGACAAACGGATAATAGAAGTATTCAAGTAGTAATAGCATGTATAATAATAGTGATAACAATAATATTTTGTGATGACGGCAACAGTTATTTCAATAATAATAATAACAGTAATAATAATAATAACAATAGTAATACTAAAGGTGGTGATGATAATATTTTGTGCTGACGGCAATAGTAATATCAATAATAATAATACCAATAATAATAATAACAAAAGTAATACTAATACTAAAGATGGTGTTGATAATATTTTGTGATGACGGCAACAGTAAAATAATAATAATAATAATAATAATAGCAATAGTAACACTAAAGATGGTGATGATGATAATAATTTGTGATGACGGCAACAGTAATATCAATAATAATTACTATCAATAAGTAAATATAAATAAGAATTACAGTAAGATACATGTAGATTGTTATTTTAATTTACAATAAACCTGATAACTGTCACTGCACATATTGTACATACAAATTTTCATAACAAAGTGATAGTTTGGATCAATGTAACAAATGAAGAATGACTTTGCGTGTTTCAGTTTAAG
The DNA here is from genome assembly GCA_019155185.1 of Beaufortia kweichowensis. Classification (NCBI taxonomy): domain Eukaryota; kingdom Metazoa; phylum Chordata; class Actinopteri; order Cypriniformes; family Gastromyzontidae; genus Beaufortia; species Beaufortia kweichowensis. The sequence goes on along the minus strand of CM032818.1, from coordinate 7,404,192 downwards.
ACAAATTTGATTTTTGATTTTTGCAACTTTGTCACACCTCACTTTCAGTTCAATCTGATAACTCACGACTCGTAGATTTGTTCGAGCTCTGCAACTGGACGGCAGAGCAGGAAATACTGTCTATGTGTATTTTAGTGGCAAAAACTCTTTCAAACCAAACATAATGAAAATCAATCAGCTTTATTTTTCATTATTTCAGATTCAGAGTAAAAACTGGTTCTTGATTCCAAACTTTAGTACCAAAGAGCCCAGTACACAAATCTCAAGTGCATTACAAACTTACATCATTCAATTTTGGTGCAGTTTCCAAACATCTAATACACACTCGAGCATTTGCTTTCACGCACATACTCTTGGCAGCCACCATTGGCACACTTAACCTTGTCATACTGTTTACATGAAAGCACCTCCAGTTGTTTGGATAGACTCTAACTTCTCTAAGCATCATAATTCAATGCTCATTAATATAAAGCGGTTTCAGAAATGATTGTTAAAAATAATGGATTGACCAAGAGCCGATGGCCAAACATGGAAGTCTAAAAGAAGGAAATATCCCGCATCAATCTGACTGCTGGGCGCAGCTCGGCGTGTCTTTCAGCTGGATGCCGAAGCAAAACAAAGGCATGATGAAAGAGAAGGAAAAAAATCAACTCCCTCCCAGAATCAATCAGACAATTGTGCTTGAAACTCAAATTCGAGATCAAGTTTTTCACACATTTGATACAATCCAGCCGACGCGTTGAAACAAACTTTCCATCTGACTGTGTGTGGAAATATAATCACTATGGAAATAAACATTTGTTCTGGGAGGTGGTTTTATAAGGCTGTTCTGTTCTGTCCTTATCTGGCTAAAAGGCTTTAGTACAAAGGCAACATTGCAGGCACCCTCAAATATCACCTATCTTTGAATCGAAAGCTGTTTTACTGTGTAATCTCTTCGGTTCAATGTGGTTTCTGTTAGCTGTTCTCTTATCGAAATATCGCAGCGCTCAGGCGCTTATGCTTTGAACCGTAGAGTAAAGGGTCCCAGAGCGGAAGGCCCTGAAATGTGAAACAGTGACACACGAAGTCTGCATGAAAGCGTGTACCACAGAGTAAACATCACACGGAGATAAATCAGGTTTAGTAAAGAAGAAAGTCAAAGTATCTCTCATGAAAGCCACTTGAAGAGAAAAACAGAGGGAGAACCAACACTTCATCACATTTCTGATTGATTATGATTTATTATGCTTCCTTGAAATTGTGTCTCTGTTAAACTGCACCGGCTCTTTATTCTCTGTTGCAAAGCTTCCACGTCCTTTGGCTTGGCTAAGTGATACTCAAAAGGCCTTTTCCCACTGATCCTGGAACACAATCTGGAGTCAATTGTGAGCCAATCAGGTTCCATGTGTTTCCACTGCAGAAACCCAATTTAATCCATTAAAATCAACAAAACTGTTTACACTATAAACAACTAACGGGGCATTGCAATTTATTTTCCTCAGGTATTTACTGTATAGTGACAGTTAGTTACATCAATGTCCATTGTTCACTAATACAATTTTCTTGCATTGATTGGGTTTCGATGCACTATAATTAATTTTTCTTAATTAGCTATAGGTGCCTCATTAGCGATTTCTATGGGACGTTATAGTCGTCGGCCATATTGGAAAGGTCAAAGCCACACTGACTGTGCATCTGCAAAAATTTGACTTTGTGTCAGTAATTGAAGTTATATGCATATATGAATACCAATTGCTTTAATGTAGACAAACATTACACTTCCTAAACTAACACAATACAACAAGACAAATGCGTTTGCTAAAACAACATTTAAAAGTCACCATCGTTAAAAATGTTAAAAACATTGTAAAAACACAAACCAAAACATTCTCCCCTGTCAAAAGTTATCCTGTTTCTTTAAAAATTAAAATCTCTGCAGTTTTTACAACCAATCTTAGAAACCTCATTGATTTTTACTGCAAGCAAAACACTGTTCCAAAATGGTGGAAGATTTGACGTGTCTGGAGAAGTTAAATGTGGCAACTACGTATACAGGTCCAATAGTGTGACACACAAAAAATGTAGGAAAAATCATTGTCAATAAAGATATTTTTTTCATCCTATTTGTAACTCTAGCAATGAATATAAATCTCTCATGCTATTTGTATATTTTGTGTTTTTTTTATTTTTGCTGTCACACCATAGGACACAGTCACATATTAATTTGTATCCAACTACCCATACATATCCATAGTGTAAAAACTCACTGATTTTCATTCATAGTAAGACTATTGGATTATGAAAAAGTCTTTGAAATGCTGTATATATTTCTGTTTTGCTATAAATGGTCAATTTTCCACTGGGAACCTTGTCGTATTTGCTATTTCAGGTGCCTGGCATTATACAGTACAAAAATCTTTCAACAATTAATCAATTTTTTCTTCCCCTGTTTTTCCCTGTGTTGTTTTGTTAAGGTCCATCCACTTACTGGCTTCCTCATCCCATAATTTACATCTTCCCTGTGGAGGGAAATTCCAGGCATCACGTTTGATCGGTTTCAAACACATTCACCTGCTTTGGCATTGAGATGACCAGGCTCCATCCAAAGGTGTGTGTGTGTGTGTGTGTTTTCCTCAGCAAAGGTCTTCTACACTTGCTACCTGATGGTTGCAATTGTAGCCATTGAGAGGTTTCATTATGTTACTGAATTTGGCAGCATCACACCTTTCCTCTGAGGTTGATACTTAAATGTGAAATGTTTCTTGAAGAAAAAAATCTGACAAATTAAATGCAATGATGTGTTTCAGGTATGCTAAAGTTGAAAATCCTGGCATTTAGACTCTTTAAAGTTTCCAGAAAAATATCTGGAAAAGTAATCACTGCTCATACTTTATAGCTTTTATTAATAACTTTAACAAATTTATTATATTGCTATTCCTCATACTTAGGGTGAGGGATTTAAACAAATTTCTAACCCTAAGAATTAAACTTTGTAACTCATTGTACTGACATGAATGATTACTCAAGAATGCGGATTGTTCTTCAGGGACCAGAATATAATAGATAAGTGGGCTCTTTTGAATTGGACCAGTAAGTAACTAAATAATATCAATCCAGAACTCCCTAGAAATCGCATAGTACAGCACAAAAAAACTATTTTTGTAGCAGAATGAAGACTTTTAGTGATTTTAACTCATTAAAGTTACATTTGTATTGTGTGGTAACAGTTTTATAAACAGCCCCCTTCAGTCGTAACTTATTTATGATAAAGCACCTGCGTCTAAAGTAGTATTGCTTGTATACTGTATATATTAATATTTTATAAATGATTATTCTATAACATCATGTCTATCATCTCTTAAAAATATCTTTAAATTCACTTGTTTATCGCAGAAAAATAGCATCGCCCATACTGTAGCTTTCCCTCTCTTAACACTACAAATACAGTTCACCTATCAAACTATCATTTTCTATCTTTACTCTATAGTGAGTAAAAGTAAGTCTTTTACCACAGTAAAGTAAAGCTTTAAACCTGTTTTTCTCAAAATTCCAGCAAATTATTACAATCAGCCGACTGTTGATTATGACTTCAGATAACTATAACTTTTGTTACATATGGTACAAGGTATGACATAAAAGAAAAACAGATTTGGAAAGGGCTTGAAACCAACTTTCATATGATGTCAACACCTGTAGTATGTAAAATCTTACCATGTGATAGATTTTCATAGATCACCTGCAGTCAGTGCTTGACATTAACTTTTTCGCTCACCAGCACAGGGTTAGTGGTTTTCCAAAGTTACTAGACACAGCATTTTCACTGGCCACAATTGTGTTGTTGGGAAAATACATTTTATATGATTAAAGTTGACTTTGGCATGCTAAAATTATGTGATGAGTTGAATTAAAGCGACAGTGTTTATGCCCAATATTTAAATGCATTGGAGATGTTATGTCTGCCGTGTTTTACGGTTGTTATTCCCTAAAATAAGCGATCTCATCATGCTATCAATCATCTCTTCTGCACTGACTGAACGATCATTTCTTTTCATCATAACCTTCAAATGACATAAGCATGTTTATATTGTAAATATGTGAGGGGAACACAATCGCTTTTTGAAGAGATTTCCTTGCATATCTATTCATAATGAATGCAAACTTTGCCATTGATATACTTGTAATACGGTCAGCTCATCAGTGCGGTGCGTGCTACCCTGCGTGCTGATTCGACGCTCTCATGCGCGATGCTGCAAAAAACAACACATCCGTAGTTCGTCTACACAGAAAACATTGGAAAGGTAGCACAGCGGAATGGAAAAAGTAGACGTGTTCTCTGTGAATGACCAACAAACACTAGTTTCATAGTGTCGCAGTGCGCATCGTTTATTATTTCTCATGATTTTTAATAAAACTACAATAAAAAAAATTTTATTCAACCAGCCAAAATGGCTAGTGGGAGTGGGTGTCTTACCCTGTGGGATTTCTTGCGTTACTGCCATGCAATACATTACCTGTACCTGTTTAATGACTTTGTCATATTTTGACATTAGCCTGGACTCTGTTGTTTTCACCATTCGACTGTGACTAAACTCTATTCCACAATAAAAATAGCAAGTAAATGTTACAATTATGCAATGAGTCATTTGATCTGTGTTTTTTACATTCCGAGGGGGTTCCTCAAGCTTTTCGGAAAAGTCTACCCAGACAGCAAAAGTCCCGAAGGATATTCAAAACATCTTTCTTTTTGAGTAATTCGTTCAGAGTCCGTCTCTGCTAGCACGGGTACTGTATTGCATGGCAGTAACGCAAGAAATCCCACAGGGTGGTTCTCGGCTCTGGCGCGATTGTGTAAGTTTTTCCTCATTGACGAATGTGTTGCTGTTCCATTATTTGCTCACCTCTCAGCAAATTGGTTGCGATACGGTGTTGGTCGGGGGGGGTGATGCGAGGGTGATTACTCTCAGAATAGCCTCTTTCAGCAGGTCTGAAAGACAGAGATGTTATTGCTGTTTCTCATCATCACCTCATCCAACACAGCACAGCTCTTTGAAAGATGGGGTAAAACATATCAACAGCGAGACGTGCGGGTCAACGCACATAGACGTACAAGTCTATGTGTGCTTACGATTGTACGCACACAAACACGTATACATTTGCATGCTCTCGCCATAAACATTTCTGCGTTCAATTATGAATATAGATGCATTGCACACTCCCCGAATCATAGAACTTTATATCTTGCACACACACAACACTTAGGTCAGTCCAAGCCCTGAGGATGGAAGTCTGTATGTCATTTGCTAGCTGGATCCGTTCAGCCAATAAACTGGCTCATAGCTTTGATTCTTCACAGGCACGTGAGATGGGAACGAGAGAAATAGTCCAGCCACGTGCTGCTGTCTCTGTCTTCTTGCCTTTCGTTCAGCCGCTGTAACTCTGCTTAATATCATGAAATGCTCATTTCTTCGAATGTTGCCCTTTTTTCATTTTCTTCCTTTTTGTGGCTAAATTTTACCATGGCTAGACAGCACTATGGACTTAGAACGAGTCTGTCTGTCTGACAGTCGGACTTTGCCAAATTACTAAGCAAATATGGGCTTTCTTCAAAAAGTATCTCAATTTAAGTAAATCTGCCAAAGCGTTTGGAGCACAGCTGTGCATAATGACAAACTGCAATGTAAAATAAAGTGAAATAAAAGTAGTGCACGTAATGTTTGGAAAACGTTAATAAATGCAAACTAACACTACAAATAAAATGAATGTTTGCATAGTAAACTAATGCTATTAAACAAAAGTAAATAAGCTTATAAAAATAATATTTACAGAATATCAATAAAAACAAAGTGAACTACAAATAAATAAAAAAGTAATGGTGCATATTAAACAGTTTCTAACAAGAATATTAACAGAATATCAATAAATACAAAGTAAACTACAAAAAAAGAAAAAGTGGTGCATAATAAACATAATATTTAATTACATTGAATACATACTGAATACATAAATAAGTATTATTTAAGTAAATAAATAATCTAAGATAATCAAAACTATATGATGAGAGTTAAACGTTTAGTTACGGAGTCACAGACTTTCTGTTTGTCTTCCGAACAGTTAAGCAACTGTACGTGGAGGTACTGTAATTAGTTCCATGCAATAAAAACACCTGCAGGAAGATTCAGCCCATCTAAATCAGGCCATGTGGAGACGTGCCTGCTCACACACATGTATAAACAAACAATCAGACAAACGTACACAGGGCAAACAAGCAATCGTATACTCGGCGACCATGAACTGAAAGGGTGCGTGTGTGTTAAGTGCCCTGTGAGCGTGAGAAAATTATCGCACAGCAACTGATTATTCAGTCTAAATGTCATTCACACGCTGAACTATGTAGATGCAGAACCCTCTGGTGGTAGGAATGGTTTAACACAAGTCACAGGGTTAGTCCTTTACAGCACAATGTGGGTCTAATTAAAGGTACAGTAAGCGTTTTTTATGAAATGGAAAATATCCCTATTACCTGACAGATATAATCGAATTATGTGTGCTGACAGCTCTAGGCTCAGTAAACAGGAAAAAAATTTGATTTTCCTTTTGTTATTCAGAACACCATTGAGATGCTCTGTGCCTGTCAATCATTTTGCGCATTCTCAGGGCAGGGCGGGGTTTTTGAAAAGAGGGGGCGTGTTTAATTCAGTGGCTCAGTCTTAGAAGTTACAACACTGTAAATGTAGTTTACAGCACCTTTAATCAAATGCTGCATACAGTATGTATTTGTATCCAGCTTAGTATGCACAGTAGTGTGATTTACAACCTTGATTTGTCTATAAATCAGCCCCTCTCAGGAAGTTTAGAAAAAGCTCTGCTCCATATAGCGAGACGCTCGCTAAACCAGATTAACAAATGGGTTATAGTCTCAGCAAAGCATGAGAACTGAGAAAAACAGGATTGAGCAGCACTGTCTTTCAGCACGTGTTATTCCCACATTTCGAATGCTCCATCTGTCACACATCTGTCACAACATGCATGAAGAATGGCGCAGCACGTCTGTCGGGGTTAATCAACGCATGGGGTGCAAACACATCTCTCCGCAAGTGTGTCACAACACTGGATTAATTGCATTTAAATGCCAGGTTTTGATTGCTCCGAAAGCAAAATCTTGCCTCAAGGACTTCATTGTAGCCTCAGCTGTGCAAACTCAGCAGTCATGAGCATATAAACTTCTGCGAGTTGAAAATCAGACACGTACATAATGGGCATCAATCAAAAGAGCACAAGCCAAAGCATCTCTTGGGTTTACAAATAAACAGCCCGGGAAATGTTGACATTAACGTTGGCTTCCAATCCCGGCACTATGGGTTTGATTAGTCAGCTACGCCTTTACACTCGGTGACATTTCCACGCTACGCGAATTAATGATTCACCCATCCAGCTGCTGCAGCGAATGTTCCCCTTTCCCACAAGCTGATTTGATGTCACCATCCAGTTTTAGAGGTGCGTGATTTGAAACGCAGCCACTTCTTAGCCATCCCCGGCCCATGTTGTGCATGCGTTGCCATGGTTCTGCTGTAATGGTTCATAGGGGGAGTTGGTTTTTGGATGGGGGCTGACTGTAAATGCATTGTGGTTTGGGAGGGCTAGGAAGCATTTCTTGCATTTCATCCACTGGATGCAATCGTCTGCAAGGCTGGCACATAGGAGAGGTTCAGATCAGCGTTTTTCCCCAATCTGGCAACCGCTAAGTTACTTAAGGATGCATGAAAGGATAAAGACAGAGAGTTGGATGTGAGGCAGAAAACCATAGAAACCATTAAATGAAAGTTGAAATTTTGAACGCAAGATATCTAAATCCGTGAAATAAACCACTAAGATGGTCTCAGCTGGTTGAAAATGTTCTAGCTGGTCTCTAGTTGGTGTTTAGATGGATCAGCCAGCTGGTTTTCTAAGCCTGACCAGCTGGAAAGTACCCAGAATCCTCTTAAACAAACAAAGAGACCACCCTGACCAAGCAGGGAGATCACCGAAATCCAGCAAATCTGCTTACTGTTATTGGTTTAATTTTTTTTTTAAAGGTGGTTTCCTCAGCTTTTCCACATAACAGAGACTTTCCTCTCAACAAATAGGAGATCCCCTCATTCTCCATTTGTAGGGCCAGGTTCAAGGAGACGCACATCACAGTTGTTGCATATCCAAAGGTTAAGTCACTTGTTCCAGCAGGTTGGCAGAGTTATCAAATACACCCAGTAAATCCGATACCAGTACAGTAGATGTGGTTTTTAGTTTTCTGGACAACAGTTGAAAAGAGATGGCAGAGAAGGGAAAGGAAAGAAGGTGCCAGTGGAAAACTAGATAAAGAGTGTCTCTGGAAACCCTGTCCTTTCATTGACTTTCCGGCCTGTCTCAGGATGAGTGATTGAGGGGTAGTTCCGACATCCGTTTTCCACAATCACATGCGACCAATATTACATAACCTTTCAGTCATAGCTTTTAAACATGGTATTGTAACCATGACATGTATCATTCAAACCAAGGAAAATAGGCCGATTTTGTAAAATAACCAAAATTTGTTGAGTAGTCAGGGTGGCCTTCTTGATGGGGGAAATCCACACATAAAGGAATTCGAGCTCTTTTGCACATAATGTAAGTTGTATCAGTGAAAATGATGCAGTAAATAGATGTATTGTAAAGATGTATGCACACCGCTAGCAACTTTGTCGCTTTGTGCTGCTCGTCTTCCTCCATGATGTCATTAGGAGACGTTTCTAGTTCTTCTAAACAGTTATAAACAAATCATCGCTAACTAAAGATAGGCGGATGACTTAACTTCCATTGTTAGTCGCTACCAAAAGTTTGCATAAAGTTAAACATTTTCCAGCATTCTCATGTCAGTAGACTGGTCACCATTGCCCTGTGTCGCAGGAAGTAGCCAAACTTCTATTGAAACAAACAAGATTGTGTCGCGGCCAGGTATAAATTGATACTGAACACCTGAGTTGCTTACAAAAAATTTGTATTGGTTAATAACTGCCAATTTATACAGAATAAAGATCATCTGTTTAAAATTAATAATAACAAACAACAGTTTATTGGTACTCCAATTTCTAAACACAAGAGTTTTGTAAAGGTTATGAGCTACGGATATCTAATTTACTTGCAACTAAATGCCACAAACAAACTCTTGAGTTTCTCTAAAACACTTAACTTGGTCTCAGTACAATTTTGTTCCCAGTGGACCGAATGTTGTTTAGTCTTCAAGAAGGCCTTTTCCAAAACTGGACAGCCCATGAACACGCTATCTAAAGCTGGGATTTTAAATAAAGGCATTAGGCTAAATGACACATTAGGTAATAGGCACCTCCTTTAGCGTAACCACGTGTATTTCAAGGCATCTTGTCCTTGTAATTGAGTAAGCTTTTGGCAGATGCCTCGTCAGTGGCCTTTGGCTGGCCAAAGACGCGAATGTTATCTGAGGTAAGCGAACATAGAACAGAGGTTAATCTGACGAAGAACAGATTCGCCACATCTGAAAGAGCTTTTCGTTGCAAACGAAAATATACGTACAAACCAAAGTCGCCGGAAAAGCTAATTAAATATTGGAACACTCGCAACAAACAAGTTATAATTCAACCTGTGCAACATTTTGCAAACACATGAAGTGACATTTAAATATTTTTTCTTGCAATTTGTGGCATGTTACAGCATTGTTTATATACAGATTTAAAAACAAATCAAAGTAAATGTGAAACTTTGAACTTTAACAAAACACATTTTGGCTGGCAACTATTGTAATCATTTCCACAGTGTTACGAAATGATGAATCAAAACATTGTGCACTATTCTTTATTCAGAAAATAGAACTTGTGCTGTAACCAATGAAACCATAGTGGAAAGAGATGATATTAAAAATATACATAAATACAACAATCTGTTAGGATGACAGATGTTAACATTTAAATATGTTAAAAATATTTGTTTGTGTGTGGCAAGTGTTTTACAAAAGTAGAAAAATCTGCTGGAAATAGATGCTAAACACAAAACACATTTCTAAAACATTTAAAACATTTCAAACTGAATGATAATGACAAACTCGCAAAGAATAATAATAGCCAAATGTTTCCAAATAAACAACATAAATTCTAAGTATTCTTCTCTGTATTGATTAAAATAATATATAACCACTGCAAAACGTTCTCTCTTCAGTCAGTCCGTGTTTCAGAACATACAGTAAGAAATGATGTCCCACATGTAAATGAAGAGTAACAATCAAGTCAAGGCACTGACAAACGAAAAGACCATATAAAAATACAGGCTTTCCATTTAAAAGAGAGGAACTTACTAATCTATAAATGTTGCCCTTATAGTTTTGTGATTTGACCTGGCCACATGATACTGATATGTATAGCTAACATATTTGTATGAATATGACCATAACAAGACAATAAATCAGCCCATCGGTAAAAACAGTAAACATCATGTAAAACATATAGTGTATTCATAATCCACATTTTAAAAAAACATATCTAATTTTAGCATTAGATCACAATCTTGTTCTTTATCATCTTAATTGTCCAAAGTGTCATTTCATCAATAATCAAACGTTTTACTTCATTTAAATCTTACACAAACTATATCCCTGCAAGTCCAATGTGGCAAAAGAGGACCTCTTCTTGTATTCAAGAAAAAAGGCAAGTGTCTGTTGAGCAAAAGACAACCCAGGTTACATCAGTATGTTCAGGCGATCAGCTGGTGGGATGCCAAGCAAAACTACTTATTACTGAGCTTAATGCTTTTATGCAGACCTGAAATGTTATCATTTACCACAAAATTATACTTTCACATTTAAATGTAAGATCCGCCCCCTAAATAAAATTTCCCTTCCAATTAGTTTACATTGATTTTTAAAAGTCTAAAGATGCGTTTTCAACTTTGACCTCCAATACTGCAAATAATTATTAATTCACATAAAATATCTAATGTGTACGGTATAATGTAGTTTTTGCAAAATCTGTTTGTTTTTTTACATTGGCACCACCCACATCAACCAAATGATCAGATAATGATTGACTATGCTTTGCAATGTTATAGCTCAAAATTTGGCTTGACGTCAAGTCAAAAGGTGCATCCCAAATTGCATACTTATGCACTAGTTTATGATATTTTGTAGTATAAATAGTGTGTTTACATAAAAATTCCAAAAGCAGTGCACTTTAAGTATCCTAATTGATACACTAGATAATAAAGTACAGTGTATAGTATGCCATTTAGGACACAACTAAAAGCATTGATAAAAAGTAATAATTTCAAGTACCTTGGGTTTAGCGGAGACATGGTTTGCAGCTCTATTTGGAAGAGCTCTCTCGTCTAGCGTCAAGAGCCCTATGATGAAGACACAAAAAATGTTTAAAGGTTGAGTAACACAAACAAATTAAACATCTTCATTTTAGTGACCGAAACAAACCGTTTTATGGAAACAGCCTGTTTTAATATGAGACTGAATGACTGTCTTGACTGATGGCTTGGAATGAACTCAAAACGTAAGCCTTTTTGCCAGGGAATATTCCAAAGCCAGCACTCTAAAAAATGGTGGTTCTTTATTCGTAATCATAGGGGAACCACTTTAAGTTCAAATATTAAGTTAAAAATAAAAGTATAGTTACCATATAAACCTGTTAAGTACCTCTATGGTTCTTTGGAGTAGTTAAGATGCTATATGGCACCTCTAATGGTCTTAAATAGCACTTAAAGTTGTTTCAGATTACGGGCAAAGAACCACTTTTAGTGCTACAGTATTTAGCACCATTTTTTTAGTTCAAAAATGTTCCTAGTTTGCTGTCAGATATAGATTATGTAAAGTGATTTCAGTACAGTTTGACATATGCATGTTGCTAAGACGTCACCCTTATACCCTCATAAGCATAAACATATATAAGACAAACTATTTTATTTCTAGATCACATTTTATAGATACTTTTCTGTATAATAAATATGCACAATAGTGGCCAAAAGTACAGTGGCCTAGAAGTGCAAAACAAAACAACTACAGTAAACGCAAAACTAGAAACAAAATAACAAACCATGTGCAACTTGTTATTTTGTGTCTGGAATTGTTGTTGTGTTTTATGGTTTGTTATTTTGTTTTTAAACTTAGTATTGTTTTGTCATTTTGATTTTGTTGTTTTGTACTTCTAGGCCACCGTACAAAAGTGATGTCCTGAGGCTTTTAATGCCTTAAATAAACCATCAAAATGTTTGTATGGTACCAAAATGGACAAAACACTAAAGGCACTCTTAAGGTATTTAATGGACAAAAATATTTGGAAAAGAGTCAAATTACAACATATCAAACAATATGGGCTTATTCTAATATACAAAAAAATGCATGAAAAAAACTAACAATTCACAAGAAATAAAGCATACAATAACTTATTTTATCTCTTACTAATATTTGTTGATTCTCTCTTGTGGTAATATTTAGTCTTTATAAAGTTGGCACATGTGTTGTGTTTGCCAAGCCTGCGCTTTATTTTATACTCCATACACACCAATTTAACATGCACACAACATTTTTAATGCATCTTTAATAAGAGCAAAGTTGTCAATTGTCCAAAGTTGGACACTTTTGGTCACTAATGCATATTTGTTTTCAGCAATTCTCTTGCTTTGTACACCATTTTAGATTTTCGATGTTTTTACTGAGCTCTGGGATTGCCATTTCCATAAAAGATACATGCAAAACTTCCTTTAACGTCAACCAAGTGTCCCACATGTCAGCTTAATCATAATTCTAGATCAATAGTGCACATGTGATGACTTAAAAAGCTACATAGCCTACATAGTCCCCTCACAAGGTTTTTTAAGGCCCGTGTGCGTCTGTGTGAAAGTGTGGCCTGACTCCAAACTATAGTGAATGATCTGCCCTATGCTTGCAGCTGGTATGACAGTTAACTATTACTCAACCCCAGCCCTCATTTTTCAGTCTGGTACTCTACACCTGTCTGGAACCCTATACGGCACCTGGCGCAGGTAAAACACCTAAAACAGGCTTGCTGTCTGGATTTGTCCTGCCATGCCATTGTATTTCAGAACATCGAGCTCTTTGGAAGACATATTAACTACCAGCGCACAAAGACTTCAATTCATATCCAAATATGGACTGTCTCGAAAGTAAATACCTTCTTTTGTGGTAAGACAGAAACAAAGCGCTTTAGGCATGAAAATGATTTTTCAATTCACACGTTCCAGGTCATTTTAAGTGATAAAATACATTCTAATAATCATCAGTCAGGTGATTGTGTAATTAATCGTTTTCTGTACTTTTAGCACACAGCAGTAATTTTTACAGTTATTTAAGTATTACAGTTCATTTGAGTATAATTGACGTAAATCTTCACCATTAAATTGACTGACAACTTAAAGGGATAGTTCATCCAAAAAAGAAAATTTGCTGTTAATTTACTCACCCTTAGGCAATCCAAGATGTAGGTAACGTTTTTCCTCAGTACAACAGTAAAGATGATTTTTAGCTGAAACCATAGTCCTTGGGTATTGATTTGGCCTTGTTTGTATATATTTTTTTATCTCAAAAACCGGTAGCCGGTAATGACTTGCATTATATGAATCACCAAGGACTACAGTTTCAGCTAAAAATCTTCTTTACTGTTCTACTGAAGAAAAAACATGATGTATTGATTTATAGATAAACTTAAAATATTTAATTTGTTTTTTCTCACAAACATAGATTCACTTCCGAAGAATTTTTTTAACCTATGGATTATTTTTATGGTGGATGGATGCACTTTTTGGAGCTTTAAACATATGGCTTCATTCAAAATTAGTAAATTTGGGGACAATTTAAATGTTTTTGGGTAAAATATTTCTTTAAGATATATAGTTTCCTATAGATTTAGGTTGGTAATGTGTCAGCAAGTGATTTACCACCTGAAAAAGTTTGATAATCATAGCATGACCTTTAAAATGTAGGTTTTAAACCTCTAAAAGCTATATATATATATATATATATATATATATATATATATATATATACATATATACGTGTAAAATGTGTTGGTAATCGAAAAAATAAATATACAAGTAACATGCAAAGTTATACAATTCTGAAAGATTTATACCTCTTAGAATATTAAGTAAATATTTGAATCATAGGCATTCATCAAGTTTGGGGAAATCCACAGTATAGAACAGATTTACACTCATGTGCAACTGAGGTCATGTGTACTGGAGGACGGAAGGTTTGTCTTACAGGAAGTGATGCGTTCAGTGGTTTGTAGTCTGTTATTTGACTCAGGCTTTTTATTGGCTACCAGCGTGCGTGTTTAAAGAATAGCTCCGGGTTCAGTACGAGTTAATCTCCATAAACAACATCTGCAGCATGATGTTGATAACCACATAAAACAATTTCATCTAGTCCTTCAGTTCGTTAAAAGTAACAAAAATCGTTTTTATTGCACCAAGCTCACTGGAAGTCTGTTGGGTACAGACATTCTGTAGGGTTTAAAGGTTACAATGTGTATCTTGTATTTTACTAAGGTCTGTTTGTTAAGTTAACAAAAATGTGTTAGTACGGGAACTTTATTACATTAACTACATTACACACAGTGTATTTGTTCTTGTTCAGTTACTTTTTCCATAGACTTATTTATAGTGGTTTTTAGTATGTTTAGTAAGTTTAAAAGTATTGAATCTGACTTAATTTGACCTCGGTATTGGTGTGATCTCTGTTTTGCAGTACACACTTACACTTGGTGCTGTCGGACAAAATCTGCAAACTGGCGGTCCTTGGCGTAGAGCTCGATTATGCGAATACGGTCCTGGATTTCCTGCAATGAGAGCAAGGGAGATGAATGAGAAACAACACTTCACTTACACATATCACACAAATACATATATATGTGTGTATATATATGTCTAAGCATGTAATGGTTTTTGAAGGATCATGTGACACTTAAGACTGAAGTGACAGCTGATGAAAATTCAGCTTTGCATCACAGTAATAAATTATATTTTGAAGTATATTCATATAGAAAACATTATTTTATATTGTAATAATATTTTGCAATATTACTTTTTTTGATGAGCGTATGAGACTTCTGTAAAAACATTACAAGTCTTACTGATCCCAAACTTTTGAGTGGGGGTTTATGTGTGTATATGTGTGTGTATGTATTACATACATACATACATACATACATACATACATAAATGCTGGTACATATACATACATATACACACATATACATACATATGCATGTATATAAATGTGTGTGTGCATGCGTGCGTGTGTGTGTGTCACATATACATATACATCCATAGATAGATAGATAGATAGATAGATAGATATCATTAATTAAAACCCCAAAATGAAACCCAACAGGAATTTTTGCCTGGCTCTTTTAATGTGCTTTCACTAAATTTCATTGTACTTGGCTTTCACTACAGATGTCATCATCATGTGTTTCCATACACATATGACATATTTCTATAAAGTACTAAAGGTGATTTTTTTTCTATATGTCCTGGCCGCTCTTTTCTATTTCTAATGAAAGCTAATAGGGATCTGGGCCACATATCAAAGGTGCTGTATTTCCATTCTTTACAACCATGTTTTCATTCACGTCAAATGAAGAATGGCCTCTACATCTATTAATGCTCTGACAACCTTGCACACGTCATTACCTCTTTGGAAAGTTCACTGTGCTCATAAATGTGTCTGATCTCCTCACTACTGAAGTCTGTGGAGGTCTCAGCGCTGCCGGTGCTGTAAGCAGGGGTTTCTGGGTAACGCCGGTAATACTGATTATAGCCCCATGTTGCTTCGCTTTCATACATGGGGTTGTATTTCGTGGCCCTTTCTAGAGATGGCATGCTGTCTATATGCCTGCAGGGATTATAAGAATAAAACAGTTTATACATAAGGGATGCCTATAAAGGTATAGAGCTTTAGGATAGTTTGGCAATTCCATGCAAATGTCAACCTTACCGTGAAAATAATACAGTTTTCACCATACTGATTGTCAATATGTCAATATTTGGTGGTTTAAATACTCCACTTAAACAGAACCGTCAGTATTCTATATAAATTGGAAAATGAAAATAAAATAACTATTTCATGATTATTAAAATGTCAAGAGTATTATTTCTTTCACTCTAAATGTGTGTAACATTCATAATACATGCATATTTTTTAAAACGGATAACTTGGACAAAAAATACTTTTTCTGATGTCTGGACTCTGGCAACAGTGGTTTAGTAAAATAAAAACAGAGATGGTTCAATATAATAAATACATTCTGTGAGAATTTATATTTCAAGTTTTGATTGAAAATGTCACATGCATAACACAGATGGTTAGATCGATGTTTGTAATTGCATGTGCTCTAGAAATAGAACAGGATGCTGGTTAGACTTTTACATGATCTGACTTCCTGCTAATTTTCTCTCCTAACTACAAAGAAATAATTTAAATAAAAAACTCCTGTTAAAAGGGTGGCAACTGTGTTTAACCTTCAAACTCAGGCTGCAGGTTGGAGCCAAACAAGCCCTTGCTGCAGGATCATAAAGATGGAGATCTTATTTATATCCGGCCCAGGGTCAGATAGTTCAGCCACGGAAAAAGTGAGTGGATTATCCCAGCCGCAGGGAGAACGGCTCAACGTACCAGCATTTATTCCTCTGTACCTGTTGATCGGGATCACTGCAGATCCCCTGCAGAGACATTATGTCATGTCTGTCTGCCAGGACTTTGCTCTTGCTGTTTGCATAGGAAGCATATCATTGTACAAAGGTGGCTGACTTTGTTTACACCTAAAGCGAAGATGCAAAACTGATATAGATTTATTAGTTTTAATAAACAGAGAATAAGTTGCAGTCTGGCAGACGTTATGGGTTTATTATGAGCCAGTATATTATACTGTATGTAGAACAAAGAGAAAATAATCTGTGATATTACTATATCAGCACAATGATCTATTCTAGACAACAGGAACATCTCGTTCAAGAAAGATAATTGATCCAACCTGCTTATCACATGCCTGAGAACTTGTTTTATAATTACCAAAGAGAACATTATGTCTGTTCAGATCTTTTCATGCAACCGAGGTCATGCAAACTGAAACCTGCAAATGTTCGTGCCAAAAAATATAGTCCTGCGTCCTGTACAGAAAGCTGTAATTTCAAACATGATCAAAACTGATCTTCTTGGTGCTTTTTCAATGTTTTACATAAATAAAAAGCCCACAGGCAAACCCAACCAAATGTCATCTTTTTAAGTCATGTCAAAGATTGTGGTACAGCAAATGCAACACATATTTGTTGCTTTTGGGGTGTCTGAGGAAATTCAATCAAATTTCTGACAGCTTATGTACAACTAATTTGCTCTTACAAAAGCGCAGAGTTGAAAACTCTTCCCGCAGAAGCAATTTTGCGCCTTAAAAATTATAGACTTCAGATGAGTCTGTTTAACATCAAAATGCAAGTGCAAATTTTTCCACTTTTTTAAGATGTGTAGTCCACTTTGCTGGCTCTGAGGTTTAAACCTTCATCTAAATAAATCTGTGGATTTGGTTCAGGAATTAGGAGTGTGTTTGTGAAAAGCTCAGTTCTTACCGTAAAGGGTCTTCTGAATCATCCGTGTCATATTGGTCTCGCAGAGTTCTGGCGAGGAAGAAGATCACGCCTGAGGCAACAAGAAGAAACCCTGCGACCGATGCAATGGCAATCCCGACCACCAGGGGCTCTGACACGTACTCTTCACAATGTTCACCGCGGTACCACCAGTTCTCACCGACACGACACCTAAACACAAATGCCAGTGACGAATGTTTCCTGTCATTTTTTTCATGTGAAATTTTAATTCAATTATAATTCGAATACAAAATATTGGCTTCGGAAATACAGCTATGTATACTACTTATTGGTAAGTTGCATAGACAACTTGTATAGTAATTTGTGATGTCATTTTAAGTATACACACATGCTTTGTTTAATTTTTATAAATTCTGATGTGTGCGTGAGGAATTGCATACAAACGTTTCAATGCCTATTTTGTTAATACAACAGGCTCCAGTCACTGTAAACTGTCTATGTAAAACAATTAATATTTGTGTTTTATTGAACAAAAATAACATAATTATAATTATTACGTTATTTTAATGTGCACATACCTGCATATGGCTCCCTTGCCGGGTATGATATCACATTTCCCATCATTTTGGCAGAAGTCTTCTTGTATTTCGCAGATGCTTTGACATGGCAGTCCATCCACGCTGAAATATCCAGCATTACAAACGCACTCCGCCTCGCCTGACCAGCGATTGACCAAACATTTTGAGAACTCATTACATGCTTGAAACTTGCATGGATCTGCCTGTTCACCTACAGAAAAAAGACGATTATGTTTTAATTTTTATACCCTTATGTCATTCAAACCCTGTATACGATTCTTTCTTTTGTGGAAAAAAACGCTGGTTACCGGCACCCACTGACATCCATTCTACCTTGTGTCCATACTATGAAAGTGAATGGCTGAACCAGCGTTTTGCAAAATATCTTCTTCTGTGTTCCACAAAATAAAGATTCATATACAGTGTTTAAATAACATAAGGGTGAGTAAATAATAAAATAATTTTCATTTTTGGGTGAACTATCCCTTTAACATATGAGTGTCACTTAAAAAAAAGAAACTGAAATGCTGATATTAAATAAATTTCAGAACATGAGTCTGATTTTGTTGTAATAGCAAATTGAGCAGAGTTGTGGCATCAAAACAAGTTTTTTTGATTTGATTGCTGAAGCATTCAGAACACCAGAGATGGTGTGTGTTTACAAAACAGCTCAGACAGAATTTACAGCTTTGCAAGAATACACACACTCACAAATATGCAAGAATGCCAACAAAGAATATGACTCATCTGGTTTTGTGTTTTATTTGGCCTATTGTTTTTTGTTAAATTGTAAAACAATGTAAAAATATTCTAACATTTTGTGCTTGCCTATGCAGAATTTACTAGCAGTGATAGGGTTTTGGTGTGTGGTTTCCATTGAGTTGCTATGCGGTTGCTAGGATGGGTAGTTGCTTAGTTGTCCAAGTCAAAAGATTAGCCAAAGTTGTTGTATCGGGCCAACCTGGATGCTCAAATAAACAGCAATGCTTTTATAGCTTCAGAAAGCCACATTGTTTACACATTTCGGGGAAATCGGCTTAAAGAAGCTTATAGTTCACTTTGCATAGTAAACTAGTATTGCAAAGACACACAATTTACTTTTCTAAAGATTACACACATGACTTTACTGCCAGCATTGGCTCTCAACATCATGTTGCCTGATCTGTGTTTGTTTGTACTATGAATTACCTGATTCAACATCCAATGAATACTTGTCTATTGCAAGATTCATAGTTTGGTAAGCGGTGTTACAGAAGTCCTCGAGGATAAGGTATACCACTGTTGTTACACCATGAGGAACTGGCTTCCCGAACTTCATCCTGCTGTTTACAACAATGCTGCCATTTCTAAAGTTCAAGATCTCCAAATTTTGAAAATGGCTAAGGTTGGACTGCAGATATGGTACAAGCTAGATTTGAAAGATTTGGAAGAGAAAAGACATATTTCAGCATATTTCAGAAGGCAGAGATAGAGAGCTTGTTATTTTTACACATTAATAGTAAAGAATTCAAGAAGGTGACTAATGATTCAAATGAGATCAGTTACCTCATTAGTTTGTATTCATAGGGACAGCAATGCTAATGAAGTTTAAAGATAATATGAGAAGTCCCTAACAAACTCTAATGTTTCAAATGTTAACTGTGTGCGAGTCAAGAATATTCTTAATTAGGTCACAACTGTGATTATAACTCAACAGCAAATATCTTACCAGCTCCAGAAAGCGCTGCTCGAGAGCCTTGTATTCAGTGGAGCTCTTGTTAAACAGATCATCTGAAAACATCATGTTGGTGACCCTGAGACTGAAAAACACTATCAGTGCCCTGCCAGGACTGGATGGCAAACCAATACTTGCCATGTCCATCCCATGAGCTAGCCCACTCCCACTGTCTTCGTCAGGCCCCTCAAATGGAAACAGGTCAAACGAGACATCAATTTCTGTTATGTTGGAGTTAACTGGAATAGGAACATTAACAGTAGTACTGTCAGAGTTCACTGGTTGAGAAGGTAGGATGAAACTTGTGGTTTCCGTTCTTGATTCTTCATTGATTTCTTGTACTGGATCGATTATACTGGAAGTTTCACCTGTATCAACTGCCCGGTGGGTGGGTCCATTGGTTGGAACAGTGGTGGAATCAAGGTTCATTTCAGACGTTTCAGAAATATTTGAAATGACGGTTATCGTGGATGAATAAAATATTGTAGTCGAGTCCCCATCTTCAACCTTCTCAGATAAAATACTCTCCTCTACGATAGTAAAATGAGTTGCAGTGTAAGTGTGCGCATCGGTTGGCATCAGTTGGCTCTTTCAGAACTGAATGCATAGATGATTGGGTGTGAGGAGGTTCAGTAGTTGACTCGGGTGCAGGTTCATGCTCATTAATCGATGCATGTGATACACGTGTAAACGGAGACTCCTTCTCAGGACTTAGGGATGTGGAATGATCCAGTCCTTCTGTGACAACTGTTGGTGTGGCTGTCGTTGCAACTATAATCTCATCCTCAACCAAATCCTCTTCTGAGAGTTCAGTCACCGGGCTTTCTGTAAACACAACCTTGATGTCCTCCAAGTCTTCATCTAGAATCTTTACTTCCTCATTTGAACCTTTCACCTCTGGCCATAAGACTGTGGGTAATTCTGTGATATCTTCAAAATTAGGTTTCTGGTCAGCTTCTGAGTTAGCAATAGTACCTTCTTCATAAACAACATCAAGGTTTGGGTTTGCAGGTAGTTGTGTGGTGGAGGCGAAATCAATCACATTTGTTGTTGAGGCCACAGTTACAACTGATGTCCCCAAATCTTCCAGATAATGTTGGTTTTCTGTTGAAGTTGTATACTCTGCTGTTACCTCCATGGCTACTGCTGTGTTTTGTGGCATCACAGTAGGTGTAAGACTTTCAGTGACGTCCTTTGGAGCAGGGGACCTCTTAGTAGTAACAGGACTTTGTGATCCATCCACATTTTGGGTATCTGCTGTGGTGTATACATATAGCAAGGGTTGACTGGTCACATGTGTAGATTCATCTGGAAAATAAACGTCATATTCTTCAGGGGCTACTTGTGTCTGCATCGAAAGCTCGACAGTCAAAGTCTCCATACTCCAGAATACTGGGGCTTGGCTTGCTGTTGTGATGTGGGGATTGGTATGAATGTCTTGTGTCACAGGAATCCTGTCCAAAAATAGTTCTTCAGAGGTTGGATCTTTGTGATCTTGGAGTGGTCCCTCTTTAAATTCCTGATCTTTCTTTGGTTGGTGTACCTCAGCATTCTCATCTGAGGCTTCATAGGGTGTTTCAGACATCCAAGGCCAGAAGTCAAAGCCTAGGTGATCCCCAGAAAAACCTGAGCCTGAACCCATGTCCGTTGTCAACTCCACACCAGGAGATTCTACTGGAAAAACCGGTGTCTCATCTGTCTTCTCTATTGATATTGTTGGCAAGGCATCTTCAGCTGCAGTATCTATAATGGGCATGCGTGTAGTTGCAGTCTGTAGGAATCCCTCCATTTCAAAAAGATCATCTTCTGAAATAAAACAAGACATTTAAGTACCTAGCTACTACTTTTACGGAAGAATCAAACAAATGAAGAGACTTACCTTCTGCACCAGTGGAAGGTACACTGCTCGATGTCTCAGACTTAGAGGTAAACTCGATATCCATGTTCTTCAAAGACACTTCGTCAGGAGATACTGTGGAACTTTCCTCAAAGATGAAAACATCATTTACGCTGGTGCTTGTGCTTTGTCCGTCAAAAATATGAACAGGGTCAAAGAAGTCATCTTTCGTGATGAAATCGTCATTGTTGGATGGAACATCTGGTGGTTTCTCAGAGGCAAGAATGTTGTCCTAGGAGTGAAGCAAAATATAAAAAAAATATTGGTCTATTGATTGGTCTAACCCTCTTTCAATTATTTCAGCCTTCAAAGTGTAGCTCAACATTATCAATAAACATAGTTTCCATACTAAGGAAAGAATTTTGTTTTACAGCATTGTTATTTTGGTAAGAAGTTATTCCTACAACTTTAATCTATCTGCTCTGGTGTTTCTGCGAAGACAATTCTGGCCAAGCTACATGGAACTCACAGCTTTAAAAACTCATGCTCATAAGTGATCATGTAGGTCTACACCCAGTAAATAAATGCATTTAATGAATGTACAACATGTGTCGGCTGTTAAAATTATATCTCCAACCATTTCGGTCAATCCTGATGAATACACATATGGCTGGAAAAAAGGACACTCCATTTTTAAGTAGAACAAATTTTCCTTCAACTTCTCCCTAAATTACTGAGGAAATATAGTAATGACAGGGAAAACAGTGTCAAAAACGCACACATGAATATTAGTACTTCACACCAACATGAGGGTATAATCCAAACTGGCTCTTTGGATGATCCATAATGTGAAAATAACAGCTTTAGCTGTTCCAATGGATTCAGATTACTGCATGTGAAAAAGCGTGCAACACTTTATATCTGTGTATATTCTGTGAAAATCTATTTTCTTACTGGTTAAGAGGCAATCAGACAGATATGGAGTATGTCATGTTGTATATAACAGCTGGTTGTATATAAATCCCTGAATTCACGCGGTTTTATTTTCACATAAATAACGAATGAAGTGCTACTGGAACATAATCAACAACAGTCAAACACACTGGGCCTCATTTATGAAACACAACCAGAGCGAAATTCTGAGCAAAGCATTCGTTAAATCATTCATACGTAAACTGTCACATTCAATTCAACAATATTGGTTTTATGAACAATTTACACAGAAATTCATTCCGCTCGTATTTCCTAAATGAGGTCTGTTGACCATTTAGTACCCCAAGTGAAAGTTTTCGCTTTCAGATAATAGGGCTGCATAGTTTATCAAAATTATGTCTATACTGTATTGCAACTTCCATATTGCAGTGTTTTATGTTGATGTAGATAGCAGTGAGACTAGCACACAAATGTTAGCTCCTGTGTGAATAAGTTCTGGAATGATGATCAATGATCCTAAAAAAGTAAAACATGCATGTTGGTTATGTAATTTTGAGTTTTTTAAACGTAACGCAAGTTATCACATATTGCATTTTCTTTTCACAGCCTTAAGACACTTAAAGGGACAGTTCACCCAAAAATTTAAATTTATCATTTATTCATCCACATGTCATTTCACATTTGTATGAGAACACAAAAGAAGATATTTTTAAGAATGTTTGTAATCAAACAACACTGAGCCCCACTGACTTCTATTGTATGAACACAAAACCACTAAGACATGTCTCACAATATCTTCTTTTGTGTTCCACAGAAGAAAGAGTGAATTAATCATAACAGAATTTTTATTTTAGGGTGAACCATTCCTTTAATTCAGTTAAAATTTAGTTTTTTTTTAGTTTTTTATCTTTTTTATTTTAGGTATTTTTCGAAATAACAATAAAAATTTTATTATTTTTTTATTGTTATAAAAAATTGTCAAATATTTATTCTCGAGTCTTAGATCTTTTCTATTAATATATAGTTAGTCATGATTAAATTACAATTCAACAATGAAATATTAAAGTAAATTGTAAAAAAACTGTGACAGTTAACAGGTTAATTCAGTCGAAGAAAAAGAAGAAAAAATGTTAATACTGAAATAACTACAGATTACAGATTTAGACATTGTTGATTTTTCTCCTGAAACTCATGTAAATAAATGAAACACATGATGTGTGATTACAGTCTCTTTCTCAGGAGAAAGCTGTGAGGATCATAATACAATTAAAATCTTAACAATTAACAAAGGACACAACTTTAAATTCTACTTTGTGATTTTTGTGATCTTTCCTATGGGACAGAACAATGGCTTCTCTGTCAAATAACCAGTTACCCCTTAAATCTAGTGGTGCATATCCTCCACTCTTATTCCCAAACTGTTGCTTCAAACAGGTTTTGTATTTGGCAACCTCCACATAAACACTCGATCTGCAGAGCTTTGTTTGCCAAAAGAACAACAATGAAAATCTGTCTTAAACGGGACAGAGCAGATAAAGAATCAATTTCAGATGTTCTTATTTGTAACTATCAGTAACAAACATGTTCCTTTGCAGGCAAGCATAGACCTACTATAACCTGAGAGAGAACACATGTTCAGACATCTTGAATTGGACATAGTTCACCAGCCAAAACAAGACTGTGTAAATCCACTTAATAAGGGTTGTGGAAAAAGTGCCAGTTTTGTCAAATGTATGAGGAGAAAATCTAAGATTATTGCCAAGATTTGATGTTCAAATGCATCTGATTAAATTACAGTACAGACTGTGATAAAATTGACTCTATTGCTTCTGCAATAAATATGCCATTCTGAGATTAAAAACAGATTCTTCTCAATATTTCGCATATAAAAAACATGCTTGCTTGTGTCTAGAGAATACACTAACCGGAAAATTGACTTGAATAGTTTTACAGAGCTGCTGTATTATCCTGTAGCTGTGCTATAATCTGTTTTAATGACGTGCCCTGGAAACCCATTTTATGTGCAAGGTAATGTTTCTTATCATGTAACAACAAAATCCTGCATTTGACTGTCATTAGTGTGACTCATTTTTCATTTAACATCATTTACTGCTTTTCAAGCTATTTATTTGGAAAGATTCACGTTCACACTTGAAAATAATTGCCCTAAAGTGAAAAAGTCCTATAATCCTAAACTGCAGCTCAGGATAAGGACTGGACGGCCGTGGTAACCCTTTTACTGGGTGGTCCTGCCAATGTCCATTGACTCACCATCATGTCGTTGGAGTCAAGCGGTCTGCCGGTTGGTTTGGAAGGCGGCAATGTCTCCACTGTAAAGCCATAACAGACAAATCATATCAAATTATATTTAAACAGAATAATGGTGTCTCTTTTAAAAAAAAGAAGCCTGCCAAAAACAAAGATAAGAAACCACATATGACCAAGCATGGTAAAAGGATATGCTACCATTGTTAACATATTGTACTTCTTGTTCGTTTAGCTACGGTTTGCAATTTACCACTGTGACAGAATTTCAAACTTGAAACCGATTGTTTATAAATATGTCTTTCAACACCTTAAAGTGGTCCAATGATTATACAATGCGTCTTACCATTTTCCAGTTGAAGAGAATCAGGGTCCACATCTAGAGTGGTGTTTCCGACAAAATTTTCCTTGTGGAGGGCTTCGGTGATGTAGTTGCGGAAGTCGGTGATGGTGTAGACCACGGTAGGTAGTTCCTCAGGATCCGTGAAGGAGTTCTCAACCATATTGGAATGCAGATTTATGTAATCCATTGTCTCGTTACTTATCCCCGCACCATCTCCTTCAAGAATGACAGCGTAGTGCACCACCACTGCCAGGCCTCTGAGGAACGGAGAATAAAACAAATTAAAGCGGTTGCTCGTTAAAGGTAATAAGTAAGGGATAATGTACAACCAGTCGGTTGTTATCGCAGAATAAACCCAGACAGGGTGATTTGAAGAGTCTTGCATTGCACTGAAGGAGTATATTTTGCGATAACAACCGGTGGGATGTAAATTATCTTGCTTATTACACGGCTTGGACCGTAAATAAATGATTGGATGTGAAATATTAATTAGAAATGTTAGCTCACTTGGCTTTAGATGTAACTGTCAGCCAAGATGCAAAGTTCAAACAAGACCAACACGCATTTTGTTTTAATCGTTATGTTATTAATAAAGAATATTTATATATAACTTATTTGTAAGTAAATATTTTTAAGGTAAAGATGACTCACAGTACCCAGATGAGCCAATGTTATTACACTCTAAAAAAAAATGCTGGGTTATTTTCAACCCAGCACTGGGTCAGAAAGGAATAAACCCAACCATTAGGTTAAATTAACCCACAAAAGGTTCATATTTGACCCAACCATGGCCTAAAACAAACTAGGATTTTGGGTTAAAACAACCCAGCATGGATTAATTTACAACCCTTTTTGACCCAATGCTGGGTTAAAAATAACCCAGCATTTTTTAGAGTGTAGTTTTCAGCAGTGGTTATCTGTGAATAACATACCTTGAGGTCACGACTGGCCAATCAGAATCAAATATTTGAATGTCGAACTGTAATTACATGAGGACATCAACATCATGGTCCTCAAAGCTTGTAAATAAATAAACAACTTCACCTACATCAGATCAGTATCTTGACTCGTGTCTGTTGACGTTACCAATCTTTTTATTGGTAATGAATAAATGTTTATTGTGCAAAATGTGCCTTCCATACACTACAGGATGTGCCAGTTAGGTCACAGATTCAGTTATATTCAGTTAATGTTATAAACCTGGACAGAAAAACTGCAGGTCAGCTTGGTTCAGGTCGTTTCTGTAAAATAAACTGTACATGCCTGGTCGTAAAAGTTAATGACTAAAACAAAACTGCAGTCTATGATCAAGCTAGCACCCAAATGACACATAATATTTACCAACCATCTCTCGACTGGCCTAAATTAAAAAGTGTGGAGAGCTGACCTAGATTTTTGCCTGTGTACGAGTGTTAGAAAACCTGGTAAGTTTATGACCAAATCAGTTTTCTCTCCCATGACAAGCAAAATCTCTGGCACACCAGAAAGAACTTGCATGCTAATAAGCTTCATAAAGCTGTAAGAAAGAACTGCTCTGGCTCTCAGGTGGTCTCATGAAGCAAACAATATGCGGTTATCCATTGTGGGTTTTGCCAAGGCCTCGCTGATAAACCACAGGGAACTCTCACCTTGCTCATACCTCCCATCAGGTTTGGGAATTGGGTCAGAAACTTGAGATGATCATTTTGGTGACAAAAGAAATCAGACATCATACTCTTGTGTCCTTTTGTATTTCATTTTGTATTTTACAAATTACCCCATTGCCTGTGACCTGAACTGAAAACACACCTCGTCCACATACAATTGACTATTACAGTAGTTAACCCTCAACTTTACATTGTTTTACAAACTTTATTTACACTTGAGGAAAATATTGCTAACAATTTCGTAAATTGCTTTGGATTAACCTGATAACTGTCACTGCACATATTGAGCAAACACATAAAAATGCATCCAAATGACTTTTTTTATGATATTTTTATTATTAAGATATTAGTTTATTATTATAAAAATCTGTCAAATATTTATTCTTGGGTCTTAGACATTTACATCAATATATAGTTTGTAATGATTACATTAGATTTAAACTATGAACAGGTTAAAGAATACATGTTAATGTAATAATTAAAGACTAACTGAGACCCACATAATCTACATATTATTTGATCATCTGTCGATTTTGCACCTAACACAGAAACAGTGCATTAATTTCTGAGCAAATTACTTTCTCATTTAATGTTTTGCAGGAGAATATGCAGCTGTGATTGACTTATTGTATTAGGGCGTGATGTAATATGGCCTAAATATATATATACATATATATATATATATATATATGTATATCACTTCCTATTAGATTACTATCAGTTTTCTTCATTTTGAGATTAACCAATAATCTATTCAAATGAGATTTTAAATTATGAAGATTACAGTACTCACCCTTCAATGTCCTTTTGTGGCCTGGGATAAGAAAAAAAGAACATGATATTAGGAAATCAATATATACACTGTATTCATTTATTTTGTATGCGGGATTTCAAAGTAAAAATTTCTACCTGAATTCCAGGACAAATATTTTCTTGAAACCTGGGAGTCTTTCGAAAATGTCTTCAATCTTCCAAAAAAATAGGATGCAATAAATGCACAATAACAACAACATATAATAATAATAGGCATATGAAAATAGTAATCTTTATTTGTGTGTCACCTTCTCAATGAACTGCTCTGATAAGCGTTGATAGTAGTAACTTGATGGATCTCTTAAAGCATCATCATAACTCTCTCCTTTTAGCTTGATACTCAACTCCAGCATATGATCTCCAACAGGCCGTATCGGTCGGGCCAAGATGTCATCAATCTCATTACCAATCTACATACAAAAGAACCATGTTTTAGCATGTCATGTCAATTATAAAGCTTATGTAAAGACTTAGAAAGATAGAAAGTGCTTTAGAAAGAAAATGCTGATAAACAAAAAGTGCATGACTGCATACTCGATGTGCTCACCATGTTGTTTTCATCTAGAATGTCATTGGAAATGTCCTGTGATGAGGTTTGTGACGTAGTTGAGAAAGTCTTTTGAATGGTAGTCGTCAAGTCATTTCGTACAACCGTGATGTCCTCAACTTTCAAGTTAGGCGTTGGGTTTTCATCCTCGACCAGTTCAGGTTGGACTACAGGTAGGTCAGGTGTTTCTGTTTTCTCCTGCGGCTTCTCAGGCGTCTGTGTTATTATTTCAGGTAAAAGCTTAGATGTGAACACAGGTGTCTGAAATGTTACCTCAGACGTTTTAGTTATGACCTCAGTTGCTTCGGATATGACATTGGTTGTATCTGGTTGTATGACATCAGTTGTTTCTGTTTGTATGACATCAGTTGTTTCAAAGTTAAATGTCTCTGTTGTGATTTCAGGAAAAGGCTTCACTGTGATGACATCCTCCACACTTTTGTGTGTCTCCTGAGAAATCTCAGATGGTACTGTAACTTCATGACCCTCCATGTCCTTATCTGTGGGAGTTGTCAGTAAATCTTTTTCCACCTCTGTAACATCTGACCTTGTGTCTTCAGAAATCTCATCACCAGGTTCAGCTGTTTCCTCTTCTCCTATGTTTTCTGTGTCTCCCAAGCCACCATCTTCAAAAGCAGTACCAAGTGTGACCTCAGGTGTTATTACAGTTGTGCTTTCTGGTGACGTCTCTTGAACCAAAACGCTTGTTGTACTTTCCTTGGGTAACTCTTCTAAGATGGAAGCTTTGGTTCCCTCCTCAGATTTAGCAGAAGCATCACTTGTGTCTTCAGGTTTGTTGTCAGGATCTGTTGCTGTTCCAAGTTTCTTTAACTGTAACGCCGGTAACTTGTGGTGCATCCGTCATCATCCTGCCAGGTTTTTCAATGGCAGTCCCGTCCTCAACTACAGGTGTGTATCTCTCAGTAGTAAACATCTCTTTATCCTCAGAAAGGCCAGATGTGCTATCCTTCTCCAGAGCTTCAGTAACTTCTTCTTGATCCTTGATTATTTCTCCAGTTGTCACCTCTGCAATTTCTGGGATCTCAGTGATTTCAGTCTTACCCAAATACTCCTCTTTAGAATATATACTATCTGTATACTCCTCTACTACTGCAACATCGTCGAGTGGGTCCTTTGCAACAGATGTATCCTCAAATGGTTTTTCTCTTGTATCATCTGTAGCATCCTCATACAATGTGGGAAGTGTAGCAAATGGCAGCATTCCTGGCATAGTGACTTCCACAAAGTCTGTAAAAGCGTCTTTCAACCCTTCTGTGGTAGCATCATGTGAAACCTCAGCCAGTTCTGTAGGAGTAGCTTCTATAGGCCTCTCTGGCATGACATTCTCAAAATCTACTGGAGATATTTCTGAAGAATATGAAGAATGGACCAGTGTTGTATAAGTGGCCATCACTTCAACCTCTGAAACAACTCAACCTCTTTATCTTGAATGGTAACATGTACTGGACCTTCAGTAGCATCTGGAACCACCCTGAGTTCAGTTTCTGAAGTAAGGTCTTCTGTGGATTCACTAGTAACTACTGCAGGTCTACTAGTGCTCATCTCTGGTGAGTTTAGCACTTGCCCAAAGGTTGTGGAAAGATCAGGGTTCAGATATATTTCTGAGGTGGAAGCTACTGAAGTTGGCTGAACAACTTCCAAATGTTTTAGTGTAACATCCACTGCTTTATCAGAATCTTCAGTGGAATACTTGCCAACCCCTAGATTGGTTACTAAGTTAAGCTCATCAGCGGATTCATTGGAGACTAGTGTAGGAGCATTAGTGCTTATCCCTGGTGAGTACTCAAAGGTCGTGAGAAGTTCAGGCACAAATCTTTCTGAAGAAGAGTCTTCTGGACTGTTAACTGTTATATCAGGCTCTACACTTTGAATGGTAGAATCTGATGTCTTCACTGTTCCCTCAGTAGCATCTGGTCTTAGATCCAATTCTATAGGTTTTTCTGTGGCCTCACTTGTGGGCACTGTAGAAGCAATAGTGTTTGTCCCTGGTGAGTCTTCGAAGGCTGTGGTAACAGGTTCTGGTGTCACTCCAAATGTACTTTCAAGCTTTGCACCTATAGAGGTAATTGGAATTTGGCTTGCAATGGTCTCTGATGTTATGTCCTGCGAGTCTGTAACTGCTTCAGGATGTAGATGGATAACTGGAGATAGAAAGTGAGGAGCAAATTAGCATTAAACAGACTTTCCTTAAGGAAATTTAAAGCCAAACTTAATGCAACGTGTTGTTGAGGTCAGGCACATGCTTGAATATGTAGTTACACTTGACTAAATGGCGAAGTGTGAAGATCCGGACACCTTTACATTATTAGCAGCCACTGAGTGACTAAAATGGATTAACGTCTATTCTGAGAGCACTGTACTGTATATCCTGAGCCAAAAAGCAATGAGACAGTGTCAACATAACTGCTAAGTTTCATGCAGACTGTTACAATACAGATGATTCAGGCATAACCGTCACCGTTCCACAGGTTGAACACTTATATTGAAATATTTCATAGTTGAATTCTAATCTAATCATGACAAACTATATACTGATGGAAAGGTCTAAGACTCAAGAATAAATATTTGACACATTTTTATAACAATAAACAAACTAAAAAAATAATACAAAACATTAAAATGAATGTTATATGTTAATGCTAAAATTAAAATAAAAAAATCAATATCTACATTTTAAAAATTGTAGTTTGGATAGTTATCAGATTAAATAAACAAACCCCAAAAGGTATGACATTGAGGATATCAGTTTCAGACGGTATAGAAAACTTGACTGACCTTGCTGGGTTGTGGCCACATTTGCTTGTGTCAGCGAGATTGTTGTGGTCTGATCTCTGTGAGGGAAAAGATGATCATGAATGTTTTTGATTAGCAAGGTCCTAAGGAAGATGCCCAAAACTTTTCCAAACTCAAACCTCCAGGTTTTTCTTTGTTCTTAAAGTAAAAAGAGTACTATGTCTCTAAAGCAAGCTGAAAGCTAACTAGCCTTAGCAGAGGCTAGGCAATAGTATATTTGCACTCTAAACACAAGGAATTGTATTTAGAGTTGTCTGCAAATCACCAGCATGTACAGTATTCACACTTAGCAAGTTTAGCTGCTTGGCTACAGATTGGAAAGAAGTTAAGCTGAAACACATACTGGACATTTGCAGATGATTTCATCACAGTTGTAAACAAACTATATTATAATTTTATAACTATATATATAACTATATATAAATATATTATAACTATATTAAAATGCAATGTGTGTAAGGGTCCTACCTGCATTCAGGCTGCCGTGGGCTGGTGGGTGCACTATTGTAGGATAAATAAAGGAATTGTTTGATTGATATATAGTTTATATTTACCAGCAATTATACAGTTCAAAAACAGTAGAATGTGTTGATGGAAATGTGCGGATATTGAACAGTTCTTACCTTGTTGTAGTTGTTGAAGCCATGCCTACCCTCTGAAGAAAAAACATAAGAGTTACTTCACGTTACTTTCTGTTTTAAAAACCATAAAGTTAAAAAAAATTAACAAAAGAAACATTATGTTGTTGTACATTGGGATGGATGCTAGTAAATGCTAGAGGATGCTTGCTGTGAATTGGCAATATAACTACTCATGACAGTCATTTCTAAGTATCAATTTAAGAATTACTTGTTCATTAGGCAAAATATTTTCCTACTCACCCTTTCAACCAGAGCGAGGTGCTCAGCAGATTGGCTAAAGCTTCTGCCGATGTCAAACACACTGACACTTCCATTCTGACATTTTCTCATCCAGATGTGGTACTCGTCTTTCTCTGGCAAACGATCCCAGAAGATCTTAAAAGCCTCCCATACGGTCTCCTGACACACTATAAGATACACACACAAATGTAAATATGCAGTAGCCCCAATAACTGTTTCAACATTTTAGCCACATTTGTGGAAATCTATAACTTTTTTGTGTTAGGAAACAGAATGTCACACTGGCAAACAAATAATACTAAACCATTCAGAACTAACCTTCTTTTTTGATCTGGGCCAATTCTATGCAAATGTCAAAGTTACCATAAAAAGCATATAAAGTTTTTACCATACTGATAGCTCAATATTTAGTGGTTTAAATACCTATGTGAGGTCTCTAATGAAGCATTTTTATGTTTAAAGCATGATTTTCCACAGTAAGGTAAAGTGCTGTTTTCAGAATTATCTATAATATCTATAACACTCCATATTCATACACATTATAATTGAAGAGCCATCCCTTCTCCATTTGTTGGATATTATCGCTTTTGGTTTGTGCATTTTAATTCACAGAAATCCTACTAGGTACTTAATTACACTACATAATTATACGTACGTATTGTAAAAAACGAACAATATATTGGTAATAAATACATTCTATGCTAATGCTAAACGCTAATGCTATAAAAATCATTCCTTTTCAAATTTGGTGAATATGCTTTTTGAGACCAAATACGGTACAGCTATACAAAAGCATGTCAACCCAAGCAGATAAAAATAATATGGCCAGACAGTTTTGAAACATTGACCCATACCACCTCATAAATATACAGTAGGCAAAACTAAAACCTTGAGCAGTTTTGCCCAGACCAGGCCGAGTCTTTGTTGAGTGTCAACATCTGGTACGAAATCAGATCGGCATTTTTTCGACATATGGTAGGTAAGAATATGGAGAAGCGAGGGGAGCGTACAGTAAGAACTACCGCATAATCACGGTAGAAAAAACAGTCTGCAAAAACACCAGCTATGAACCCTGTGAGTGGAAACTGACAACTCTTATAATGGATACTCATTTGACTTAGAAAAGGCAGAAATAAAGAAAGCAAAAACTAACATAATGGAAACATTTCTTATCCTTATGCACATACGTCACTTGTTCCAGACCGACGTTCGTTTTTTAGTTCGTGAACCAGAATTGCTATTTCGGTATGTGCTGCATACCTTTTCTCAATGTACCCTGAAAGTGGAAAATTAAATGCGCAGATGGGGGATTTTAACTCTTTCTGAACGTTTTGCGGTTGCCACTGATGAGTTCCACCCCCATCTGCCCGACACACTGACACTGCATGATGACTACCAGAAGTCTAATGCGTAGGAGGGCAGAGGTCACCAATTTTCCTGGCAGAGTGAAGGATCTGATCACTGTCTTGAGACGGGATTCAGGAGCAATGGGGAATTTAGGAGGGTGAGCGGCAAAAATGGGGAATTCTGCAGCCTCCCGCGCTAGAACGATACGTGCTGACAACTTTAATGGCTAAAGGGACACCTGAGACTCTTACAGTCAATCTCCTGACAAACACACCTTCCTTATGAGTTATGTAAGGTTAGTGTGAAGCCTGTCATTGCTAACTAAAAATATGTGTGAGGTTTTTTTCATAAATATAATAATAATAATATCTTCTTTTGAAGAATGTCTTGGCTTCTGTTTTCTACACAATAAAGGTTTAAAATGAGGTTGTCAAGTTCCAAAGAGACTTTATATGTCATTTAATATGTTTGTCTGAGGAACAGGATGAAATGTAAGTCATTATTCACTAAAAATTCTTGATTTGACTGTTATAGGCGATGACAGAAGTTTAATTTTGAGTGAGCGGTTCTTATAATATACAAGTTTCCAAAACTGAGATCATGAAAGAAGTACTGTAGTACAATAAAGGCGCTTCACAATGCCATAGAAGGACCATTTTTGCCTAAATGAAATTTTTACCATCCAAAAAAAATCACAAAAGGTTCTTTGTAGTAGAAGAGTTTTTAATATAAAAAAGAACCACTGTAAAGAACCTATTGAAACACCTTTATTATACTTTAACCCTTGTAAGGTATTCATGGTTTTTGACAATGTCTGCTGGTCTAGTGGACCCATAATGTTATTTGCTTTTCAAATCAATACAGTCATAAACATTCATGTATAAATACTTAACAGAAGTTTAATTTATCCTCTATCCTATATTAATGAATTCCTTATTACAAGCAGCATAATGGAGAAATTATCATTTCTCTTGTATCATTTATTTGTAATAAAATGCAATGAAAAAGGATACTCTATTATATGGGAAAATGTTTTTTGGGGTGGGACATGTTTATGAATGTTGGAGGTTAAAAACACATCTTTTTTCTTTTAGTAAACATTTAAAATGGGTCCCACAGACCTAAACACCACACAAGAGTTAACGTTTATTATAGTAAACTTTAGTATTCTGAAGTATATTATTGTAACTGATACACTTTTGTAAATGTATACTACAGTATCCTGTAGTAGTAACTATAGTGAGTTGATAAACTGTAGAAGTAAATGTTAGTACACTTATTTAATATTTACTAGGGTAGAATTGAAAACACTATAGTATTTAGGAACTTTACTACACTATAATAAATACTGAACCTACTAAAAATAAATGCCATTTGTGGGTCATTAATCAAACATGTAAATAATAATTTGTGACACTCATCATGGTAACTTCTTAATAAATTTTCTTGCTTCTACTAAGACAAACAAGATACTCTTTGGAACATCCTCAGATCACGATGAGATAACAAGATTATAAGGTTTTGGACAGACATGTGGTGTCTGTAAATAAAGCAAAAGGGATGGGGGAATTCATGTGCATGTGCAATAAAAAATGTAGTATTAAATGTAAAATAAGATAATGTCTCAATAATGGTTAGGCTTCTTGATCAATACAGTATGACGTGACAACATTTAATCATCATTCCCTTTGACAAACAGCTCAAATAATCAATGGCAACCACTTCTTGAGTTATTGTGATTTAATTCGCTAGGGTCATCTGGCTCTTGTTATCGCGAACAACGCGAGACGTTATTCTCTGTGGTGGTCTGCTTCAAGGTTTATTACTTTGATTGCGTCTAACTTCACATGCAGGCTAATATGTGACAGAAAAAAACACGCTGTGGAAAAGATCTTCTCGCATGAGCATTTCGTCACGATTATATGTGAGAAATAGACAAAGAGACAGTGTGTTTCTGGGGTTTCACAGTTGTGCGTCAAATATGTACGTGTGGTTACTGGGAAGTTAATGGAACTGGTCAGGTTGGCTTAGTTCATTATTATTGATGAAAAGTTAAACTGTATGAGCTCATTGCTCTTGCAGCTTTCACATAATGTTCTCAAAAAGCATCGGTTTTTGCACACTATGCCAGAATCACTCGACAACAAGCAAAAGGCAAACTATCAGGTTCTTACCCCTTAGGTGGAAGTAGTTCAGATGATTCTGTACCGCCTGCGGCACAGTTTCATGTGAACAAAGTTTAACTCCATTGGGGAACAACAGGTCCCTTTTGCGTCGAGACAGAGCACTTTTCCACCCGTGGTCCAACGTTTGACCTCCAACTGCGACCGATGTGTTACCGCTGTCCAAAAACGTTGTATATCCGTTTTCCGAATAATCCTTGTGAAGCTCATCAATCGCATCTGACGAAAAACAAAGACAACATGATGACAAAGTTGCAAACGTGACACAAAATTGTGTCCAGTAGATACATACCTGATGTTACGTAAAAGTGTCCTGTCAAAATCAACACGACCAAAGCCCACCAGATGCACTTCAGTGGTACATCAGGCATCGTCAAAACTGTGTTTTGTTCTCCTTATAGAAAATGCACAAAATGTTTAATTTACATGCAAGAATTTGGGCATCCCTGCCTACATATCTCACTTATAGTTAAATTAATCAGAGAGCATTGTGCTTTCTTGGCTGCGGAGGGATGCGATCACGTAGCTTTGAGCTGACGTCTCCTCGTGCGGCTTAGCAGATGGCTCTCAGGAAGATTTTTCTTGTTCACTAATCCTATTTGTTAATTCTTCAGTGGAAGCCTGTCGAGAAGTCAGTGATATTCTCTTACCGTCCACCTGTAGAATCCGGCTGGATGCTCAGACTGTCAGATGCTGACAGTTTCCTGTCATTTTGCCGAGTTCAATTACGAGAATCTACGGCCTTTGTTGTGTGCTGTATAATGGAATTTTAACTTTCTATTTAATTTATAAAATGTAAAATATGTAGCTTGATTTGACTTGTTTATAGGGTTGGCCATATATCTACTGAAAGGCCTTCTGCAAGTTTGCCTCGCCGAATGAACCCACAGCTTTAGGAACTTCATCTTTATTGGGTTTTGGATACGTTCCATCATGGTTGGCATGGTGACGAACAAATGAATCGCTCAAATAAAACCAGGTGTTTGGTGAGGTGTCAACAGTTTGTTGGTGGTTGCTGGAGGATAAAATCACAGCTGTTATTTTAACCTACATAAAGTTGCATTACTCAGATTTGTAATTGAATTTAACATGTAGTCATTGTAAACCACAAAAAGAAACTCTAAAGAAACTCTAAGGAATAAATACAACAACATAACAGCTACGACATTCAGCTCCAATAAGAAACAAAATGACCAAACAAACGAGATATTGTGTCAACTTTAACGTCTCAGTCAGTTTCAACAGCCAATAGATTAAGGTTTTATTGGTACCATACTGAAATATACATGAACGTACTTATTCCAGTTTGACGTGAATCTAACCATCCTTAGCAATATCAGTGAGAACAGTTTTTAAAGAAGAGAGTTTGGGTAGCTTAGTATTATCATAAAGAAGAATTTGTGCAAAATACTTCTTTCAACATGCTAAAATGAAGACAGCCAGGTGGTACGGACAGTGACCTAACGGATGACTAAAATCCGTCGTTTAATGGGAAAGGGTATTTAACGGGGATCGGGAAGTGTTAGCGTGGGATGAGTTGGGGATAACAGGGACGTGGCAGGTCAAATATTACTTGACATATGTCATTTATTTGTATTCTTTTATTCACTTTTTAACTTAAATTATCTTTCTGCATGCCCAAGGTTTTCCTGTCATCTACATTTGACAATATATATGCATTTGGTTTTTATTGAAAATACTGTAGAATGCATTACCTTGGTGTAATCTTTGAAAAATTTTCTTTTTTTTAATGCAGTATAAACATAATGTGTCCCAAATGTAAATTATTTAATAAAGATGTTTTTCTACTATTTAAGATGTTCAAGTTTGATGTTCAAAGTCAGCTTAATCCAACCACATTTTAGAGGAATTAGCAATTTGGCAATTTTGTATGAACTGGTACAACCTAATTTGTAAAATTTGTTTAAAATAGTCGCAAGAATGAATTAAAAATATTATTTTCAAATATATATTTATATTTATTATTTAAATGCATTTATTTATAAATATATATTAGATATATTAAATCAATATTATTATGTGATTTTTTAGATGTCTAAATGTTTAACACAAAGATAATAAATTCGATTGTAACTGTAAGAGAAAAAACTTTCTAAGTGCTTCTCAGAATAGACATTTTGCTGTCAAAAGTTCCCTTACTGTAACTGCTTACTTCAACAGGAAGTTGTGTAAGCATTTAGGTAGCTTTGTAACATTTGGCAGCCTGAATTAAAAGAATTAATAGAAAGGGTAGGAACGGGTTGGACCGGGTCAACACGGGCAGCGTTCCAACACTCTGACTGCTTAAATTCAGACGATCTGCATGTTTATAAAGCAAACTTCGAGTGTTATAACAGTCAAAGTACAAAGTTAGTAACAGACGTGACGTATCTAAGAAGTTTTAATCGGCGACACTAGACGTTATTTATTGGATGAAACGGTAAGCAGTTGGACGGTTGCCCCGCGATCCGGGCGAGAATCCAGAGAGTCCGATAAGGCTTTAGTCTAGCGGCCTTCACAATCAGTTTCACTCACATATACAGTAGTTGGTAGATATGATTTAACAGAAAGCCAATTACAGTTTATTCATGCTTCTTAAAGGAACAGCTCACCCTTTTTTATTTTTTTGTTTTGCATGATTTGTATTTTTAAAATACAGTATCTGCTGTGACTGCATTAATGTACAGTATTTATAAAGATATTTTTGAAGACAGACAGCGAAGCTAAAGGGATAGTTCACCCAAAAATAAACATTATGTCATAATTTTTTTCACCCTTATGTCATTCAAACCCTGTATATTATTCTTTCTTTTGTGAAACACAAAATTATTTTGCAAAACGCTGGTTACCGGCACCCATTGACTTCCATTGTACCTTGTGTCCATACTATGAAAGTGAATGGGTGCTGGTAACCAGCACTTTGCAAAATATCTTCTTCTGTGTTCTGCTGAAGCAAGAAAGACACACAGACATGAGAGTTAGTAAATAATTAAATAATTTTTATTTTTGAGTGAACTATACCTTTAAGGTAAACACTGAAAACTAGAAACTTTGTCAACGTTCCCAATCACCAGGACTAAAACCAGTGGGGGGTGGCATCTCATCTTTTGAAAGACTATAATGCGGCACTAATCTCAGCGTCCAGTCCAGATTAACCAATCCAGGGCCATATAGTGTAATGTTACTAGTTCCATTGTCAGAGCTGATTAGAGGAAAGCCAACTACTCTAAGTACACCAGCCAGTCAGTCCTCAAGTTAAGACCACCGACACATACACATTACTAGAGCTATGTCCTTGAAGTATAATGTCTGTCAATACAGATTTGCTTTTCATAATACATTTGAGGGACTACCTTTAAACCCCCAAAAAGATTTTAAGAATTGGGATTTAGAGAAATTGTTGTTCTTGTACAGGTATGAGCAATAACCCGATATGAGCAAATAATCCGATATGAGCAAACGTCTCGATAGGAGACGTTAAATTTAGCAAAAAAATAAGCTAATAAAATATTTTAAATCAACGTTTCGTGTCCGATGATATAAGACCTCTTCATAACAAAATATAATATATAAATTTACATTTAACCTAATAACTGTCACAGCAAAAATTGTGAAAATGCACGATTCACTCATCTGAACTAATTTTTAGATTTTTATTCATTTAAAAAAAATCATTTTAGGTATTTTTTTAAAAATTACAGTAAAGTTAACATTTTTTTAATAAAATTTTTTGTTTACGTTATTTTTTTATCTCGAGTCTTAATTCTCATCCCAATAACAGCAATCTGCTTAAAAACCATTAAATTGCAAAAAAATCTTTTAATGTTAGTCTTAACGTTTCTGTAAAAACATTAATCAGACATGTTTACGACAGATATTGTGAAAATGTTAAACTGAGTTTGCTTTGGCTCTCTAAAAGAAACCCACCGAGGGTCGGATCCCCAAATTGCACAGCATGAAAAAATTTGCATTTAATATCCAAAAACTTAATTGTCCCCTGTCAGGCTTCCAATTAATCACATATGTCTGAACCTACACTTATTTCTATTGGAAACAAACCCGCACATGAAAAACTATTCAGCAGAGTCATCAAACTTTCTTCCAACTTAATGCTAAAGGTAGCCCAGCAGGGGCCTTTGTAGGTCCTCTTTTATTTTGAAATTACATTTTTCTTTTTTTTTTAAACTTACATTTATTTTATCACTCCCCACTTCAACAGTTTTCCATTGCTGAAAAGCATTTTAGCTATATGCCAGGTTCGACAAAATCCTGAATAAATAAAATTTATGATGTTTATTATAATTTTAGAGGGGTTTGTGGTCCAGCTGAGCTCTGGCCAACTCATACAAGCAAAAGAGAAGCAGAGCGGCGCTTTGTTTCGAATTCAAATTCATCAAAAACCACCGTCTCTGGAAAATGGCTGTTTTATGCTCTTTCTTTATTTAATGGAGCAAATAACAGCATTATGGGAATTCCAGTACAAGTTAAAGCCTCAGGGAACGCAATGATTGTTTAGTGATGGCACTATTGGTTGCAGCTGTTGCTGACAGGGATATTTTTATATAACAGAATTTCGGACTTAACAGTATCTTTCGGAATTAGACAACAATGGGGAAAATTGCTGCGTAAAATTCTTAAATTCAATTTAAGACCTTAGTGATGAGCCAAGTACTTTTGAGGGAACTTATTGGTACTTATTTTAATCAGTAAAGTTAAAAACAAACATGCAGCAGAATCAGTGTGTAGTCGGATTCACAAATAAAATAAGTTTTAGGAATTGGATTCTGTTTTAAACACAAGAGAACTGATGAATTTACCTTAGGGAAACTTCTATTAATTAATATTTGTTGTATCCATTATAGATTTCTTTCTGTTTATGTTTAAATATTGCAATATTATTTGTTTATGTTATATTACTTGTTAAATCATGAGGAAGGAAATGCTTTGAATAAACAATCTCAGAGGATATGGAGTTTGTATACTATTTTCGTTTTTGTATAATTTGTAAATTAACAACTTGGATTCAAAATAAATATAAAAGAAAAAATGCCATGTGGAAGGAAGTGCGCACAAACGACAAACCCACTACCATGTTTCCACGATCTTAAAAAAAGGCCAAAACAAAGTCAAAAATCATCTTTGACCCACTCTCATATCCTCCGACATCCTCCAAACAATGTTAATATTATAATAATTATCACTGTTTTTTATATGATTAAAATCAATTCAATTCACAGTCAATTCAAAATATTCAGTTGTTTTTTTATTCAAGTATCCTAATATTGAAACATTTCTTCAAAGCACTTTAAAAGTCATTTTCATACAAATAAATACAAAGTTAAATTATATATTCTTTGTTATTTAGTAAAAAAACTGTTTTTTTATTTGACGCTCTGTTCTGCCCCGCCCCCCTGTCTTCGATACAGCTGCAGCACCAGCTCACGCAGCTCCTCCCTCTTCCTGCGCACCTGATTTCGTGGAAACCAACGGTCCAATCGCAGCGGGAGTTCAAAGTGCACGACCGGGTTCTGAGTGGGACGAGACACAAAGAAATCGTGAACTTTAATAATATTATAATTTACATCTATATAATTATTTCATTTAATTAATTTAATTAATTGCTGAGGTCCATTTACATCAACACTAAAATATCCGCTTGTCAAGTCGTGACATAAGAACAATTTTGGGGTCCAAGCCCAATTATTAATATCACACATTTAAGCGAAATATAAATATATTTACCTTAAATATAAATATATAAATATAAACTCATGGTGTACTCTACAGTTTATGTGATCTCCGAAAGCAATTTTAATAAAATAATAAACAGCTGATTTAAAGGTTAGGATTGTGATTTTTACAGCAGTTACAGTAGAATTATAGTGTATATTAGCATTATTTGTTGTTTGCCTTTGGCATAAGATAGAGCATTTGTACGCTGAAGCTTTGGTGCGTGACATCAGAAAATTATGAGATAACAAGGATAAAAATTTGATTTCACCTATAAATATCACTATGATTTCAATCTTTGACATGTCATTACTCAGGCAATATTAAATATATCACGATTATTTTTACTGGCAATTATGTACCTGCAGAAAGCTCTCGACATACTGCAGCAGGTACAGACCACAATCACTGCTGTTGTCTTGCAGTGGGACTCTGCAGAGAGAGTCGCCCATGTTTTCATTCGTAAAAGCTCGAGGGGTCTCTTTCCGAACCTCCCATTCTACCTGCAGGTACCTGAGAGACGGTTACGAACCACACGAACAGGTAAATCACACAGTAATTTCAAAGTTTAGGAAAACACACATTAAAAATCATCACAAAACTAAACAAACACAGAGAATAATAAAAATACAGAGAACTTAAACGACTCACTCGCGTAACAGTGTGTAAATCCGTTGGTGGTACGAGAGCTTTAGAGAGTCCATTACAAGAATACAAGGCCTGGGGTTGAGAGAGAGAGAGAGAGAGAGAGAGAGAGAGAGAGAGAGAGAGAGAGAGAGAGAGAGAGACAGAGAGAGAGACAGAGATATAATAACTAATAATGCTAGTTATTATTGATTGCAAATGGCAAAAGTTTTGCATTATTGCCACTAATGGAAAGCAGGCAGATTATGTTTATTTTGTTAAAAAAAAAGCTGGTTTTGATGATCAGTAATTTAAACAAATGAGGATCGTGATTATAACCAGGCATAGATCCAGATGTGTGGTGCAGTAAATCACATCTTTTACATTTTAAAGAAGAGGTGGTTGCATGGCAGTGGTAAAGAGATACAATGCGTGTAGTAAAGTATTTCATATAAGTTCGCTCCAGATGACTTGAAGGTCTCTTACCTCCTGCAGACGGTTTCTCGCGTGCAGCTGCTTACTGTGCAATCCTAAAAACACATAATATCAAACACTGTCAATTTATACATAAAAGATCAAATATGGATCATCTATAAACCATAAACATGATTGAATGGGAGATTTACTGACTGCTACTATATATTAGTCAATACATTTGTGTGTGTGTGGTCCTACAGTAAAAATAGTCCCAGTATTTTTTAACATTGTGGGAATATAAATGATGTTTATTAAAAAAAATGTGCAGAAAAGGTTGTCTGATGGTTATGTTTAGGGGTAGGGTGAGGGTTACAGGATATAATACACAGTTTATACAGTATAAAAGTCATTATGTCTATGGAAAGGCCTCATTAAACGTAAAAACCATACTTTTACCAATACATACACACAATATGTGTGTGTGTAGAAGAGGGAATTACCGGTAGGTTGTGAGATCTCATCCCACTTTTTTTTGAACTGTTGATCTTTGATTGATGTGCATTTCCTAGAAATACAGAACACAAACATTTGCCTCTATATCAGCTCTCAGTTAGAAACATAAAATTGCAGGTTACTTTACATACTTATCTTTACATGGGTAAAAGTCAAACTGACATTTTCTCCAAAATTATATATAATTTCTCAAATTATAAAACAGTATTATAAGCTTACTATTGCAAATGGGGTGCTGTTTTCTATGTACTCACTCAATAACTGATTTTGCAAAAAAGTTACAAATTGTGGCTTTAAATTAACAAAAACCACTGATTGTCTATCCCATAAAAATTAATGCATGGGGTGAAAATGCCTGAAATTATTACTAACCCTGTGTGAGAGAATGTGTGTTTGTGTAATTCTGTGCGTGTTATGTGCACCTGTTTGACATTCCCCTGCAGAGACAGGATTTACAGCCTGGGATGCAGCACTGCCTTTCCACTGTACATACTGAGGCCGTTCCAAACCGGGAAAACAGATTACCACGAGATACCAGTGAGCCCTGGAGTAAATAAAAAACAGGAAAATAAACAAAGCAAAAGAGGAAGGACAACTTTGCTGGGAAAACTTTGTGATGAGTTATTTATTATAATAACAATAATTATAATAAATAAAGTAATAACGATACCAATACAGTAGCGATCAAGATTCTCCTACGATTCTGAACAACGATTAATAATAAGATGTAATTTACTAGAGTGACATATTTATATAAGTTGCTGTCTATTTAAAATGTTTCATTTGAAATAATCTGTTTTAACAAATGATTTAATGACTCTCTAATAAATACTTAAATTTGATTAATTACTGAATAAATCAGCAATCAGTGCTCAATCGCTTGAATGAATGATTCAACTACTTCTATGTATTTAATCGCTACAGTAAGCATCAATGTTTATATAATTGTTTATGTTATATTATATATAATATTATATATTTTAGTGTTTATATTATAACTCTGTGATCACTTGAATATTTCTAACACAGTAATAACGACTCTTTATGGTTGAAAAGACTGGTAGTCTATTAATAGAAAAAAACAAGTCACAAGGAAACTTCCATGAGCATATCTGAATAATGACACAAACAAATTGATAGTTTAAGCAGATTAATGGAGACAAATCAAGCCAGTTTTTGCTACACAAATGTATCATCTGTCTAAACGCTTCTGTAGCCGTGATACAACATCGCCCCAAATAGACAATATATATTTAATATATTGCCCAGACCCATTGCAAACTGCCTCTAACAGTATCCCAGAGCTCCATGTTCTTCACTGAAATAAATGACATTCTCAATCTGGAGAAGCAGTGTTGTTATGTGCCATGATGTACCACGTGTCCCTGAGAGTGTCCAGATGCACATAAGCATCCGCGTCCCGATTCGCCCATTCGTTTTTACGAGAACGTAGAGTACCATGTCAGAATTCCCCGTTCTCTCCCAATCTGGCACCGTGCACTCACTTGACCTCGTTGCACTGATTTATGTTCTCGTTTATAAAGTTCGATCCAACATCTCCCGCTCCACTCAGAAACCAAGCAGAGCAGAACATCTAAACCGAGCTACCTCTTTCCTGTTGGCCACAAAGCGAAGCCTGTAAAGTGCGCTCGGGATGTCCTAACTATTTGCGAAACGCTCTGACGTTAAAAGTACACTCGGCAGGTGGCCTCCTGACTCATTCTGCCTCGTTTTGCTAGAAACTCTCCATGTTCTTACAGAGGAGTTCATGGATGATTTAGTCAGGGGGTTTTCCTGACTAAGGTGCCAGTGCGAACAGAATTTGGAAGTGAACTTTGGCACCCATTAGTGTGTGTGTAGTTTAGTGTAAATGGACACTTACTCCTGATTAACAGGTATAAATAGGTAGTCTTTGCTGAAGATGTCCACATGCCGTGTCCACGTTCTCACTCTCTGATGTCGCCTGTGCCGGGCCCTGTAAAAAAAAAAAAACACAAGGTCACATTGATCAGCATGAAATATACAAGATCTCCATTTGTTGGGTATTATTGCTTCTGGTTTGTTTCATTGTAATCTACAGAAATCCTGCAAAGTATGTTGCCTCTCAAAAGCATGGTTTTTGGTACCATCCATGGCACATGTATATTTCCATTTTTTTAAAAGATAACTTGATTTTTTATGTCTGTAGTCTATCAACAGTTTTCAAACCATCACAGAAAATCAAA
The DNA here is from genome assembly GCA_019155185.1 of Beaufortia kweichowensis. Lineage (NCBI taxonomy): Eukaryota > Metazoa > Chordata > Actinopteri > Cypriniformes > Gastromyzontidae > Beaufortia > Beaufortia kweichowensis. The sequence continues at coordinate 7,359,199 of CM032818.1, read as the reverse complement.
TAGATTTGAAACTACATGAAGTTGAGTAAATGTGAAAGATTATTTCTGGGTAAGCATCCAAAATTTTTCAGCAGTTCCTTACGTTCTGCCACTTTCCTCTGGACAAGCGCTGTCTTTTCGAGTAAGTTGTTTGTAGAAGAAACTGCTAAAGATGTGAGATCTTTCTGCGACATCTTTGTCGGCTCGTTCCAACAGCAGGTACCTGCAGAAAGAGAAAGATTAGTGTAAGAGGACATCTTCCCATTACAAAGTGTTCCAAGCTGAAACATTTGGAACATCACCAACATAGATCAAATAGTTAAATCCTCAAAGTACTTCAGGCAACCGTGAGCTCTCACTTGAGGTAGAAGTCGATGATGACATCGTTGAGAAACTCGCCATCCTTAAGGCACTCCAGGTCTTCGGATGTCACGGTAATGCCGCCCTTGGAGGGGGGAGGTGGGTACTGGATCAGTCTGGTGGAAAATGTATAACTTCAGCTGTGGCCAACAATGCAATCCTTTTTGCTAATCGTGACGTACCAATTATGCCATACAAATTAAATCTAGATTTCTAAAGCTTGTATGGAAACTTCAACGTCTCAATGGAAAGTTGTATGTCAGTGGTATGAAAACCTTTCTTCCCCAAAAGGCCAAAGAACATCAGAGATGAAGTTCCAGCTGTTATGCTTAAGGCTAAAGCATTACTTCAAATTAAGACTTGAAAGGCCAAAAAGCATATTTTTTAGACACATAACAATACACTGTGGCAAAATATATGGCGATACAAAATTTTTTGTCCATATGGCATCTAGTTTAATCCTATTGGTTGCCAACACGTGATCTGCGTCAACTACGTCATAATGTTTTAATGTTTTGTTTTTAATTTGTGCTTTTACTGCTTTATGAAGTTACCCCATACAGTTTAGCCTTCTTTTTTATATTTTATGTTCAACTTTTATTAATTTACATACATAAAGGTATAATTAAACCTTAAATATAATCAATTATGTAAGTTGTATGTGGGCAATTCCCTGCAAATGTCAACACAATTTGCACAATTGTCACATCCATAACAGTCGATATTCCTCTTAAATGCAAACATGAAAAACTAAATAAAATAACTTAAAATAACTACATTTTATGTTCGTCCCTTTCTCCATTTGTTGGGTATTATTGCTTATGGTTTGTGCATTTTAATTCAAAGAAATCCTACAAATTAAAAACATGTTATATTTTTGTCACCCATGACACATATTTTTAAAATGGATAACTCGTGCATACTAATCTTTTTTGATGTCTGGAAGTGGACTCTATTAACAGCGGTTTAGTAAAATATAAACAGATGGTTCAATATATTGGCAATAAATATATTTCTTTGTGAAATTTGATTATATATGTCAGGTCTATAACACTGAAATTGCCCATGTACATAAAAAAATGCTATTAAGCTTGTTAATGTTTTGGAAACTGTTATTTAAAATTTCACTTTAATATCGTGACACGATGACGATCCTGAACGCAATATCATGTATTGTATAAAACTGTGAGCTGAGCGTATTTGTTAGACCCCTAATTATGATGACAGCTGTTCCACAAATACATTTGTTTAAAGCTTTAAATATTACGAAAGAGATTTCTTTAATAGGATGCAGACTTCTAATAAAGAGTTATGGGTCACATGACATTTATAGCACAAGTCATGTAGTACAACTGATTCCAAATCAGCAGACTAAGAAACAGAAAAAGACAAATGTCTGTATCCGTCTGTACCTGCGTGGCGAGCTCTGTGACCGGCTGTGACTGCGGAGAGGTCTCCTGACCGTCGGCTCTCTGAGACAGCTGCTAGTTCCACCTGCACTTTTCTGCAAGGGAAAAGTAAACCAGGTGAACAAAACATCATGATATCAAGTGCTTACAAACTTAATCCAAAACACATTTGTATGCGGTTTGAAATCTGATTAAAATCCAGATTTGGAATGTGTTACAGTCTAAACAGGCAGACAGGATTTTCTCATGACAATTTGTAACTATTTTATAAGGTAGACAATCCATATGAATTCTAAATCATAAAACAGTTAGTAACTAATTTAATAAATTAAGTTACTAATTTAGTACGATCTGCTTTCATGCCACTGACATTTAAGTTTAGGGGTGGGGCTTCATTATTGCTAATATTTCTAATAATCACGCGGTTTGTACGATTCACATTGTACAAACTGATATAAATTAGTCACCTTGTAAAATACTTACGCATTCCCATCTGATCAGGCTGAGTTTTTAAATAGTTTTTTGTCATTTAGTATGATTAACCTAAGGCAAACACTGAAAGAGCTTTACGGCTACCACTAGGGGGCTAACTATAACAGTCGTTTTTGGAATTTGCTGAGTGCGAAACTGCAGCATGTGAAAGCGAACATAGCGGACTGGAAAGATTACAAAGGAAATGAAAGTCGTTGCAGAAAGAAACAGAGTGAAAGAACAAAAACGCCACGTGCCGCCTGTTTGGGACGGATAGCCGCGCTACATCTCTGAGCCAGCTCGTAAAAACTCTGAAGAAAAGAAATGAGGGAGAAAGCATCTGAGGTGGCCTCATTCCACCGTTGCCAGCTGGCACCACGGTAAGCGAAAAAGAAACGTCCCGTACCCCGCGAGGTCTGACGCCCACACGCATTCACGTATGTACCGGACCCCCGTGTACAGCTTCCGCAAGCCCCCACCCAGCTCATAAACACTGTGGAGAGAGTGACAGAACGGCCACTTTCACAGATGAGAGAACCGCTGAACTACTAACTCTAAAACCAGCCAACTTTCCTTCTTTCTGTCATACCTACACAAGCTCTATGGACCATGGCTAACCTTGTTCCTGCCGTATAATTTCTTTGGTACCTCTATCACGTCTGCGCTCAAGTTCCTGCCAGTATCTGGTCACTCCATTGAAAATGGAAGGATAGATGGTTGGACGAAAAGCAGTCACCTGTATGACGTCTAAATAGCGTATGTATGATGATTGTGAATCAATATTTCTGGTTGTAAAATTGTAAAAAAGTTGAACTGCTGAATTGAAAGGCCTTATAACCTACCAATGCAGTCTCCTGCCCATCGCTATCCACATTTTGTCCCAGCAGAGAGAGGAGGTTTACGCCCTGTGGGTGGAGGTGAAGTCGATTCAAGCCATCGGCCCAAGACAGGGCGTTACTCAAAGCTCCCTGACCGTGTTTCAGACCAATCACGTCCATGAGAGAAGCCAACAGGGCCGCTTGAAGATCTCCCAAATGATCAGCTAACACCAGCAACACAAAAGGACAGGCCTGGCCTATGGAGAGAGAGAAAGGGGGAGAGAGAGAGAGAGAGAGAGAGAGAGAGAGAGAGAGAGAGAGAGAGAGAGAGAGAGAGAGAGAGAGAGAGAGAGAGAGAGAGAGAGAAAACCTTTTCATTCTGAGCAATTACTTTATTTATTTGCTTATTTGGACCATTTAACATGAATCAGATGCTTGTTGACTCATCCTTAAATGCTCAGCGGGTGGTCACAAAAACATTATTACTTCACTTTTACTATAAAAAAACACTGTTATTTTTATAAGGGTATATACAACTAAGTAGGGCTGCATGATATTGAAATATAATGTAATAAAATTGAGAAGAACATGCGTATATACACAATACACACAATAACCGATTACAGTTTGTAAAATCAATTAAAAAACACTAAAAAAACATAAGCAACATACATGTTTCACATTCTTTCTGATTTGTTGATCATCTTGCACACACAGGCACAAACTTTTGTTATTGTGATATAGTCGATATGTTTGATATGTCCACTATCTATATAAATATGTATATTGAGTTGAGTAAGGATATTTTTATATATCTATCTATGTTGCTACGCTAACCTCAAATAGGCATGATGCTTTAAATATTCCCAATAATGCTTAAAATAAACTAATTAATATAAGGAAAACATTATTTCTGAATTTTATCTGCACTCTTTATTATTTGCATTTGCGATTTCTCTCATTTCGTCCGCTATCTTTGTTTCCATTTCTTCCTTAAGCTCGTTGAAATGGATTCTAGGATTTGCCATCTCCACACATGTTCCAAAAGAGTACCCAAAGTCATTTCACCTGGTGCAGGTGCTTACCCAGAATGCTCCAGTTCAGGCCTCACCTGAAGTGCGTACTGAGTGTATCATCGATAGCTCCTTCTGGATGAGATGGGCTTGAGCATCCGACACTACGAAGAAGAGGAGGGAGGGTGCGGGTTCCTCGGTGCTCGGCAACAGGCTGCCGTCACGGGCTAGTCCACCATCCCACAGACCGTACATGTGCAGTTGGGAACATGTCAGGCTAACGGCTATCTCCCCTTCTTCATCCACACCTACAGTAAAGGAAACCGCATTTAATATCACACAGATAGTAAACAGTTCAAATCTGTAACTTTTGCTTCCATATTCACCATCTCTGTATAAAACATAAAACTGCAGGTTTCTTAATGTATTTTTCATTACTATGACGTCAGACTGACAATTCAAATTAATCATAAATCATTATTATTATTATGAGCTTTTCAGATCAGATTTTTAATGCACTTGCTTAATAAATGTTTTTTGTTTATTTTTTACCAAAAATCAAAATTAAATTAAAATACCAAAAATTTAGGATTGCAGCGTTTGCAGGATTGCAGAGAGTAAAATATCACAAATAAGAACTTCCTATCTTCAGGATGAGACAGAAAATTTGGATGGAACATGAAAGGTATTCCTTTGCATCCTTTTAAAACTTAGATCTACCAAAAAAGATCTACCATTAATTGTAATTGTATAATGTGCAGTGTTTGGAATAATATGATTTACATTTTAGGGTGAATTATTCTGTTATCTGAAATTAGCCTAATAATTGTTTTTGATACTAAAACAAAATGTTTGTGATGACCTGCTTTATTGATCATCTTTCTATTCATTGGCCAGCTTATGTACAAGCTATGTATAGAGAGCTGTTTGTCTGAAACCAGCATAAGCATCTTACACACACACACACACACACTACTGAACACACTGAAGTCAAGCAAATAAGACCTCTGCACCTCCTCTGTCTCACGCATAAATAGAGCTTTAATCTGAGCCGCCTTAATGCTGAAAGAGAGAAAGGGTCACAGACAGTTGAGGATAGCTGTCACACGATAAAACAAGGTAAAGGGTCGAAGGACTTCCATCTATACACCAATCCAATGAGAGAGCCATGTGCAATTACACTCATTTACCACAAGGGGCAGCACCACCAACCTGCAAGCTTCGTTTTTTAGATTACCTTTAGATTATTTAGATTTTTAGATGTCACACATACGTCACATAATATAATACAAAACATCCAATTACATGGCTCTAGTTTTCGATGCTCTTGCCTAGTAAAGCAACAGACTGAATGAATTAATGTCCAAAGCTTGCACACACACGCACAAACACACCTGTTCTCTGTTATTTGCAGATAATGCCTGTATATTAATGACTTAACAAACAGTCACTGGCTCAGAGCTAATTTCAAGTTTCACAAACTACCTTTACTGCATTATTAACAAAGTGCCCTTAACATTGGCATTGTATCAGGCCCAAGTTTAAAACAATTCCTCTGTTGAACAATTATTACATTTCTTTGAATTTTTTGAACATGCAAAACATGCCAGATATCTCCAAACATCTTTCTTATCCATGTAAGAAAGAAAGCCATATTGTGACCATTTTCATTTTTGGGTGTACTGTCCCTTTAAATGTTCTTTTCAGATTACACTTGTAAATACCTTTCAGTGGTATTGAGATGCCGTCATCTGTGATCTATAAAAGAGAGAAACAGAAAAACATCACATTAAGAGAAAAGCCAGGATAACAAAGAACTGGCAGTATCTTAAACCTCTGACTACAAAGTGCATCTACACCATGAGAATAGACAGGCTGAACAAATAAAATGGTGCTATTATAGTGCCAAAGCTGGAACAGCAAACAAGTACACAGTCACATAAAACAATGGTCAACATACCCATACTCACTAAGAGGATGTTCCTTCTTATCCTGATAAAGACAACAAACACTCGACACACTGCCCTAAGTTATGGACATGACCCTTAAAGCTACGAACACCCCATTATCACCGTCTTCTTACAAATGTCTATAATTATCGTTTAAAGGAACAGTTCGCACGAAATTTCAAATTCTGTTATCACTCGCTTATCCTTGTTGTTTCAAACCCATATGAAATATTTGAGAGAATTTGTGGGACATATTTCCATGCAATGATATTAAATAGGGACTAGGGATGCAACAATACAGTTAGCCCACGGTTCAATACATACCTCGGTTTTTTAACCACGGTTTTCGGTTCGGTTTGGTTCTGATGGCTTGACACATAAGAGTGTTTTTTTGTTATTCTATGCTTAGGCAATAGGAACAGTAAGAGGTTAAGAAGAAAAAAATAAAAACGATTTATTGCAATACTCCTTTATTTTACTTAAAAGCAAAGAAAAGTCCACTAGTTCCTTCTGTAAAAAGATAAGCCTGTCAACATTCTCTGCAGCAAGGCGAGAGCGTTTTGCACTTACAATGTCCCCGGCAGTGGAGAAAATTGTCTGGAGTGGAGAAATGTCTCCACACCACGGATTTGAAAGACGCCGGCGCTTCCTCGTACTGTAGCGTCACTTCACCGCCGCTCGCCATGTTAAAGTGTGGAATGATGGTTCAGCGCCCCCTAACTTTAGATCATAGTGATTGAATATTTACTCACGGGGAGGAGTTTCCTCATCTCAGCTCTTAGACTTACAGACACACACAAACAGTCTATTCAGAGAGAAATAAAACGCACATAAATTATTTAAACGTAAAACCGAAAAAAACGCAACTCACAAGCGCGTATTGAACCGTGGATGTTCAATATTATATTGAGAATTGTGGCATCCCTAATAGGGACTACAGGTTTCAGGCTTCAAAAAGGTCATCCCAAAGCTGTGGCTTAATTTATACATCATATTCCAAACACACAGCTTACATATGATATTTTGATGGTTCTTTTGTATTATTTTTTTTTTGAAGGCCAAAGCTCCAGTCCCCATTCACTCCAATTGTGAGCGTGAATGGTGACCAGTCTTTAGAAGTTCTCCTTTTTCATTCCACAGAAGAAAATCTTAAGGGTTTGAAGCAGCACGGCAATGAGTAAAAAATAATATCATTTCAATTTTTGGGTGACATACTGTTTTAGTAGAAAAAACAGACAATAAATCACTATAATTTGCTTTTAAAGCATTTATGAACAGACTGTGATAGTCGGCCCTGTACTCCACTGTCGGGGCCGGTCGGGGTTGTTGTTGTTCTAATGAACACGCGACCTGCGGGTCTCTGCCGCTTTGCAGTGTGTTGCAGGAATTCACAGGCACGTGAACATTCGTTCCGTACAAGCGGTCTCTAAATCACATCTGCAGCCTGATTTCGGCTCGGTGTTGTTTTGCGGTCTGTAGCAGGAACGGCCAATTAAAATACTGGAATAACAGATGTCCTTTATTAAAAAAAAACAACAACAACAAAAATCGAAATGCGTGATTGGCCAGTGCACAGAGTGAATGAGCTAGAAGCATGTGCTGGACAATATCCAAGGCAGATCTGGGAGAACAATAAGCGAAGACCCAGGAGAACAGAGCGGCCTAATTTAATGTGTACTTCAAGACACTTCCAGACAGGATTATACAACTTCTTTTTTAAATAACTAATTGCGCAGAAAAGTAGTCGGCAAGCTAATGGCTCTCCTCTAACAGCCATCTTCAATCCATGTAGCGATATATGACCAAACCTAATTTTATACATTACAAAATATACAGTCAAGTAAATTAAGTACCTAAACAAATAAAAATACTGCATGTCATTTTTAAAAATACTGCATGTCAATACTGCAAAAAAGTGGACTGACTACATTCTACACCAATTCGCCCAGACTTTTTGTAAAACATAAATGGTTTTTAAAAGTAACACTTTTGAGTAGAAAAGTGAAAAAAAGCCTGGCATCCTCTGATTTTAAAACCAAAACCTCAAAACTGAAATATGATTTGATGAACCACGTTACCAATCATTCTCACACAACTAGCAAATATTGTACAGTTGGGTGGAGCAGGATTTTGGACCAGTGAGATTGCATGGTAGGCGGAGCTATTGAGTGTGATGTCGCAGAAACAGAATCCTATCATGTTGTACTGACTGTTGTGGTCATAACTGTTTATAGCACAGGGTAACTATCATATGTAAAACCACACATGAACATACACAAATTCTCTTACCACAATCGTCCCGTTTGACTGTGCCTGTACTGTATCGTAATGGAGGGTGGAGAAGGGCAGCTCCATGATGGAAGGCACTTCTACTTTGCTCGTTGACTTTTCGCTTCCTGTGTTCGTCTTTGGGCTCTTTTGTTTCCCCGTCTGAATCGTAGAGACATAAGAGAAAATTTAACAAAGGAAAATACAACCTCATGACCCAAAGACTGATCGTCTTCATCATTGCTTGTGAAAACCAAAAAAAGATTCGGCCAAAAATATCTCTTAACATTTCATATGCAAGGCTTTGAAATGTTTTTAAAAACCTCGCCAAAACTGCAACAGAAAGCGGCGGATATGAGTAACCCAATTCATTCCAATCACGCTTATCTGAGTTTCTGCTCGATTCATCTCAATATGTTCTCCGGTGATTCAACCTAGAGTGACCTGCACTCATCCGAATTTGTGGTTTCCATTTTCCTTGGCTGGAATTAAAATAAACAAAATTGACTTCTCTTCGAATTACGAGGGAGAGGAAGATGTTGAGAAACACAGCAGCCCTGAAAATGAGTTTCTCATTTCGGCCACATGTCAAACTGTGAGCATGCACGCCAGCTTGTATTGACAAACACCTGAGTCGCATTGTCTTAATTGACCTCAAACGTCTCTCTGGCCTTTAATCAAGCGCCAATGGTTTCCTTCAGTGCTTCTTCAAGATTGAAATCGAGGGCAAACCCAATATGTTGCGTGTCAAATGTCACGCCAAATGAACCCTCTCATACTGTGGTGCCATAACTGATTTGTTTGTCCGTCGTAAAATTAAACATGCGAGGATAAAGGTGCATCCAGCTCGGACAGAGGACACTAACAATTCTGACAATGGTAAAAGTGTTTAGAGTTTGAAAGAATATTTGTAAACGGACAAATTCGAAACTCATCAACCAGACTGAACAAATCTAGACATCAAAAGAGTTGTTTACATGAGGATTGGTCAATACTAGTCTAAATATGTTGTTTCTGGTTGCCCTGCGAGGTCTTGGGATTTACTGGAATTGAGAATTGAGATGGATTCTTAAAAATACAAATGTTTCATCCGTTACCTGGGTATCCCTATTTGGTTCGGAGACCTGCTGCTCTTTCAAGTTTCCAGGCGTGTCATTGACCTCATCCGTTCCGTCGTCATCGCTGGACAGCACAACTGAGAAGAGATGGAAATACTTTACTTAGTGCTTTATTCATTTTTGTCCTCGCAATTACATCACACTTGAACACGCCTGGACACCAATGTTTAACTTCGATGTTTGAAATTACTTTTGTAGACAAAAATTTAATGCCAACATAGGAATTTCTTTAATTAGGTTTTTTTATTTTGAAAAGGATTACTCGGACCAAATTTTGAATCAAAAGCAGAAAAATAGGAGTCCAGCATAGATAGAAATTCTTCATAGACGACTATTCAAAAACGTGAAAAAAACACATTTTCAATGCTAGTGTATAATGAAAATGTATAAGTAAAATATTTTAATAAAAACAATGTTTGTCATCATCTCGCTGTGAAACGCAGCCGTCACAAAAATGTGAAGACGCATAACGATTTTGTATTTTTTTATTTCTTTGCGGTTGCTTTAATGCAAGAAAAGTTCCACATATATTAAAACATGGATTTCTGGAAGACGAAAACCAAACTTGTAGATAAACACCTGATGGTTAATGTTCCACTGAGGTAAACATTGGTAGAAGACTTTTTTTAAGTAAACTGTTTATATGTGCTAATTTTATTACATCTACTATGCACAGAGTTTTCCCCCATTTGGTAAAAGACAATAAACATTTGTACATTAAGTTCATGGCGCTCAGCAGGGCTATTTAAAATGAAAGCAAAAAGATTAAATAAAATGTTGGATATCTTTTGCATCTCAAGTGTCTATGACGAATTCAACTGCACACATTTTATTTACTTATCCTAAGCCATTTTAACTAACATTTGGTGCTTGGAGAACATTCATTTTGGACTGTTTGTCTCTTTGTACTGAAAGTTTTGGCTTGGTACAGTACAGTAATGGGCTTTGTGGGTTAGGTTAGGGTTAGGGTTAGACACAATTCTCTATTTACTACTTGTTTTTAATAACTCCTTACTTTTCTCTTCTTTTTCACCAATCAATCCATCACATGTCAGTAATGCATTCAATATCATCTGCTCTCTTTTTGCTACAGTAAAGAAAATTGAAATCATTTGATTGAAATTCTTTATCAAATCCTTAAGAAAAAGCCATCCTGAGGGGAAATCATCAACTATAGGCATAGGGTTAAATGTTTCGGGATGATTGAAATGTTCTTCTGAACATGTCCCAGGCTAAGGTGGAAGGTATATCTGTCTCTCTTCAGCAGACAGAGGTTTAAGGGGCTTTACCCAGAGCCTGAGGTCAGGATTGCAGTAATCTAGATTGTGAGGGTGAACTGTGCTATTCTGCACGCTTCACACTTAAAGACATTAATCTTTATGAGGTCGCCCTTCACTAACAACAGCTAAGAATAGACCCCGCCCCTCTGAACAATGTGACTCACGTGCAGTCTCAAAACATCCTTATTTGTCAGTTTCTTAGTTTCGCCCTCTTACAATCGCACACAGTCGGGATTCCTTCATTTACAATATTTTTCCTGTAATGGTGAAAGTGTAATACTTATTTCAATAAGTATATTAGGGTAACCCTTGTTAATTCTACTCATAACTGTGCTTGTTTTTAGTTTTGCTTGCATTAACCCCCATAGTAGTTAATAACTTATACATACATCATGAAGCACAATTTAACCATGCCAAATATATTTCTTGTTACCTACATCACTTACACTTAAAAAAGCTGCTCATCTTACAGTTTTCCAATAACAGGCCCTCAGCTCCCATGGCATCATGGGATACAATAGTGACCAATAGTGCATAATAGATATAATTAAATTAGCCAAATCTTGATGGAAGCAGTACGCCATCCGAGCATACTGTTTTTTGCAGAATAAGGTTTCGGACACACTACTCATTACGCACACTAAGTGTGAGTCATATTAAAAACCAGACTATCAAGGGAGGGATCTTTTTGAGGTTTGCATCTGCAGGATTTGCTCACTGAAGACATCGTTCACTGAAGACAAAGGCAGCGAATTTTTACTATAAACACTGATGGGGAGAGTTGGCATAGAGCATATGTAAAATTGCTCAACACTGTGGAGTGTAAAAATGTTTAAATCATGAATTTAGCTAAGAACTTGCAAGAGAAATGGTGGCAAACAACATACTGTTGAAAAAGAGAAACAGAACGAATCACACATACTCGGCTCTGTGGAACTGGGCTTTGTTCTCTTGTAGGTCTTGCAGAAAGTCCGCTGCTTCCTGCTCAATCTGTTGCTATAAAAGGACTTAAAAGGGTCCTCATTCTTAGCATCTGAAGATGAAACCAGCTGGTATTTTCTGACAGGGACAGGAAGGGCAGATCTTTGTCCAGAAGATCTCAGACCCGGTTTCTCGTCCTGAACGTGATAGTCTGCACGAGGCCTGACCTTGTGTTTAGTTGGTTTGAACGTGGATTCTTCATCCGACACAATTGCTTTCTTACCCTGCTTTGCTGAGCTCTGGAGTAGGGTGAGAATGGAAAAAAAACCCTTTAAAGATCTTTTGAGATATAATGCAATTATACACTCCTGATAAAACTGTAAATGTGTGGGTAAGACCATAGGGGACTGTGAACAGTCCTATTGTGGATTTGTAATTTATAGTTAACCTGTTAACTGTCACTGTTCCACAGGTGGAACACTTTATTTTACTATTCACTTTAATATTTCATAGTTCAATTCTAATTATTGAATAATAAACATAAACTAAAAAATAATAAAAAAAGGTTAATGTTACTTATAAAATTACTTACAATTAAAAAAATATATAAAAAATTGTAGTTAAGTGCCTTTTCGTGTGCATTCTCAATATGTGCAGTGACAGTAACTGCTGGACTGTTTAACCTGAACATCTCCTTACCTCAGCAGTAGAAACAGAATCTGTGGACTTCAATCTGCAATTGTTCTTTGAGACCTGCGGAACGTCCTCCATATTGGACGGCCGCTGTGTCGTCTCTATCACTCGAGAAGGCCCTTGTGTTCCTTCAGTGTCCTCTTCTTTACGGAAAGACTCACTTCTCTCCAGTTTCCCAGAATCTGCGTCTGACAAAACGGAATGACGTAGAGCTTGGTTAAAAAAACAGAAATGTAAATTTTACAAGTAGCACCTAATCCTTTATCTGTTTTTCCTCTTTATCCAGTCCCCAGTACATATAAAAAGACCTCGCTGACCTAGTATCATTTCTCCACCTTGAAAGAAGACACGACTGCCATGAAACCAGGTTAATAGTATTGTTCCCCAGAGTCAAAAGTGGACACAGTGCAAGAGTTTCTAAAAAAAAAAGGACCGTTTTAACAGATCCATAAAGTTAAGCATTTGTTTATTTATCAGCAGTCCAATGCCAGGAAAACTCTTATGCAGTCCAATATTATGTAGAGCGGGAGTGAAGGAGGGTCACGGGAGACAGCTGTGAGATGTTAAAACACACCGCCTGAAGGGTTATGGAGAAAAAGACAAAAGGAATAGACACGCCGATCATTAAGGTGCTTAGTTACAGACGATATGGCCTAAAAACGTCCTAAGAATAGGGGATTTTCCCTCATTAGCTTCTTGATAATCTACATTAGCCATCCCAGCCAAAGTTTACAGTTTACTTTAACTGCTTATTTCATTTAATGATCTAACTTATTAGGGAGAAACCCTAGACTCTTTCTGGATTATGCAGGAACATTTGTGCCATATTGTGTATATGTAGTTGCCAAAACTTAAAATGTAGTCAAGAAGATGTGATAACCACATTTTTATATTTTCTAAATAAATTGCAATAAAAGGGGCTGCCACAGTGCTAGGGTGGTTGAGTGTTGCTATGCAGTTGTTAAAGTGATTTGAGGGCTTGCTAGCATGTTGTTAGGGTAACTGGGTGGTTAGAGTGTTGTTATGAGGGCTTGTTTGCACATAACTATGCTGTTGCTAGGGTGCTCTGGGTGGTTAGGCCATTGCTATGCTGCTGTTATAGTGTTTTGCCGTTGCTATAGTGTTATGGGGAGTGTTGCTTTGTAGTTTTTAAGGTGTTTTAAGGTCTTGTTAGCATGTCACTGTTCTGTTGCTATGGTGTTCTGGATGGTTAGGGTGTTCCCTTGCAGTTGCTAAGGTGTTTTGAGGCTATGATGTTGCTATTGCTTTCTGGTTGGTACCTGAGGCAATATTACAGTTGCTGCAGTTGCTGAAGTGTTTTGAGGGCATGTTAACATGTTGCTATGTGGTTTCTAGGGTGTTCTGAGTGGTTAGGGTGTTGCTATGCAGTTGCTAAAGTCTTCTAAGGGGTTGTTAACATGTTGGTATGCCATTGTTGTCCGAGTTGTTAGGGTGTTGCTATGCAGTTGCTAAAGTGTTTTGAGGGCTTGTTAACATGTTGCTATTTGGTGTCTAGGGTGTTATGAGTGACTAAGGTGTTTCCATGCAGTTGCTGAGGTGTTATGAGGGCTCGTTCGAATCTTGCTATGTGGTTTCTAGGGTGTTTGGGGTGGTTAAGGCGTTGCTATGCAGTTGCTAAGGTGTTCCAAGCGTTTGCTAGCATGTTGCTATGTGGTTTCTAAGGTGCACTGGGTGATTAAGGCGTTGCCATGCAGTTGCAAAAGTGTTCTGAGGGCTTATTAGGATATTGCTATGGCATTGCTAGAGTGTTCTAGATTGTTACACTGCATGGACTTGTGGTGCAGGAAAAAAGAAAAACATTTATTCATCGCAAAGTCCCTCTGATGTGCTTGAAAGGATTGTTTTAGAGTTGCTGGTAAATAAACAGAGTTAGCATTGCTTATATTATGTCTCAGACACAAAGCATCTGATGCAGAGCAGTAGAGATCTGGCATGTACATACCCCTACGAATCTTCAGCGAGGGGCTTTCACAGGACTCCATATGGTTCTCATCACGGAGCAGAGTGTCTGACGCTCTTTTGGGTCTCCAGCTGAAACACATAAAGTACATGTTATAAACCTCACTAGATGCTAAAACATAGCACATTGTCTGAAATCACAATAAAAAGCAGAGATTTGACAAAGACATTTTTATATGGTTAGTCCACTTAAAAATAACAATTCTGTTTAATTTACTCACATTCATGCCATTCCAATATTCATGTCATTTCAATATTCCATAACATTTTTCAGTAATTACAGGAAATTGCTTTGGTTTCTTTTTATTGAATAAAAGTTAATAAGGACTGAGGCTAGTTAACATCTCTTTTTGTCTAGTAAACTTAAGACATTGCAGCCTGGTATCAAAAGAGCATCTCCGGCTTAACCTGGGCATAACTTCTGTGCCACGGTCAGGCTCTCACCTGTTATTTCGCATGAAATCTCTGCCTGTAATAGGAGTTTGACATTGATCCCTCGAGCTGCCCGTTTCAGAAACCTTGTGGGGCGTCCTATTGACTTTAGCAGGGCTGACTTTTATCGGCTGTTTGTTTAGCGCAAAACTGATTTTTTCACGTACAGATCCTTTGAAAATGTAAGCAGAACAGGTGCGTGCCTCCGGCGACCTGCAATGGAAAGATGATGTTGATTCAGATATAGATAAAGAATCGCAAAAGAATCCAAACTTGCTATATGTGTGTAATGAAAGGTCTAGTGATCAAAAATCTATTAGGGTGTTTATTAAATAATATTGAAACTAGACTACAAGTATCCAGGGTGAGATGCTGGGATAGGTTCCAGCCCTCCTATGATCACGTAAAATTAGAGAATTAATTGATGAATGAATCTAGACTTCAAAATAATCAAAATTTCTGCAAGGAATTAAAACAACCATAATTTTGTGAAATGTGTTTTAGAGAAAGTTGGATCTGAAATGATTAAGTATGCTAATATTTTTTTTATGCAAGCATCATTGTAATCACATTGCATGTAGTGATCTACACATACACAACCAAAACACATGACATTTTTAAAAGAAAATGACACAGCTGGGTGAAATATTTTGGGTGGATACTTTTCCAAATCCAGATTTTCTACACATTTCACTATTAACCCGTTAAAAGCTATCTGGGAGTTGTTCATTAACAAAGCCTATGAAAAAACAATAGTAATAGTGATGCTTGCCTTCGCAAACACCAATTATTACAAACTGAATAAACAGCTCCATCTAGTGATGATTTCAAAACTAGCATGTAAATCCATTACCAGACCTTATAAACCCAAAATACCCAGATATCTTTGGGTAAATAATACACAAATGAATCTTACCTCACTGTTTCACCCTTTTGACTGTGTTTTGAGTGCGTATTTCCATTGGTTAAACCAGATTTATTACTTGTTCTTCCATTATGAGTGACAGAATCCCACTGTGTCTGTGTATGGGGACAACACAAGAGAAATTATTAACAATTTCAACAACTTGTATGTTGTATGAAAAGGAATGTCACTTGTTTACAGCTAATCAGACATGACTGAATGAATATAGGAGTCATTGTCTTCTAGTGCATGACATCAGCAAAACACAGTGCAGCATTTTACCTTGGGTGAGCTGCTGTCCTGCAGTCGAGATAGTGGCGACTGCATATCGAGACTGGATGCATCTGATGTCTGTTTCTTCTTAGGGATTCTGAATGGGACTGCCATCTGACATAAAAAGATGAAAATTTATTAAATTGTTATTAGAACAATTTCATTGTATAAACAAAAGCATACCAAAACCTTTCCTTGTTTTATGTAGAAGAGAGACAGTCATGCACGTTTAAAACAAGAGTAATATAATCATACATAGTTTCATACAAGATCATGCATATTTAAAATACAGAAAACAAATTTATAATCCATTTCTGGTCAAACTCTATAGTATTTCAGTGCATATTCATATGTCACATACTAATATGCTATTTGGATCAATCCTTATTCCATATATTAGAATGTTAAACATACTACTGTTGTTTATACATTTTTCACAGTAATTACAATTGTTAGTACTATTCACTCTGTCATGTTAATCATTTTGCAAATTGTTGATCTTATGCAGGAATATTAATACATGTTTGTTACTTTTTGCTACTTTTGTTATAGTCAATTCATGTCCAAAGCAACTGTGGACTATAGCATGCAATGTGTATTTTTTTTTACATCTATTTTGAACCTACAGATATAGTATACACTACACAGAAAAGATGCTCTCGGCTTAAAGACAAATAAACGTCATTACTAATAAATCTAATCAAGCTTGTTTATATCATATTAGAACAACTGCCAAATGCATAAAAATTAAAGTACAGTTAACTTGAGCATAATCAGCTACCCAATCCAAATTGGACTGTAATTTTCAATGATGTTTAAATGTTTATCTGATAGTCCACAATAACAATACTGACCTCCAACAATCAAAAAGTCAAATTTTTGGATGCATTGATTTAAAATAAAGATATAATGCCAATTTACCTAGTTGCTACACAGATTATCTTAAAATATGACCTGCAAAGCGATCGACCAGATATTTAAATGTTAGCGTCTTCACTATTGCACTATTGAGACACTAATATCATCCAACCATCTAGACTATTTCTCTTATAAACTTCACAGAATATATACTTACAGCACACACCTGTTTTGGACTCGCTTTATATATATATCAGGCATGAGATTTAGACT
Source organism: Beaufortia kweichowensis (assembly GCA_019155185.1). Taxonomy (NCBI): domain Eukaryota; kingdom Metazoa; phylum Chordata; class Actinopteri; order Cypriniformes; family Gastromyzontidae; genus Beaufortia; species Beaufortia kweichowensis. The sequence goes on along the minus strand of CM032818.1, from coordinate 7,342,200 downwards.
TGCAAGGACCCAAATAAATCATTGTGTTTCGCGAATTATTAGTAAGTGCAATAAAGTGAGCATCTCTGTTTATACGACGCTGTTCTTCCGTCTTCTTCTTCTTCTACTGTTGTTGTGGCGGGTAAATGTTCTGATTTCCTGTAGCGCCATCTAATGTAGTTGTGGAGTAACCTTTTTGTTCATTTAAAATTTTTACTTTCATATACTTTTCATTATATTTTTTGTCGTGTTATGTAAACGTAATTTTAAAAATATCTTTAAAAAACTTACCATGCTATTTTGTAATTCATTTGAAAGATTATACATTTGGCATTTTATCATCAAGCTTCAGAGAACGGAAGGAATTTCTCTCTATGCTGGACTGTTATTGGCTGCTTTTTCAATGTTTGGTCCATGTCATTTATTTCAAAAATCTTTTTTTAAATAAAACTAAGTTTTCTAATCAAATAAATTAATAATTTGGCAGAATTATATTTTTGTCTACACAATCTTTAAGCTCATGAGAAACATTTTTTTATATCTAATTATATTTATAAATAATTGTTTTACCTTTATACCACATACATTTCTTATATTAAACTAGAAAAATTAGATTTTATTCTAAACAAATAGTAAAAATAATCATATGCTATTTTACTACTTACTATGTCAGAATGATTTGATCAATGATTAAAATGATAAATGTTTACATTGTGACTTCCCCATGTAGTTCTTAAATATAACATTAATTCACCGAAAGCCAAAATAAGAGCAGGAGCACATTAATCTCTGCTAAAACATACTGTAACCTTTAGGGGACCTGACTTCATACCTCTTCAAAATCACATTGACACACATTGGCACAAATTGTCAGATGTCTCAGAAAAGTGAAATTCGTTTGTAGATAAGGTCTAGTATCATTGGTTTGCAGATGCCACTGGGCTTGACACGCCCTTATCCATGCAGTAATATTTAGACATATTCAACGGTAATATACGTTTTTGTGTATAGGTACAGTAGGTATATAATATAATATATAGTATAATATAATAAAATATGTGATCATGTCTTTGAAAACCAGGCCAAAGTCTTAAAATCAAAATATGAGATAAGAAGCATAAAAGTTTGAATTCACCTATAAATAATACTATATGATTTCAATCAGTCAACATAAACAATTTTAATGTAATACTTTCACAGAATGTTCTTAACATTATGAAGGATGATTTTATGTACAAAACAGAAAATAAAAAAAGACTAAGGTTATCAAACGCAGGGTCACATGTATACGATTTTGCTACTTAGCCTAGCTTTCCTCTGCGTTGCGAACCGGGATGAATTTACTCTTCAGCTTCAGCAAAAGTTGTTATTTCGGCTTCGTTTTTTGCGACACACTTAACTGTTTATACGACTGTGAATATGTACACCATCATAAGAAGGTATGTATTGCTGAAATACTCGTGAGGCACCTTTATTCTCGATTTGGGACAGAAACGCAGTTACTAAGCGGCTTGTTTGCTAGATACGCTTGCCTAACCTGTGAAGCGTAGGTAACCCAGCCATGATGGAAAACACTCAATATAACAGCTAAATCTCATTTCTAATTATTGTTTTAAATTGTTGTAAATTTCTGCGTTTGCTTTTATTTGGATGGGCTTACCAATGTTAGAGTTAGACCAGTAAACTTAGTTTAATCAGAAATAATACGTTTGTTTGTTTTACATACATTTACATACGTTTTACATGTTTTAAACAACGCACTTGTAATTTGGTATAAATTCAATGTTCCGTCTATTGTGTATATGTGTTTAAAAAGCTTTTAAACGTATGCGAGATAGACATGTCACTTTTCTAATAATATTTAATTGACCAGTGCCATTGTGCAGGTGTCTGTGGACGCAATGTGACGTCAACGGCCTGTATCAGTTATTACCATAAGTGTGTTTTATTCATAAACTACATGAAACTGTGTGCAAAAATGAAGTAATGGTTACTATCGTCAAACTTCTGCAGGTTTTTATTTTGTCAATATAGGCTTCAGTAACTAGAGGTTTTATAACCTGCTTTCGATGTATTGCACCTGCCTCGTCATTGTTTATTTATGCAAATGCTTTGTTTTCGTTTTCGTTTTGCAGCTTATGGAGCATGTGTTTCATTGTGCTATTTGTGGATGAAGGTAAGCACCTGGAAAGCACCTTGAAATTGAAACTTGTGTAGTATGCAAAATGAAACAGATTCACAGTGGCCTTACTTTACTTTCCAAATGCATATTCTTTACTGTGCAATTCAGAAGTGCATGCCATACTAAGAAAAAGTTTTGTTTTCGTAATTTTCGTAAAAAAAATGTTTTATATTGCTCCACCTCTGACATTAATAGCTGATATTTTAATGTCATACATTCCTTATAAAATAATCAAGCACTAAATACTTTTCTGTACTTAATATACTCTTTTATTCACACAGAAATTCTGCAAAGTATGGAAATAAAAAAGCTGTGAATGCTGTTTTTATGTAATTTTTACTCACCCCGTGTTCAAAACCTATGCATGACTTTCTTATTTCTACAGAACACAAAAGAAGATATTTTGGAGCATACTGATAACCAAACAACATTGACCCTGATTGACCTTCCATTGTATGCACACAAACCCACTGGAACATTCTCAAAATATCTTCTTTTGTGTTCCTCAGAAAAAGAGTCACGCAGAGGTCTTGAAAAACATGAGGGTGAATAAATGATAACAGCACTTTTCTTTACATATTTTTTGTCTTTTCAGTGTCTCCAAAAATAACTGTTGAGAGTTCTGTTGGAAGTTTTGCAGTTTTGCCCTGCCATTGCAGGAGCAATAAACTACAAACCCTAACAGCACACTGGAGATACAATGACATCAAGAATGTTTATGACATACAAGGAGGCAAAGGGTCGGCTAAGGAACAGGACTCGCAGTACAGCGACAGAACTTCTACATTTTCTTCAGAGATTGTGAAAGGCAACTTCTCTCTCAAGCTTCAGAATCTTCGACTGGCTGATGCAGGGGAATACTGCTGCTACATCCCTGACATGACGCCACAATTCCAGCAGTGCACATCGCTTCATGTTAAAGGTTTGGTGAAACGGATACAATAATATGTCGTATTGTTAAACTCATGTTCTTATTTCTGTTCTGTTATTATTAAATGACATATTTCCATACTGGAGTGCTTCTGTACTAGAGCATACTGCACTCTTTGTTCATCAACATTTTTGTGTTTCAGAGACATCACGTGACTATCAGGGACAAGTGGAACCAAGGAACCGTGGGGCTGAAACAAAAGCAGACACAAGTGTAGCTCTCTTAATTCCTTTCTTATCTTTTAACATTCTGCTCTGCATTTGAGTCATGAATGTGAGGAATTTATATGCGTGAGCTTTAATAATTAAGTAATTTCTAAACAAGACTGATTTGAAAATATGTTGTACTTTTGGGCTGGCTGTGAATTTAATCTCTGCATTTACCTACATGGACAATTTTAATTTGGCAAGACAATGCAAAGCCTTTTGCATAGATTGTGTGTCTTTACCCCAAAGCTTTGTTTTCATTAACACATTTTTTTTTTAAAATTTTTAAAATATATTATATTTAACTTTCTTACCCCAGATCCATATCTTGTTTACATTTTACTCTAATTTGACTTTGGATTTAAACAGAACAGTGCTGTTCCTACTTTCTTATAAGTAATGTAGTATATTGAAATCTTTGATTTACTTACGTATTTGTCTTATTTATTTATTTGTCTTATTTATGTATTTATTTGACTTATTTATTGATTTATTGTTAACTGTTGTGTAAGCTTGCCGACTGAATAGTGCTGCTAAAGAGATGCAATACCAAATACAAATGTTTAAATAAAGTTGTACTTGTAATGTCTATTTTTTTTTTGTTCAGTTGATTTGATGAAAGAACTGCAAAGAAGTTAAATGAAAAGCTCATCTATTATTTTAAATATTTTTAGGTATTATTTTCCATTTATTCAGTAACTAAAATTTGGGAAAAATCTGAAGTCTACTTTAATAGTGCCGGTGTTTACAGAGGTCCTACAATGTCCTTGATTAAATCTTATGATTTAATGATGCTTTTACTTCTTACTTCTTGTGATTTCGAATTAATACATTAATAAAACGATATCCAATATAAAGATGTGATTTAATTACACACTTTATAAAAATAATAAACCAAGTAAATAAATAATCCTGAGTCTAATGTTTTCCTTGGACTACAGGTTTCAGATGTTCTTCATGTAAATCACCAAAAGATGGCGCCATAGAGTTATATATCTATGAGAAGCGCTTCCCATATTTGTCCTGCAGATGCTCTCATAACTCATGAGCTCTTCCTGTTGTAGTCAGTTCATTACTATAATAAAATATTGTTAACACAAAAGAATTTTCAATAGTGCTTGCTTCTCAAATTTAGACAATTATTGGTAATTTGCTGGACGAAAAATTATCATTTACATACTTAACCTGATAACTGTCACTGCACATATTGAGCATATTATGAAAATGCACTACAATCTGAACTGCAATTTTTTAAATTATAGATTTCTTAATATATCTTTTAATTTTAGATATTTACAGATATTTACATATTTAAAGTTTTTATTATTGGGTCTTGAGTATTGAGTCTTAGACCTTTCCATCAATATAGGCTATAGTTTGTCATGATTAGATTAGAATTCAACTATAAAATATTAAAGTGAATAGTGAAATAACCTTAGTGTTCCATGTTTTATACTGTACAGTTAACAGGTAAGATATTATGAGAAATAAAAAACAAAAGCACCACACAAACATTATGCCTATGCCCCATCCATTTATTGGTCCTGGGTCTTTTTCAGAGATACATGGTATGTGGTCCTGTAATGCTGAAGTGCTCAATGGATGCTTCTCAAAATCCATTGACTTACTCTAGCTCTGTAATGAAAAACAAATCACACATTTTGGTTTGTTTGCAACTCTCACAAAGCAGCAATATATCAATACTTAATTGAAATAAAAAAGAATACTTAGATACATCTCATATTTACCTACGATGACATGTGGCGTAACAGAATCAGGATTAGTGTGTATGTAGGTTTCTTTTCTTTCTGGTAGCTTAACCTTCCATGGAAAGAATGTTGTCCTGTGAAGGCCAATGTTTGCTACATTCAAAACATTTGGAAAAGCTGGATTTGAGTTTAAGAAAGATCTCAGCGTGAATAAAATAAATATCTGTATACCCTTTGGAAATGGAAAGAAAATTTGTTTAATGAGTGTAGAAAAGCATTGAAATGTTAATTTACAGTACATCCCAGGCATCAATGTAAAAGATTTACCTTAAACCAATAAAAAAATTACGATTTTAAATTATAGCTATTAATTCATAAATAAATTCTTTGTCTGAAAATAATTCTCCACAGTTGTCTCTTGAAAAACTGTTAAAACTAATGAAAGACAACTTTTTCACAGACAATATTGATCGCATTTATTATAAAAATGAATAGTTTTAAGAATGGCCACTTTAATTATTCTAATGATAATGCTATTTAACATAAAATTAAATGCAACACAATGTTAGTCTCTTGCTAATACTAAAACACATACTGTATGGCAAATAGTTGTGAAACACTTTATTATCACACCTGTGTTGTGTTGCAGATGCAGAAAGCTATGCTCATGATGAAATTGAGAGTTTTTTCATGGGTGATAAGCAAAATGTAGCCAGTGACCCAGGACAGACCAAGCATCACAGCCAGAGAAAAATTACTCAATATCTTATTCTTCAGAGGAGTTTTCCTTGAGCTAGACAAAAAGATTGTTATCGGCACCTCTGGGTAACAACAAGATTGAACAAATCTTAATATACAAATACCAATAATGTATTCATTCTCAGAGCATGACGTAAAATGAAGGTACCTGTTTAAATGAGCGTTGGTTTTGCAGATCTTTTGTGAGAAATGCAGCAATATTGCGGAGTTGGAGATCAACATGATTACAAGAGGAAGCAGAAATCCCCAAAACATTGGCTTTCTCATATCGAAGGTCTGTTTGTGGTCCAATAAAGCCAGCCAGCAACTTTAGAAAAAAAGAAATCACAGAGCATTACTGTATGTAACATTAAAGAATGAAAACATTTAGTGTTGAAATATTGTGACACCCATGAATTTTACTGGAATTAAACCCATCATACTTAGTACTTACAACTCTTCTTGTCGATATCCTAAAGGTTCTTCCACTTTGTAAGTGGAACCCAATGAAATACCAACAATTGCAGCAGGAAACACTGAGAAAGGAAATGATTTATATACAGTACCAGTCAAAAGTTTGGAAATACATAATTGCTGTTGGCATAATTTGGAATAATTGTAAACTCTTAAAAACCATAAAATAACACAATTGTAACTGTGGGGATTATGTTGTGACTAAAAGCAAAACAAATTAATACAATGTTTTTATTTTAGCATCTTCAAAATATTTAATCAAATATTGAAATATACACAATGATTTTTAGGATAATGAGAAACAGACAATTCTGTCTGTATTGTCTAAAACTAGTAGTATAATCATTAAATATTGGCTCCAATATGAGTTTAGGTAGTATTCTTACAAGTATAGTTTCACCCAAAAATGAAAATTCTTTCATCATTTCTCACCCTCATGTCATTCCAAACCTTTATGACTTTACTTCCTATGCAGAACACAAAAGTAGATATTGTAAAGAATTTTCTTAACTAAACAACACTGTCCCCCATTGACTTCCATTGTATGGACACAAAACAAAAAAGACATTTCACAAAATAACTTCTTTTGTGCTCCACAGAAAAATAATCATATGCCATGAGGGTGAATAAATGATGAAAGATTAGAATTTAGGTGAACTACCTCTGTTCTAACAATAAAATACTCCTGAAGCACTACCACTATTTGGACATTTCATTAAAAAAAAAATTATGGTGTTTCTTACCCCAGCCAACTGCTAAGGACACCTTAGTAAACCATGGAGGTGTTCCAGAAATTGTGTTTTTAAAGAGTATGAACACATGAATCCCATACAGAGTATTCCAAGTGAAGGTGGCCAACAAAAAGTAATGCATCAAGGCTGTAAATGCCGTGCATGGACCCTCATCTGAGTATTGATAGTGATCCGACACAGGAACTATATTTTCTGCAGAAAAAAGGGCCTCTTCTACATGTTTAACAGGGTTGTTTATGCCGAAGATGAAGAGAAGGTAGAAAATCATCATGCTGAAGCAGATGTTCACCATAAGCAGAGTAGGACTGCGACCCCTTGACTTCCTGTGGCAAAGAGTAAATGAATATATATAAACTACAGGTCAACTGGAAGAAGGTGCCACACTTTGTCTTAGTAAAAAAGACTGAGAATGACGACGTAAATCTTAATTGTTTTTACCTCGTCGCAATTTGGTAAAGCGCTGTGATCGCCAGACCCATTATCGACAGTGAACAGCCGGTAATGCTGATCCAGTGTAATGCTTCTGAATATTGATAGTTTATATTGAAACTCTGCAAGAGGAATTTTTTAAACAGTTTATCTATATTATCTTAAGAGATCTTCATTTTAAAACATCATAAATGACAGCACTTTAATTATTAACCTGTTAACTGTCACCGTTCTCTAGGTGGAACACTTACGTTATTTCACTATGCACTTTATTATTTCATAGTTGAATCTAATCAAGACAAACTATATATTGATGGAAGGGTTTAAGATTCAACAATAAATATAACTTTAAAAAATTAAATGTTATTTAAAAAAATAAAAAATGAAATATCTAAAATTTTAAATGCTCAATATGTGCAGTGTTAACTTTATCATCCTAATGTATCTTACCATCAGGATGGCAAAGTTTAAATTATTTTCACGCCCATCAGATTTACAGCTGCACTGCACGTGGCCCGAGAAGCTCTTTGTTTTAGTGCACCCTTCCGTACTCCAGTCTTTTTTGGAGTAACTCCAAAACACACATGCAAAGTCATGGGGGGACACAGTAGAATCACTCTGAAAGGTCCACAATTAGTTAATTTATTTACTTTGCAAATTTGTTTACTTGATATTTTTATATTATAAATATAGTTATTAGGGGTGGGAGAAAAAATCGATGCATCAGGATTCTTTCTCTAACGATTCTGAATCGATTTCAAAGTTGGTTCTATGTCAGAACTTGTTCATCTTGATTAAAATAAAAGCAATAAAATTAAACACAGATTCTAACTATAAAACAAAATAAAAACTCTTTATTTATTTAAAATGCAAATTTATCATATTTGCAAAAATTATATGAAGAATCGTTTGGAATCGGATTGTGTAAAGATTCCCACCCCTAATAGTTATATTATACTGGTGATTTTTGATAACATGTATTTGAGCTTTAACTCAGGAACCATTTGGGGTTTGGTGCCTTCTCCTGACGGTTCTGCCGGTGTGTGGTTCCTCCAGGATCTTTTCATTTTCACAATGTATTTTGAGCATTTTTTAACAATACATCTAAACCCTTAATAAACGTGAACCTGGCCTTTGTGTTGTCCTAACAATGACTTGTGAAAATTGTCAAAAATTGTTACTTGGTCAATGTATATGTAAATAAAACAATATACTTAAAGGTGTACTAAATCATATAGTACACCTTTTGCAAAAGCAAACATTTTGAACTATTCAAAGTTGGCTAACAATCATTTATTATGTGAAAGAAAGTGTCCAATAATATGGAGGATATCAAGATAAAGCAGGTAGTTTTGAGCCAATCAGAAAACTTAGAAAATATTAGCTTTAACCCCATAATTTTTATGGGTTTTTACAGGTTCTGGACGGGGTTGTTGATTCCAAACATGAAGAGCAGGTAGAAGATGATCATGCACACACAGATGTTTACTAACAGCACATGATCTGCACACATGAACAGCATTGATCATGATTTCACATGATCAATAAAGGGAAATTGTATTCATAAATGTTTTAACTTTCTTTTACAGAGTTTAACATTAATCATTATCTACTCTTATATATTCTTGTGTCTTTAATAACCATTATTTACTCTCATATATTCTGGTGTTGATATTAATCATTATAATAACATTAATCAGTAAAACAATATTAATCACTATTTATATATAATCACTATATATATATATTGATTGAAATATATATCAATGGCATTGCACTGCCCATTCAGATGCACGCAAAGTAGAGTGGAATATTTAAGATAAATCTGTGCGGTTTAGTTACACTTAAAGCAGGTTGACACATATTTGTATTTATGTATGTGCCCCATTTTAAACCTATTCAGTCTTTCCATTAATGAATGTGACCCTGGACCACAAAATCAGTCATAAGTAGCACGGGTGTGTTTGTAGCAATGCATTGTATGGGTCAAAATGATCAATTATTCTTTTATGCCAAAATCATTAGGATTAGGATTTATGTTCTATAAAGATATTTTGTAAATGTCCTACCATAAATATATCCAAACCTTTATATTTGTGAGTAGATGCAGTGCTAAGGACTTCATTTGGACAATTTTAAATGTGATTTTCCTAAATATATAGATTTGTATCTGTAGTGTAAGATTTATTATTTCAACAATGGTAAAAAACATTATGAGTAATTTTATTTGAACATATTAATTCTATACTATAATTTTTATGAAATTAATTGTGTTTTTGTTAGTGAGTACAATTTTAACATGTCTGGAATACATCTAGCAACATTCTCAAAATACAGAATAAAAATGTTTTTTTTTTCTAATTTATGTATCATTTTATGAATAAAAATTCAATACAAAATTAATTATGACACTTTCTAACGATGAACCATAACTCATATATCAAGCAATAAAAACATAATTACATAAAAACATAAGGCATAAAAATACTAAAATAATATTAACTGCTGTTACACATATTTGCACATAACATTGCACAAAGATTTTTTTACGTTAGAAAAACGGTTTTTCTAACGTTATTTCTAATAAATGTAAAAATGTCCATACAATCGTAATATTTCACCAATAAAATTTAGCTTTTTAATTAAGGGTCCCTGGGTCTTTAAGTATTTTTACTTTTTCAGTATGGATCTAACAATAATACTCTTACCTGAAACAAATATGAGCAGCAACATTATGCATCATGTTCCTGTCAATGATCCTTCCTGAGCATGTCTGTTATTGGCTTATGTAGGAGGATCTCAAATGTTGTGCAGTTACACATATATATTTGTATTTCATAAAAAGAGAATTGGATGTGGCAATAAGCAATGTTTGGTGAAATCCATACATGAAAAGAAACAGATTTATAATTTGCCTGGAAGTGTACAGAAATGTTTATTTTATTTTACACTAATTTATCACGAGAAAAGTAGCACACAATTACTTCTGAAATAATTTGATGAACATTTTGGTGGAAAAAACTTAAGCATCGTGCTCTTGTAAGTTATTGTATTTTCTACAGGAACTAATGGCATTTCATGGCATTTAAATATAAAATTATTTATTTGTGTTTAACTGAAAAATCATGGTATGCTGTATATTTGCAGTGGCCAGTGATTCCAAGTCAAAAACCATAAATGTTTTAATATTACTTATTTATTGTATAACATGAATTACAAATTGTTTTAAAAGCATAAACATTTTAATGTATAGTGAAATGTAATGACAACATGTTTAAATATGATGGTTTCATTATGTCATTGTCTCTATAGTAAATTTCTGCAAACTATAAATCTCTTACTCAAGATAAAGTTTATGAGCGGGCAGTATCCCCCTTTTTCTGTTTTGTATTTATCACATAACAATATGCTATTTGTTATCATTTGACAAGTGTTATTGTAATGTCATGTCATTTCACATTGGCTATTAAGTTAAAAAGGAGCACATACATTATTTGGACTACATATTTTCATATAGAAAAAGAGAGGAAAATTATTTTTTTCATACAGCATATAAATTTTCTTAACAAGGTCAATTACTTAAAAGAATGTTCTCTGATATCTGAACATACTAAACATACTTTGTCTATGATATACAACTAAAATGCCCCATATTTTATTTGTATCGATCTATGTTTTATTTGTCTAAAAAAATAAAGTTTTTTCTTTAAGTTACCAAGCAAATGCTTTACTATCCTTCAATAATTAGAAAATGGCAAAATAAAAAAGCTTGTGCTTCACTTTAGCAGACATGTCCATAACTACTATTTGTTTTAAGAATCCATCCTTGTTTCAGTCTTTGAATCCATATTAAGACGAGCTCTCTTTTTTAGGAAAGGCATCAGTGTGAATAAAATGAAAATCTGAACACCCTTCAATAGAAAAAAAACAGTCAGTCAACAACAATTGCAAATATAAGGTTTAAAATATAATAATATATCACCCACTGCATTAGCTATTACATACATCTATGAATAACATAAATACATTAACACACCTGTGTTGTGTTGCAAAGACAAAAGACGGCACTTAGAATGATGTAAAGTGTTTTATCTTGAGTGATGAGCACAAAGTATCCAATGACCCAAGACAAACCGAGTACCACCGCCAGAGAAAAGCTGCTCAGAATTTTCTTCTTTAAAGGGGTGCTTCGTGAACTAAACAAACAAAATGTTTACAGATGATTGAAACTAAAATGCTATTATATTAATGACATAAAACATTTAAGCTCTAAAAATGGCACATTTCGAACTGTATTTGATCAGCATCAGGTTTGAAACGTGACGTAAACTCCATCAAAAGCTGTGATATGCTGTTAGTTCAACAATAATTTTCAGTTTGTTACAGTCATTTATTATACATATAAGGTAGTGTTCCCTGAATAAATGTTAACTTCACTAAAATATCAAATAATAACCATATTTAATATTTAAACTTTGACATGATAACGTAAAGCTGCAAATGTTACCCTAAATTGTCCAATTTTGTCAACTTTGCAGTTCACATTATAAAGTGAAGGAAATAAAAGTGCAGTAATAGAAATTGTAACCCATTAAAAATGCAGTAATGTATATGTACAGTAGCTCATCAACATCCACGGGTTTGATTTCCAAAAAATGCATATTTATAAAAAGCATAGCTTAAATTTTACTGAATGCAAATTACTTAATATGAAAGTATTTGCATAAATGTAAATGCTCCATAGACGTCTTTTATAAGTGCTTCACTGTAAACACAAATTGTATGTTTTTACAACCTGAGATTTCATTATTGTCTCTGAATAGATTTAAACAGTTTTTTTAACATGTACAGTACCTTTTCAGGTTGGGATTTGCACAGCAGATCCTGAGAGAGAAATAGACCAGAATTGCGATGTTAAAACTGAGCATGACCGCTAGAGGGAGCAAGAACCCCCACAACATGGGCCGCTTCGGATCAAACCTCCCCTCCTTATCCAGAGAAGCCAGCCAACAACTGAAACAGGCAAAATTATTGTTAAATTAAAGGAACAAAAGGCATATTTTGTAATAGTTAAAAGTAAATGCAAGATTGTCATGCAAAACCTACAATTCTTCTTGTCGATATCCTAAAGGGTCTTTATAGCTGTAGGTGGTGCCAAGTGAAATGCCAACAATTAGAGCAGGCAGACCTAAAATATGATGTCAAAATAATTATTAAGTGTAGAATTCAATCAATAAACTTCAATTTCTTTAGGTTTAAATATTCCTACCCCAGCCAGCTGTCGTGGCAATGGCAATAAAACCTTGAGGTGGACCGTTTAGGGCATTTCTAATGAGAAAGAAGACATGAGCTGCGTACATGATGTTCCAGGTAAACGTGGCGAGCAGGAAGTATTGGAGCAGGGCCGTGATTGGTGTACAGGGACCCTGATCCACTTTCTGATACCAATCTGATGCAGGAACAATATTCTTCAATGACCCTGAGTTATTCAGGTTCTGGACAGGGTTGTTGATTCCAAACATGAAGAGCAGGTAGAAGATGATCATGCACACACAGATGTTTACTAACAGCACCGTTGAGTTGGTTCCTCTTGATTTCCTATAGAGCAGATGTGTCGTGTTTATTTGGGCATTTAATAATGGTTATAATAGAAAATGTAAATGTGAAATGTTATCTGATTATCCTTTTTTGTTTTAGAATTGAATTAGCCATGGACCACAAGCAGTTGACATTATATTTGAATGCATTATAGGAAAAGCACAATATGTTGTATCTTTCTGTACATACCTGGTTATAATTTGATGAAGTACAGTGAGGACCAATCCCACAAGAGACAGACTGCATCCAAGAATACTAATCCAGTTTAATGCCTCAGAATATTGGTAATCTGCTTTATAGCTCTGCAAGAAACATGAATTGCTCAGTAAATTCATTAAGTTTTAAAGGTTCCACAAAAGAAAGAATCATATGCACGGTTTGAATGACATAAGGGTGAAAAAATTATGACATAATTTTTTTTGGGGTGAACTATCACTTTAATGTACTTTTTGCACGTTGCATGAAAACATACTAAAAGTCTTTTGCAGGAAGGTTCCTTAAATAAATGAATACTTATCAAAGGCGCCTTAACAAACTTCCAAGATGGTCTCAAGATGTTTAAAAATGATTTAAAAAATGACAAAACTTATTGATTTTAAACAAAAGCGAATAACTAAAATAACTTAAAATCAAAAAATGTCTTAGTGTTTGGTAATTTAAGAAACACATATATGTACATTATGCTGAACTGCAGAATATTTTATTGTGTAGAAATTGTGAAAAGCCTTCAGATAATACTATGACAACAGAGGTCTTAAAGTAAAAAATCTTCACACCGTGTTAAACTAACCATTAGAACTGCAAAGTTGGTGGTGTGGTTGCATTTACACTCCACACCTCCAGAGGGAGCGAGTATTTTGTAACATCCGTCTGTGCTCCAGTCTCTCTGATTGTAGTCCCAAAACACACATGCGGAGCTGTGTGACGTTAAGCCAGATATGATCTGAAAACACAGTTTTAAACAATAGGTCATAACAGGAAGTGACTGTTTCTGTTTACATGTAAACATTCACATGCTTTGCCCAATACTCAAAGTAAAAAAGCTGTTCCTTTCTAGCCCAGTATAAACAAAGCTCCTTTGATTTGGAAAAATGAGAGAAAATGTCCTTTATGTGGTAACTGTGGTAAACTGAAATTTTATAAAATTTGGGTGTAAATAGCTCCTTAACAATAAAAGCTGCAAATGTCAGATAAATTCAAGATATTTAATATAGGCCTATTTATATATTTCTCCACGCCATTCATTCTGATTGGTTAAATAAACTGCATTTAATGCAAAACAATATTTTATATTCATTTATTATATTCACCATATTTGTATATAATGAATGCATCATGTTGCTGATATTTATTTGGTCATAACAACTAGCTGACTGTACATTATCCCTTTTATTGTAATAAAATAACTTTGTGCATTTCATAAGTGATTTAAAATCTGGTGTAAGTAATGCAGTTGTGAGTTCGTCTAATAACACCACATGTCATATTACATAAGCACAATACGTGACAGTTGTACAATCATTTACCTTTGGCCTGATGGTAAAATCCACGTTATCAAGCATTTGCTGATCCGAAAGGCTGGCTGAGACCACTCTTCTCTTGGTGCCTATATGACTAGTAAAACTTTTTGCCTTGAAAAAGTTATCATTGTCATACATCACCACTCCAATACCTAAGCTTTGGTTCTCTACAGAGAGAAGGAGACACAGGTACATTCAGACCAGTGTCTCCAACCACATTTCAGAAAGAATAAGTGAAAATAAATGGTACCTGAGTTTTCCTGGAAGTCTTTCTGGAGGTTGAGAGTTAACTCGACCTCAGCGGGATATCCTGAAGAGGATGTTTCGTTAGCAGCTTCTGTGCCGAGACTAAAACTGTCAGGAGTAAAGGCATCTGAAAGACCTGGAGAAATGCAAGGTAAAGTCTGTCTTACGTAGAAATATCTTTCTAACATCATTATAAATATAAAAATTCAAATATTTTTACTTTTACTCAAGCAAAAATAATCTCAATCTCTTATATATCTTATGATAAGCTTCTTGTAGCTTTAGCAAAGGTTTGTAAACCTGTCAGGACTCACCTGTCAGTGCATAAAATTGCACTTGTGGCGTCCCAGATGGCACTTTAATGAATTGTATTGCCAGGTTTGGCTGCACCAGTGCACCAGACGATTCGTTCATGCTCATTCGCAAAGCAAAACTCTCCAAAGTCATAGTAAGACTAAAACATAAAACACATGAAAAACTAAACACATTTGTCACATTTAATTCCACTGCTTATGCCCCTCTTTAAAAAATGTATATTGTAATACTTATTTTTCTTAAAAATACTGTAGTTACTACTACCGTTATTATAAAGGCACAACATTAATGTGGTATTTGTCACCACTGTACAGTCATAACAGACAGATCTTTTTTTTTTCCAGTAATTGATATGCAGTAACATTTTTCATTGAAATAAGTAATTTCTAAGTAATTGAATTGGTTGTGGTTTTGTTATTATAACACATACATTTGTTGTGTTTGTGTGGGGCAGGTGTGTGTGTAAAGTGTAAATACTTCTCAATAGCTGCGTACGAGTCTTCAGAGTATTGGCTTTGAGCAACTTCCATCAGCTGACTTATGGTGGCCACCACTGCCAATGCAATCGTCTATATAATAAAATAAATATTTATTTCAAATCTCGTTATTTATTCAGATTTTATAACCAGTATAAATTTGTAATAATTGTAAATTGTCCACTAGCTGTGGAAAGCAGGACTATTGTTAATATATAACAATTGGACACAACTTTTACTTTTTAAAACCATTTCACATAAACATAAAATATGCTGCATTTTTCCAGCATTGGATAAGTTGATAAAGTGTATTATTCAAATCGTGTTTAAAGCATAGATTTATTTTACTTAATCCTGTAATCCTTCAGAGAAAAAGAAATCCTTGCCTCATTTAACAGACCGGAGGACAGCAGGCTGCAGGCGATCTCAGCAGCTGAAGTGATGTTTTCAGGCGTTAGTTCCTCTGGTTTGGATGTCAGCATCTGGACGCTGGAGGCAATGATCCAGTTCTCCTCCAAGGACGTGCCAGTCACCTGAATAAAACCATTTGTTTTAATCGGGTAACAAAAAGCGTGTTGGAGGTCAGTTGAAACTAAAATTTTTTGATCAGAGGGATGAAAAGTGTGTAACACCTGCTTAAATTTTACTTGCTGATTGAGAAAAAATCACTTTGTAAGAAATTTTAACAATAAAAGTAAAAAGTAAAGTTATTTGTTGAGAATTAACATAAATGGCATATGCTTCACTATTGTTACGTTTCTCTTTATTATCGACTTAATATCTTTATTACTAACAAAATTACATGTTGTGGCTGAAACTATCATTCATATCTCTTTTTCAATCAGACATATGAAATTCCATACGAAGAAGGAATTGTGAGTTACATTGACTATGTCTTGAAGGTTCAAGGCGCAATTCATCTTAATTTCACCAAATGACTGTGTGGTATTCAAGCAGGTAGCTGATGCCTTTGGGATCGTTGCTAAATGAGATTAAAACAAAGATTAAAACAGTGATTTTATGTGTATTTAATTTACTTGCAATAAATATAGAGGACATTAGATACCATTTTGAGGACATAGCTGTGTTGAATAAGTAATCTGACCAACCACAGTAAGTGGAAATGTCAAACCATCTACGGTTTCCTCTGGACAGAAATTACCTGTAACAAACATTTTGAGAAACAACGGTTAAGCAAATTCATTTGCAAGCAAATGTGCAAGAGGATAAACTATGCAAGATATATGTCGATTATTTCAGTAGTTTGATCAACAGATTACGATTATTTTCGAAGATGATCTCAACATTTTCTCACTCTGTGAGCAGATCAAAAGTCAGATGTCAAGTTGAACTTCTCATCAAATTCTTTTGAGATCGAATCAACTTGGCTAAGTATTATTTTATCTATGTTAAAATTATACATTCTATTATTATTTTTAACCCATGGTTGGGCCAAATAAGAACAAACCCAATTGCTGGGTTGTAAATTAACCTATGCTTGGGTCAAATATAGACATTTTATAGATTAATTTAGCCCAGCAGTTGGGGTTAACCCATGGTTGGATCAACAAGGGACAAAAATAATCCAGTGTTTAGCTCGGCACTCTTACTGTATATCAACAATTGCCTTATTAGTGTTTGTTTTCATGAAAAGCATTGCTTTTTTGTTATCTTGAAATACTCTTACTTATATTACAGGTATCTCCAGTCCATTCATCAGGGCAGACACAGACCCCAGTGTGTGAAAGAGCTCCTCTCAGGCACTGTAAGGATGATGTTGAAATGTTTTCCCCTATAGTCGTAAAAGACTCAATGCTAGAGACAGTTGCTGTGGGTATTGTATGCGGCGGTAAGGTACCAATGGCATTATTGAGTGACATCTGATATAAAAAAGCTGTTGAAAAAGAAGTGAATCATTTCATTGATATTGTATTTAAATGCATGTTTTAATGAATTTGATTACGGGTGGGCTCCTCCTCTTCTTAATCCATTCATTATGACCCCACCACACTATATAATAACCTTGAAAATACCCATCATTTGCAAGTAAAATGGCAATGCTACATGCAAATTGGAAGTATGAACATTAATAATGAATGGCATGGTGCAGCATGTAGGTACGAACGAAGTAAAGTGGAAACTTTACATTATAGAGAATCCGTGCATGCCATATTAAAAAGCCCAGGCAGGGTTCTCATGTTACATGAACATTAGTTACAGGTTACATGGTGCCCACTATAGTGCACACCAGGGCTAAAAACACCCATTCCTCCTGGGGAATGTAATGTATTACTGTAACATACAAAATTAAGCAGTTATTAATTAAGGCAGTTCAACTTATTAATATTTAAATAATTTAATTATTAAAATTACCTCAATTAAAAGTTATTACATTTAGTTTTCTAACTATAGGTTGCTTGTGGTTGATAGTAGGAACTTGGTGCCTTGCTAGGTGTGCATTTATTAGAATTTACAGCGGCTTTAAATGTGCCAAAAAGATTTCAGAATATGAATTCATGTCTTTTAATTGTTACATTCAAAGCTTCATGGGTACTTTTTTGACCTTGCAAATAATTCTGATTGTTTTCTTTATGTCATGACATATGTGTTTTTATACATGATAGACACATTCTGAAAATGCATTATCTTGAATAAGTAAATAAAACATTTTTGTTTTATTTAAAAAGAAAAAAAATTTAACAAGAAAAATTTTGTTGCTATTGTGATTTTACGATTAACACACCATTGGACTAAAGAATTTAACCACAACAGTTTCTAAACTAAACCATAACCATACTTAAAGCAATAAATCAAATAAACAACAGCAACGCAGAAAAAGAGCAAAATGATATTAACTAAATTACACACAACTTTAAATCATTCATTAATTTTTCTAACAATTTTTATATTTTTAAACAGAGGCAAAGTATATACATTGTTAAAATCTAAAGATTTTTTAATAAATGTGGCATTATAATTATAGAATTATTATAAAAATTTTAAATGTTTGTTAATAAGATTATTGAAAAATATCATAATTCTTCCACACAAGTCTTTTTTTTATTTAGTGGTCCATGGATTGACTAAGAGTCTGGGTGGGATGGTCCCTGGGTCTGCAAAAGTTGAAAACCCAGCACTAAATCTATTTTTCCTTTAGACCATTTACAGACCATTAACTTTCTCTGTATGGATCTATAATGTAACAATAACACCCTTACCTGAAACCAATATGAGAAGCAACATATGCATCATGTTCCTGTTAATGATCCAAATCTGGTTTCCTCCTAAGTCTGTTATTGACTTATGTAGGAGGATCTTAAATGTTCCGTTTGACATATATATTTGCATTTCCAAAAAGAGAACAGGACACTATATGGACACGGTAATAAGCAATGTTTTGCAAAAAACCAAACATGACATGAAACAGATATTACTGGGGAGGTTATATCATTTGCCTGTATTTGACTGTAAGTATTGAGAAATCGATCACAATTAATTTCATTATGAGAAGAGTAACACACAACACAAAGTTACATTTTTACTTTGAAAATAAATTAGCAAAAAGTAAAACTAACCATCACCCACTTAATAATCATTCACATTATTACATTTTCAAAGAAAAAGTTGTGTAGAGTATTAACAACACCATTTATTTTCTTATTCAAAGTGAGTCTATGTATCAGATGCAAATGATCAGATGCATTTATGCATTTCAGATACGCCATCTGAAAAACATGCAAACTGCTCATCTCTATACTGCTAATGCAACCTAATGGTCAAAATGAAGTTGAGATGAGGTTTCTTGCATAGCTATGCCGGACACCTGTTTGTCCACACGAGCGTTCAGAGAAATATTTTCATGTAGGTAGGTCCGTGGCTTTACTTAAAAGAGTAGTTCACCCAAATATGAAAATTCTCATATAATTTACTCACTGTCATTCCATCCCAGATGTATATGACTTCTTTTTTCAGTTGAACACATACAATAAAACTGTTGTGTTATACAGTATGTGATGCGAAAAGCTCATATACTCTTAATAATAAAGGTGCTTCACGTTGCCAGATTTGGGGCTGTTTGGTCCCATAAAGAACCTTTAACATGCAAAAAGTTTCTTTTTCACAAAGGTGAAAATCTGTGAATGTATGTAAACAAACAGATCAGCGTGCTGTTCAAATATGGCAGCACATTAATAACTTCTCATCTCATTCGTTCTTGCATCTCATATATCCATAAGCTAGTTAGTCACGGGACATGCAAGAATTAATGAAACTCACAGTTACTAAATAGCGCGCTGATCTGTTTGTTTCTACAAGTACATAATGTATCGACTGGTAAATCAGCTAAAAATATTAATTGTTTTATCTTACAAACATATCATTTCATTTGTTATTTGACTTATTATCATTTGTATTAAAATTTGTACTTGAGAAATTAAATGCTTTGGTAATATAAACCTGTAAAGGAACATGTTTGAAATGAAACACTCAGCTTTATGTGTAACCAAGGATTTGGTTACCAACCATCGCTCAGGTCCACCAAGCAACATTAGTGAAAGTATATTTAAAATTAAGGTAAAAAGGTTGCTCAAGAACCAAAGAAGAGAAATAAGGCTGAACAAGACAGGTGCAAACAAGTGCAAAGGTTAAACATGTTAATCTGTGTAAGCTAATAAAGCTTTAAAACCAAGTGAGAGTGATGGAGGACTTACCTTTTGACTTCTGCAGCACCTCTGTTGCCTTCCAACTTGTTGGCAGAGATCACTCACATCCTGGCGGTCAAAATGGTATTTTAGGATATTTTTGTCACATTATGTAACGTCTGAAGAAATGTCCCAAAGCTACAAAAACAGATCTGGGCACGCTGTGAAATTATGATTGTGATTCTAACATATACACCATTTTTTCTGGAGTAAAAGACCCAATAGCATTGCTTTTAAATCACTTTTTTACTTTAGTCATCAGATACAATACAATACAATACAATTAATGATGATTTAATATATGGATCACTAAAGTAGTGACACAGTGACTAACATCCAAGTGCAGGTCCATGTTTTTATTTAGTAAAGGAATGTAAAACATCACCCTTAGTTAATCATCTGCTCAATATTTCTATAAAACACAGCCTTAGGTTTATTTGTTCTCTTGTTAATGTCTGACTGTAAGTACATTACTGCAGGACAAAAATGCAGTGTAACAATCATACTTTAGAGCACAAACTAGATATTTTTCTAAATACAGATTTGTGACCCTGTCTGTAAAAACCAGGATAAAGTCTCGAAATCAAATTCTGAGACATCGAGCATCACAGTCTGACTTCACCTATACATTTCACTGTGATTTTAATCATTAACATGTCATTACTCAAAGATATCAGGGTTTTATTTTCACAGAATGTTCTTTACATTATGTACTGTAGAATGATTTTATGTAGAAAACAGTAAATCACAAAGAAAATGACTTTAGGTGGGTTCTCACAGGCAGAGTCACATATGTTTTGCAATTATTTATGAAAAAAATTATCTTTTTATAGAAATAAGCCATAAGCAGCTCACCCAATGCAATGTTATAATATATTTAAAAATACATTGTTTTAGTTTAGTTAAGTTATACTTTTGTTGCATATTGTGCTATTCATTAAAGTAATCAAAGTAAAAATTCAGATATAAATATTCAAAAGCCAACTGTGTTATGTTGGGTTCAAAGTCAAGATTTTATTTATTAAGAGCAGAATATCTTTGCACAGTATTTTACTACAGTGAAAAGTGTGGGGCTGACACATCCCCTTTTTCCTAATCATTGAAAATGTATATTTCCCAGGGATGCCTCAATCACAACGACTCCCTTGGGAAACAGACCTGAGGTATCTAGAAGAAAAACAGATGTGAAAAACTGACATGTGACACAGAGAAATCAGTCAGATTAAAATGTCACAAGGTGACGACTAAGCCTTAAAGCATAAGGGCACATCACTGAGGTCTTGATCTGGGCCCAAAGTGAAAAATGAAAATGAAAAAGATTTAAGCTGAAAATCTTGATTCTGGTCTCTGATTAGATATTTAGGCAATATTAGAAATGTATGTTATCAAAGATCCCTCAAAAAGAGGATATAAAGACACAAAAAAGCATGACAGTTGTCACAATTATTCTGCTCCAGTCTCTTATTTCTTCTTTTTTTCTTGTGTGTTGGTGAACCAGGTATCCAGAAGCTTTTTGCTATAGTAGATCTGCCAGCCATGTATTTGAACTGCAATAATCATGATTAAGTACATTACAGACACGGCTGAGAAACCGAAGATGAACCTATAAGCTTTGCCGTGGAGATAAAGCTGTTGAGCGATGGGAAACATCTCCATTCCTCCATAAAGAATAGATGCGACACTGAAAAGCCCAGCACTGATCATTGAGATGACTAGGTAGCTGATGTTGTTTTTGGGGAGAGCCATGAAGCTGAAGACAGTAGGTATGATGCTTAGGAGATAAAAGTATTCCCATTGGTATGGAGAGCACACCACCTTATGTGATATTAGGTTTAGCTGGCTGACCACCACTTGTGCCGCTACAACCAACCAGACAGCTGCCTGAGCGATGTTTAGCTTCTTTATTTCAGACTTCAGCGACACACTGGGGGAATAAAGAAGCGTCTGTTCAATGACAGGAAAGACTTTGAAAAGCATTTTTAGCTGATGCCATCAGCCTTAGTAATACAGCAGGGTCGCCAAATCTGACCAATCAGAATTAAGAACTGGAACTAACCATTTTATTAAAAAAGCTTTTAAATTTAAGAGAATATTGGAGTCCACACCATAACTACAATGATCTATACAGTCAGAAAACCATATTATTGGGATCACTTTCAGTATAATTTTTCCAGCAGATGAACAATAACACATTTACTGTCAATGTGAATTGCAACATGAAAGGTTACAATAAACATAATATTATCCATTGGTGTAAACTATAATATAGTTACTGTTTTTAGTGTTAACAGGCCTTTTAATTAAGATTTAAATCATGTAAAGGATTGAATTTATTACATTTTTTATGGCTGTTACAAGGTATTTTTTCTACTATGCTGCATATTCTCATGTTATCATCATGCCTCAAAGTATGTCAAAATATAAAACTCATATTTTATACAGAAAAAAAACATATTAGTTTTTTGATAAACAGAAAAGTTTGAGTGTAACCCAACCATTTATGAGCACAAACTTTGTGCACTAAAGTTATATATATATATATATATATATATATATATATATATATATATATATATATATATATATATATATATATATATATATATATAGGAAATATTAAGCTTTTATTAAAAATATATATATATATTTATGCTTTTTATTAAATGTTAGGTGTTTCTTTAATAATGTACAAGTTACAAGCTACTTTGTTGAAAATTAATTTTTATAACCCCTTACTGCACTGAATTACAAAACATGTTTGAAGTCACAGGGCTTTAAAAGGTAGCCTACTATAAAACAGGAATAACCAGAAGCCACGAACCTTACGGTAAGCTGAAAATCCAGGCTTAAAATATGCTTATGAATCATGTTATTTACATGAACACAAAACGAGACAATGTTTATGAACACATACCTCATCTGATAGTGTGCTGCTACACGCTCGCGATGCTGATAGTCGCCGCCGTCCGTTCCTGCAGCTCGCGGTCCTGATCGTGATGCCATAGCAACCCGCTAACGTTAACCTGTAAAGGTAAAACTGCACACGGTCAATTACACCGTATTACAAAGTATTCCTTCCGTGTAAAAAGTCCTCATCACCCAAAGGACATTTATATAGATACCCATTTTAAATTACGCTGATATTAGATAAAATAGTTGAGATAGTATTGACAAATGACAGTTATCAAGTAGCACAGTTTCACCCAAGTTCACCTTGAATTTACACAACTCCAATGCAAACTATCGTCCATTACGAAAATTAACCACAGTCTGACTGTAGTAACAATAATTTTTGTTGTTTTATTTGTAATAAAACCACGGTAGACACGAATTTACTATATGATCTCGCCACAATGACCATATTGTATAACGTTTAATCATGTAGCCCAATAAAACTTGAGCTATAAAACCTTAAGGCTTTTCCTACATTTCTTTTTGTGCAATACATTTCACTTCAATTTAGGGAAAACTGTTAAAACAACAAACGCAAATATACAAAATATGCTGAATCAATTCATTTACCTTTATATTGAATTGTACTGTTTTGAATATATCATATCTTTTCCCATACATGATTTAAGCAAACTTAAAATTACTTACGAAATAAAACATAGAGTAAAGTAATAAACGAGGAGAAGATTTTAAAATGATAGTAGTGAAAACTTAATAATTAAACATAACTTTCTGAATTACTGAACACATGGTCAACATACGAATGCACCCAGAGTACGATCTGATAAAAATGCTTTACTAACAGTATTTCTTGCTTATAGCAATATAAAATAATAAAATTTAAATAGCGAATTCGCTAACATTCTCTAACATAACTAATGATGGCAACTTCTACAGATTTTGCTGACGTCTCCTAGCAGCAGTAATGCGATATCTATATGAGACACTTACTTTACAATCAATCAGAATCGATCTAACATGAAATAAGGATTCGTTGATATATGTCACGTTTATAATTAATCTAAAAATGTAAACATACCTTTTTCACATGAACCAAGCAAGAACTTCTCATACATACGGTAGGAAAGTTAACTGAAGCAGCTCTTATTCTATATGCACGTTCGTTTTGACGTTAGACGTCTCTGCCGCCCTCCCTGGTGTGGAGAGGAACGACACCCTGTAAACTTTCATTAAACAGAAGTGTTCTGTAACAACTTTCCAGCTAACTTTATGGCCAAAAATAGGTATTGTGCTTGTTGTTATTCCCTAAGTTTTGTACTGTGTACATCACAGTCTTGTCTGGTCAAATGTATAGTATCCTTTGAGACAATCTCTCAAAAAATAATTAAAACTCTTAGTTGGTCAACATCTTTTATTTGTTTAAACTTCCAATTACAAATGCACACATTTTACATACCCCATAACAGTTTAGCACCATTGTCAGAAATAAAACGAACAATGATTCTTTTAACGCACCACCACCACTTTGCACGTACACATATTCAGTAGTAAAAAATAAAAATAAATTACAGAAAAGTTCCTACAATCTAAGAAGCTTTATAGTAACTTGGAATGTTTCAACAAGATTGACCTTGTGATGGTGATACAGTGCTTGTTAACATTCAATATCATTGTTGTTATTATACTGAAACAATGACCAAAAACCATTACAGAAGAACATTGATATGTATTTTTACTGATGCTGTTATTTACTGTGATCAGTTAAAAACAAAATGTAGGCTACATTAGACAAACAAACAAAAGCCCTTATGTGCCTATACACTCTTATAAAGTTCATTGAGATACAATGATAAACTGCATGACAGCAGAAACATAGTGCATATCCAACAATGTAGTTAACAAAACATTCTCCATTATCACAATCCTAATATTGCATCATTTTATACTGTTGTGTAGTCAATATGACCCCAGATATATACAACCAATATAGTGCCAAATAATAAGAAATATGCAAATAAATAATGTGATATGAGATCTATGAAAGTGCTAACAATATGAATGAAATACTGAAAGCTGTAAATCGTAGTAAGTCTACTTGAAATAATGTAGTTTTGTATGCTTAAAGCATATACTGTTCCACTTTAGCTACACCGGATCAGTTCAAGAACCTTCTCATCACCTTATCCAAAACATGTTTGTTTTATTCGACTAAATTATTTAACTTCAGAGTTGTTTCGGTTCTGAAAAAAAATGGAAAAATGTCTGAAAATTCTAAATCTTAACATTTTTACGACGTAAAATGTCTTCGAAATGACGGCACATACAGTTGATGTCTGAAAGATTTTTCACATATTCATATGGGATATAATAAATACCCAGAGAACGATGAATGTACGTATGGACCAGCATAAAGTCCAGCGGCTTGCTCTGATGGTAGCTGGATATGTACAGTGTCTCCAGCTTTTAAGGGAAGCACTGCACTCCCTGATGCCTGATCCAAGTAACCTTTTTTGTATTCATCATATGTATACATAACTGGCTCATTGTTCTTGTACAAGGCCACCCATACATTGCTTCCTTTGCAGTGAACATGATAGACAAAGTAGTAAATTCCAGGTATTCTGCAAGTGAAGATGCCTGTTTGAGGGTTGTAATTCTGGTTGCCATTATACAAAATCTTGTTAAAGACAACAGGTTGCCCAACTAAAGGAAATGGTGTTGTTAACTGTGCAGTAAACGCAGGCATCTCTATGCCATTTAAACCAATTATGGCTCCTCCAGGTTTTTCTTTTTTGTAGCCACCTTTGACACCATCTAACCCAGGACCTGTCTCAGGAACAACTTGCCCAATTACAGCAGACTGAACAGAAGGCCCAGGTGGACCAGGTGGCCCAGGAGGACCAGGTATTCCAGGTTGACCAGGGAGCCCAGCAGATCCAGGTTTACCAGGAGGACCCAATGGACCTGGAAATCCTGGTTTTCCCTCACCTGGTGGTCCTGATTTTCCTGGTGGCCCATAATCCCCTTTTGGACCTGGGAGACCAGGTGGGCCTAATGGACCTGCTGGACCCACTAATCCTGGGATTCCCATGGGCCCTGGATGACCTATCTCACCCTGAAATCCACCTTCACCTTTTGTACCTGACTTTCCAGGGACTCCAGGTAGGCCAGGTATGCCTTTCTGTCCATTTTCACCTTTAGGTCCTACAGAGCCAGGTAAGCCTCTAGGTCCTGGTTGCCCCAGTTCTCCTGGGAATCCTGGTTTTCCTGGAAGTCCTGCAGGCCCTGGTTCACCTTTTGGACCAAGTGGTCCTTTAGGGCCTACGTCACCACCCTCTCCTTTTGGACCAGGGAAACCAATCCCTCCAGGGTTTCCAGTTGGACCTGGAGCACCTGGGAGGCCACTTGAACCTGGCGGTCCATTCATTCCAGGAAGACCACCATAACCCTTCTCACCTTTTGGACCTTGAGGCCCAGGTAAGCCACCATGCCCCTTTTCACCTTTAGGGCCAGGGAAACCAGGCTTTCCAAACCCAGGCAAGCCTGGACCCCCAGGTAAACCAGGGGGGCCTGGCTGACCTCTTCCACCTGGTTGACCTGGTTTCCCTGGCAAGCCATCTAAACCAGGTTTTCCAACACCTTGTAGTCCTGGCAGCCCAGGTTGTCCTCTTTCCCCTGGTACTCCTGCCAGCCCTGATTCTCCAGGTGCACCAGGTTTGCCTTGCTCTCCAGGAGCCCCAGGTAGTCCATTCAGTCCTGGCTTGCCAACTCCTGATGGTCCCACTTGTCCTGGAGGCCCTGGAGGTCCAGATGGTCCCTTTATACCTGGTTGGCCTGGAAGACCAAACCCGTTGTCACCTTTTGATCCTGGAAGGCCAGGGACCCCAGGAAGGCCTTTTTGTCCAGGTTCTCCACGAACTCCAGGTTGTCCTGGAAGTCCTTGTCCACCTGGTTTTGATACACCTGGTAGGCCATAAGGTCCTGGCAAACCTGGAGGTCCTGGCAATCCTTTTGGCCCTCCAGCACCAATTGGTCCCTGCTCACCCTTTGGTCCTGGTAAACCTATGCCTCCAGGCTTTCCTGGCAATCCTGGCATTCCTGGTTTTCCAACCCCAGGGAATCCTGGTGGACCTTGGGGACCAGGTGTTCCAGGAGCTCCTGGGATACCATGGCCAGGAAGTCCTGGTGGACCTTGAGGCCCCGGAGGCCCGGCTGGACCAGCCTCACCAGGGAGACCTTTCCCTCCCCTTGGAATTGTTTCACCTGAAAAAAATAAAATTTAGGTGGTCAGCAACTTGTCAGCTGGAAAATATTAGTAAATAGAATAAACATTCTTTTATTTACACTACTAGAGGAGAAAATAATACAAAATAAGTTGATGCATAAATGCATTCGTAGGTGCTTGGAATTTAAGAGTAAATGCAAAAGAGGAGAATGAAATTAAACCATATTCGTGTAAGTGTTTCAAGCACTTTTAAAACCCAACCTTTTCCTACATTGGGTTTACCCATGTGCATGGGTATCTGTGGACGTTCTTTTCCATAATGTGGAAACACAGGCATCTCATTTCCATATGGCAGGTGTGCCATTTCCTTCCCATAGTAATGGTGTTGGGATATTCCCTCATTGCCTTGTGGCAGGAGAGGTAATTGTTGCAGAGGATGGTGCTGTTGTGGGTGTGGCTTGTGTCCATAAAATGCCCCTGCATGGATATGATGTAACAGACAAAGGTGCTCCACTAGTACAAACAAGCGGGCAGAGAGGAGAGGCCCAGCCATGTCCTGTGGAATAAAAAAAAGCGTAAGGAGAAGCTTGCAGTAAGGGCTTAAACCAAAGTATAGTGTAATCACTTATATGCCTTACATATAAGGCATATAACTTAAGAGTTCAGTTGGCAATTTAGATATCTGGAAGCAGTTCCTAGGACTGACCATTTTTTTTATTACTGATCTGAAAGATGTTACTGCTTCTGTAATCATTATTTAATGTCAATATAAAATATGCATGGTACCTGATGATAGAACTAGCATTATACTTTACTATAGGTATACCCATAAAATTAAAAATATTCAGATAGTTCTAAAATACCCAGACATCTTATGGTACATACTTCTCCTTCAGAAGTGTCACAAACAAAGCTCAAACATTTCTCATCAGATTTTTCCAAAACTAGACATGCAGGACTTGATCACAATCTTAATCATAAAGACTGGATGTGCTGTCTTTGCTTATATTTGTCAATAAAATTGTTTATTTTCTTATTTTCTTAGACAAAGTGTACAGTAGTTGTGAAAGTGTTGAACATGTTGTTTTTGGTCTATTTGGACTGCCCAAGAATAAGATCCTAATAACAAAGTAAATAAAAGAAAAAGGGAAAAGCAACAGCACCAACAGTGCTAGAACAAAATACTTATTTTGAGAAACTGAATGATAAATATTACATCTGCAGGGTTTTATTTTATCATAGCTTTTTGCCTATTATGAATATGATTATTGCACGTTGTGAAAATTAAAACCACCAGTCGGGTGTGTATTTTAGTCTTTGACAGATGCCTGCTATTTATTTTAGCGTTGTTCTAGTGGTTGGCATCTTCATTTTGAATGTTCACTTAGTACAAAATAGCCAACAAAAACATAAAAACATACATTCTCTTAAGATGTTGTTATATTTTTAGTCAATACATACAAATAGTAAACAATTAATAATGCATTAAATTTCTTTGAATGATGCTTTAGACCGTGTTTTAGTATTTGTAGTTTGAAAACATGACCGCTAGAGGGCAGTAACTACCTGTGAAACTGTATTTGTGCGTGTGTGTGGATATGCTTCTTCTTATTGGATTAAAGCATTTAAAATAGGTGGTAGCTAGATC
This sequence comes from Beaufortia kweichowensis, assembly GCA_019155185.1. Lineage (NCBI taxonomy): Eukaryota > Metazoa > Chordata > Actinopteri > Cypriniformes > Gastromyzontidae > Beaufortia > Beaufortia kweichowensis. The sequence continues at coordinate 7,313,159 of CM032818.1, read as the reverse complement.
ACAGGTTTACCATTCACTGTCTTGACTTGAAGCAAAAAAGTAAGTCAAATTATGTTGCTGAACACTATATTAAAACGCAAATCCAAAAAACATCTGCCAAATCAACTTTGCACTTTGTGTAGTGCACAAAGCCTAATTTCAATGTTTTTGACAAACTTGATATATCTCAGCTAAAATCACCAGTTCTTTAGACTCTCTAATTCTTAACTTCATCCAGGGATTTATTTAAAGAAGATCTTGAAGTTCAGCCAGGATTTGTAACTCTGGAAAAATAGTCCTGAAACAGAACGTCTGATCCAACACTCATCAAAACTTGTCAATTAAAAGGAAAAATGGGATCAGAAACGTTAAGGACAGTCCAACCTCATCTCACGGGAATATGTATGTATTTTATCCCCTTTAGATCTGCAGCATATTGTGAATTTTTTTACAGAATTTGGCATATCTGAATTTTAAAAAATGGCACTCTACTTGCATACAAAATACAGAAAACCCTTGTATACAGCAAACAAATTAGTGGAATATTTCATATTTTCTATTTTCACAATATTGTGATAAACACAGACAAAAAGTTATTTTTTATAATGTTTTATAGATCATTTAAGACCTGTTTGGTCTATGACCCTTCAGAAACTTTCTTTTGATTCCACCAGGTGGCAGTAAACAGGGAGAAAAGAATATTGTTGATAATATCTTCTAAGCAAAAGTTATTTAAATGTGAACTATAGATAAACATCAGAAAAGCATTGATGAAGGCCCACCCCTAACCCTTACAGGAAGGCAAATCATAATGAAACATACAAATGAAATTGTATGAATATGTACAAATAAGCCACCTTATAAAATACATACAAAATTCTGTGAGACTGTGTTGAACAGTCTCATGGCAACATTTATTTATTGCTGGCCATGTCTGAATATGTAAGGTGACACAAAACATCATAATCAATTGCACTCATATGCATCCATGACAAAGGTTTGTCCTGCAAAATGCAACCTGGCCCAGTGTAATTCTCCATGTTTATTAATCAAATTCACAAGGCCGTATAAATCTTCTCACATTGTTCTCTCCGGCCTATTAGACGTTTAAGCAAGAATCTAAAGTACAGCTTTCCGTGCTGAAGGCACGGGCGTACGTATGTCTTTAAAAGACATGAAATATGTTAATATACAAGGGTCAAAACCAAGAGGACAAGCATCATGGAACAACAGCAACCCTACACTCCCCTAGTGTTCCTACTGTATGTTTTTTGCCAAAATTTACAACCGCAACATTTGTCTGCTTGGTTTTATGCCACAGCTCTGTTATCGCCCTGCTTCTGATTTTAAAATAATCAAATTTCCATTTCAGCTGACTGCTTCCAGATGTTTAACTTCAATAAACAAATGGATCCGAAAGAAGAACATGATAGGTGATTGTAATTGATGCTGCGGGGGCATGAGACAAACGATGTACACGCAGCCTCTGATGGAGGAAGTTAATTAGATTCTTCAAGATTTTAGGAGATATCCAGATTATTTTAAAATTTTAATGAACTAAAATGAATAAATTCTCTCATAATTTACTCACCCCTCACAGATGCATATGGTTTCCTTTTTTAGTTAAAAACAAGCAAAATGTTTCTTATGAGGTTTAACATGGCGAAGCTCCAAAAAGCACATCCATCCATCATTAAATCATTCCAAAATGACTCCAGTGGATTAATAAATGTCTTTAGCGACGATTATAAGCAAAACTTATGATATGCAACAATCCTGTAATCTAACTAGGAATTCATGGGAATGTCATGGAAATTCATTGGCTAAAAAAAGCAGTAAACCTTATCTGCATCAGAAGTCACTCAGATAAAACTGCATCCACAACATGCCAAGTGACCCACTGTTATCTGCAACATAACAGCCAATCTGTTTTTCTTTATCAATGCTATTTTCATTACAAATAACCCGTGGAGTGGATGCAAATAAGGCTCAGGTTTTTGTATCAAGATATAATTTTATACAGATGTATAATGCACCTGCGAGAGAGAAAGAAAGGAAAAAAGTGAAATGTTAGCTAACGAAAACATCAAACAGATCTGCATTATGGTGCAAAGCATTTATCTGCCATATAATCTTTTATTGAAATACAGATGTCATACTCTTACAAAAAACTTTACTCGTACAAAAGAAAAAGAGGTCAGCATGGGATGAGTGTTCTTCTAAAAATGCTGGCGAAGGATTCATGATTCAGTATTTTGTGGTTGCTGTTTTCAATCTGGGTAAAGCTTTATTGTGTTTAACAGTGAGCAAAACGGTAATAATGAGGTGTTGACAGTAAACAGGAACAGACGCCAAAATACATGGACACAAGTAATTTTTCCAATTAGGAACAACATTTATGCACAGGGGACAAAACAGCCCCGAATGTGTAGTTACGTTTTCACACACAATTCATATTGCAGATATAGGACAGTAAAACAATGTAAAAACAGTAAAACAACGTAAAAAGACTTTTTATTATAATCTCTATATGACCTTTTTAGAGACAAAAGGAATGATTGGGAAGGTGTGTTATACAGTACAGTGTATGGGTATATATTTTATATTCATGTATACACTGAGATGGAGCGTGCGGTTATTCCTCAGGACAGCGGAATGTAGAATCAGCTGACAGAACTGACCGTGAGCCAGAACTGCCTGAGACTGTAAAACACATTCCCTCTCTCTCACTCGCTCACACTTAAGCTTTCTCTCCCAGACAGCGGGGAAGATATTCATGTAAGCATATGTTTTTGTCCACGAGGAAAGAGTTTTCGGTCAGTTTATAAACCATGATGAGCAAGCAGAGACTTTATCCTTCCCTACAACAGCACATGGCTCACCATCCGGAAAAATACTTACATATTTATTTATTTATTTGCAATTATTTTACTTTCAAAAGCTCATTACTTGAACTTTTAAGTATAACCTTCGGCATCAGGCCCTAACAAGCTGTAGTTGTTTTAGTATTAATCAAAACGGTAAAGTTAACACTATAAGTTAAGGCATATCATGAACTAATAATTTTTCTGTACGGTAGCATTTATTAACCTAGTTTTAAAATTAAAACTTGTACAGTAACTGTTAAGATTAATTAATGCACAATGAACTTACATGCACAATTGCATTGACAACTAACAATAACAAAGATTGATAAATGCTGAAAGACTATAGCTCATTGTTAGTTCATGTTAGCTAATGCATGTTAACAAATGCAACCCATGTAATTCAGTAATTTAATTTCAATATTTAAATAAATCAAATTTAGGTAATACAATAAAGTATTTTAGTAAAAAGTAATAAAATAAAATTTGAATAATTTAAATTGCGTAATTTAATAAGGTAGGGAGGAATTTAACTGAACCCAAGAGAGACAAGACTGAATGAAAGAAAAAATTTGGTGGGAACGATTGCAGAAAGGCAGTCTAGCCAATGTTCGAATAAAACACAAATACTTTTTTCGAGGTTAGAGCCTCTAAAATGCAAAGCGGTTACACGAGCCTGGTCTCACGGGATTTCGTACGTGTTTTACGAGTTGGCTAATTCGTACGAATTCGTACGCACACACTAACTTTATATGTGCTAGTTTGGCTTGCAAAAACTGTAGCACCAATGCAGCACTGACAAACTGAGATTCAGCCTGTTTCATCTGAATATTCCTTCTTTATCAGCACTACTGACCTTAAATGACTCCTCCCTTTTTTACATCTTTCTATCTGTTGTTCCAGCTGGACACAGATGCTAGTAATTTACAGCACTAAAAAACATGCGCCAGAGTCAGAGGTGTGCTGGTGCATTTGTGAGTGTATGTGTCAGATTCCAAGCTAACATTCCCCTCGGTCTACACGTGCTTAGAGGTGAGTGGCTCTGAGCCTTCAAACTGTCCCTGCAGAAGTTCAGTGCATTCCTCTACAGTGCACCACTCTTTGTGCTCAGATCAACTCAGCTTGACCCAATTGAACCCAAGTCAGAGACGAGGAAAGTGCTGAAAATCTGAGAACGTAATTCAAATTGAGATTCATACCTCAAAATTCACACATCTCACCATGTGCATCATAAAACTGTTGATGATAGGGCAGAGAACAAAACATCACATAAAGGTAAGGCATGAATAGGTCAAATATTTTACAGCATCATCTACTGTTATGATTATAGTCTATTTCATGTTTATATCTTGATATAGAGTCTGTCCAGTATTCACTCATACTGAGATATAAACAAGATTATAATAAAAATATTGAAACAACAATTTCCATAGATCACTGAGATGGCATGTTTTAAACTAAAAGCCAAGAGGATCTGTGCCCGGTTGCAGAAAGCACTTTAAATTTTTCCTTAAAGCATGACACTTAAACTGTGATTTTCCCTTACTTGAGGGAATACCTTAAGGTGATCTTAAGGAAAAAATACTTTTACCCTAATAACTGTCAAAGCAGAAATTGAGTATACACAAAAAAAATTAATTTTTGGATATTAAAAAATTATATCTTATAAAAATTCATTTTAGGTATTTTTATAAATTACAGTAACGTTAACATATTATTTTTGTTTATGTTCATTGTTATGAAAATTTGTCAAATATTTCATCTCGAGTCTTATACCTGTCCAACAATTATTAGTTTGTCATGATTCAAATAAAATTCAACAATGAAAAATTAAAGATAATAGGAAAATAACATAGGTGTCCCTCCTGAGGAACGGTGACAGTTAACAGGTTAAGGTGCTTTATGCAACTGGACACTAGGTTCTCCTAACCCAAATGTAATGTTATGCTATAAAAAGTCCCGCCCATATTTCCAGACTCAATCGCAAACGTACAAATCCTGTTGTGACACCCTGTTTTATGGCATCTTATAACAAACCTAAACCAAACTTGTTATAAATTAACGTTTCAGATCAGTATGATAGCAAATAACTAAAATAATCTTTGGGAAAAATACTTAAGGTTTAATTTAATATATTAGGTCTACTGACGTCTCATTTGTTTACATGTTGTGGACGGGGTTTATACTGCAGTCAGCCATCAGGGGGCGATTAAATGTTTGGTTTCATTTTTTAGGACATGCCTGGCACACTTTGGACAAATCCAACCATTGGGTTAAGGTAAATTTAAACTTTATTTGTTTTTTTTTCATCCATATTTGATCATGCACTGAAACAACCCAGCATTTCTTTAAGTGTAAGCAGGAGTTTCCATTACTTATGACAACTGCACCAAGCATGCAACGAAACATTGCACTAAGCCTGTCGCAATGCATCATGGGACTGTCTTCTCCACGCAGAATACACCCGGTGCTGCCTTAGAATTTGGCCAAAATGAAGTACCTCAGAAGGTCAACCTTTTGGAACAGCTTTGCCATGGGAAGAGTGCCTATGATGCCTTAGCGTTTCTGCCTGCGGAGGCAGCTCACTTTGGAGCTTACAGCTCTAATGATCAAACTGCTTCCTATTATTCTTTTCCTCTGTGACAAGCAAAACTAAGCTTTTCCAGTCATCCTGGGGAAAGTACACATAATAAGAGTACACATAATAAATGTATAAATTTGTGATTAGCCCTGAGCCTTGTCAACCTTGCAAATATTTGGCGTCTTAGAAACCAAATCGGAGCGCTCAGCCAAGACCCTTGGCCCACCACGTTTTGGTGTTCTCGGTTTATATCGATGCTGATTTGACACGAGAAACTGCTGCCAGAGAAGACCTGTAACTCTATAAGTCTACGATGGAGAAGATTTGTACGGTACGCACTTTTTGGCCTTCAGATGGACGTCAGGACAATAGCTGTATTCATGATTCAAAGTATGTGACATAAAAAGCTGTAAATAAAATCCATATTCTTTTTTTCTGAATCGTATGTAAAAATTTCTGCAGAAAAAAGCACCAAAAGCTTGTCTTTTCTTGTAGGATTTGTTCCTATTTATGAAAGAGCAAATGACTTTCATTCAGATGCAAAATGGGTTATAAATCATCAATCTACTAATAGTTAATAAAGAGAAAACTGAAATAGCATGAATTTGGTCAGAAAAGTTTTGAAAGACAAGATAGACAGCAAAGTTCACCGAGTTCATGACAGCATTCCCAAAACACGCAGCTGCATATACAGTAATGCTGTTCATTTGATCAATTTAAGGTTGTTGCATGAAAACAAGAGATGTGCTGTACTGGCTCTAAGGGCATAAACAAATTTTTGCAGTGGAAAATTCCCTTTGCCTGCTTACTGTCTATATAAACACAAAAGTTATATGTTTAGATCACTTTGTAGTTCTATAAAGTAGGTTTGCAGTTCACACTGTCCAAACCAATCTGACCAATCACAGCCGGTACTGCATGTATGCCGAGGTAAGAAAGAAGGCCATCAGTATGTTAACCCTCATGATGATGTCTTTGTGTCGGTCAGATCTAATATTATTAAAGCTGCAGTTTTTGGATAAAAATAAACAAAATCAGTTATTGAGAAACTGTTAATGAACATAAAATATCTGTGTTAAAAAAGACAGTCTTCTTGTCTTACCCTGAATCACAACTGCAAGCTTATGATTTATAATGTGAGCTGTCAAGTACGATTAGTATGTAAAGTAACCTGCAATTTTATGTTTTAAACAGAGATCTCTGTTTGAAACATAAATAAATAGATGAATAAATAGAAATAGATTAAATAGATGCAAAAATTATAGATTGCAGCTTTAATATAATCATTATGAATGATGAATGATGAATGATGTATAGATATAAGCCAATTTTCACTATTAACTTTAATATGATTTTTTTTTAAAGGAAAAAACTACAGACCAAAGTTTAAATGGAATTCGAGGATATCAAAACTGTGGTGCCGAGTTTAATTGCTAAGAGAAAACTATTGCAAAGCCAAACAAATAAGAAAATTATCATTCAAAACAGTATAAACGTGCAAAGTTACTAGTTAAATTAAAGAGTCAAGATATCAGGCCCAGCGTAAACAAAAACCGCATCTCTGATCTAAAATCTCCCGACAACCAAATCCATCTGGAGCAGAAGAAAACAAGAGAGAATATCCAAACACCACACGTTTTGATTCAATGTCCAGAGCCGGCCGACGTTGAGATGCCCTCAGGAATGGATCTTCTGAACATTAAAGACGTAACATCCAGCACTGATCGTACAGCTGCCCTCTGACCCCCAGAATTGCCCCGCGACACAAAAATCAAAGAGAAACCAGACTGAATACGACTCTAGAAATATCCAAAACCCTTACGCAGGGCTTGGTAAAAGCTCTTGCACAACAGCAGGTGTGGTATGTGGCAGGATATGAGTTTGCTTAAATCTGGTGTATAAATCGAGATTTCTCTTCAATCCAGTATGAAAGTCAAATATTGTTTAAAGAATTGGACAGCATGTTATTCTACACTTTAAGTTAAAAAATGCTATTCTAGTGTCTTTAATAAACAGTATAATGTTACACAACAAGGTCCCTTACACAACTAGGATGTTTTGACCATTTCATTTTTTTTAAAGATTACACACACAAAAAGCAACTTCAAGCTGATAAAATGTTTAAACACTATGCACAAGTAAGAAAGGTATATTTACTACACAATTTCCACTTTTTTCAGCATTCCAGATTGAAATAAATCACTTTGTAAAGATTGCACAAAGTAACAAATTCTACCTGGAAAAATTTTCATTATTGCTACAGTCATAAACAGTCATTCCTAGTCGTATTTTAGGGCATAGCATAGCTAGAAAAATGTGTCTGTAACAATTTCCATTACGTTTTAAGATTTGATTAATTTCTGTGTTATTTCCAGGCTAAGTTCTCTGCTGTTTGTAGGCTTTCCATAGCCTGGGCTCAATCTAGACTAATGCAAAATGATGGATAACCCCTAAAATCAGCAAGCATCAATGTAGTAATCAGACAATGAGAAATAATGCACTAAAACCACTTTTAGCAGCCAACCATTACTGGATCAATAACAAAAGATCAACAGCAATACCTTTTCAAATATGTTTCAGACTCATGCATTAAATATGAACAGCACTTACCTCTCTCTTACTCTCTCTCTGTGTCTCTGCTTTCTGTTTATCACTCTCAGTCAGAAGTAAAGGACGAATATTCAGAAGACAGAAAGAGATGTGTAGTTAAAGGCTTAAGGCAACATGCTTTCCACTTTTATGGACAGGTAGGAGGGGCAAAGCAACTTCTCTAAGGAGGTGGGCAGTGATCGAGAGAGAGAGAGAGAGAGAGAGAGAGAGAGAGAGAGAGAGAGAGAGAGAGAGAGAGAGAGAGAGAGAGATGATCAAATAACCCTCCACCCAGGGCGTTGATGCAGTAGCTACACTCAGTTATGACTGTTTTTCCTAAATTTGTTACTTTGAAAGTACTTATTCCTTTCATGTAAATTATAATATTTTGAATATAGGAGTAAAACTAAGACAAGCAATGAGAAAATGTTAAAAAGCAACAGCCAATGAAATTATAAAAAAAAACAGGGTGGGGCATTCGTCAAAATTTGGGTCATGTAAACATCTTCTTTAGCTTTCAAGAAACATCTATTTTGAGTTGTGAGGTGATTGGTTTACTAACATTTTACAAACTTTAAAACCATGGTCTTTATGACTTTTTAAATACTGTCCAAAATGTATTTAAATTACTAAAAGAGAGAGAGTAGGTGTGAGTATCTCCAGTACATCCTGAAGAGAATAGCAGGAAAATCATGTTCACAGACATATTAATGTAAATAAAAACACCCTAACAGCATAAACAATTTTCTATAATAAAGACATAACCAGTAAGATCATACTGTAATAATTGTGACTTTGTGAAGGTTGACATGTTTCACTTTTGTGAGCTTGGAATGATCGTGGTTTGATAAAGCCACATGTTGCTACAGTTAAAAGCGTCTGCTTCCTGCTGTGTGATGAAATGGCTTTAATCTCTGAGATCTGCAGTTCAATCTGGTGACTCACGCTAACAGGTGGACATAAACTTTCGGTTGTTCCAGTGATGTCGGACGAATCGATGTGTGCTATGAAGGCTTCTGGACTGTGTAAAACGTGAACCTTCAAGAGGTCAGGAACAAATGGTGGAGTGAGATTTCTTGACATCGGTTCAAGAACAATTATTAAAATATTTGACCGAGATGAAGTTTATTTATTGGGTGAATGAGCATATTACTGTGCATTTGATTCTGTGTTCTTTGTTTCTTTTTTCTTCCTTAATTCCAGAAACAAGAGAACACTGTTTTCAAACACCAAACCATGTGTTTCCCAAAAGCCGTGTGGCCAAAAATCATCCTTTTGGCAAAACAAAGTGCCAGATTTTAAGAAGCACTCCCTTTAAGGAGCTTATTATATTTTGCAATGTTGCCTTGTATGGCCGGATATTATTTGGAGTTACCATACACTTCCAAACATACTGGGTTTTTAATCATATTGTTTGGATTCATTATAGCACAAATAGCTAAACAGTATGCAGTCCATGCGTTAATACACAACTGAACAAGTTATAAATCATTCTTATGTGCTGAAACTATTTAAAACTGACGGTAGCTCACATTTTCAAAATTCACTGTTTATTCACACTTTTAACAATTCTTATAGGTAAATACAAAAATGTGGGCTCTCTCGCTCTCCCAGAAGGCCAGTGTGCTAAAACATTGCATAGCTGTGTTTAAATAAGACGTCATTTCGTTTGAATCAAGGGGTGTTCATACAGAATGCAATTTGGAGCGGTAAAGCAGAGAATAGTTAAAGTTGACAACATGGCAATTATGAGTGCGAGAGACTACTGGGAAATGAGTAATGTCGTAATAAGCTTGTGGGTATTACAATGGTCTCTTTTTACTTTACATTACATTTATACATTTAGCAGATGCTTTTATCCATAATGGACCTACAGTACTCATTTACTGTACTTGTAGATATTTTTCCACATATTAGAACAATAGCAAAATAATCAAAACTATCAAATAACACAAAAGCAACTTTGGGAATTTGGTTGCGAGTAAAAATTAAAAGTAAATAAATCAAAACTATGCCATAATTTATAATCTTTAGTGTAGTCACCCTCTGCATAGAAATTTCAGAAATGCCAGCTTTAAAGAAACTGATATGTTTGCACATATTAGCATATTTTTGTTGGCAATAGTAATTTCAGACACTTATGCACACATTTTCAGATCAGAAGGTGTGCCCTTCGAAATAGTAGCGTTTGGTTTTAAATATTAAAACATACAAAAATTAAAGACACAGTTGAGTGAATTCAGGTAAAGTGGGCCACGTTTTGTCAAAAGTTTAATTTCTTAAGGATTTTTCTTTCTCTTGCAAATTTTCTTTTGGGTAAAGTGGGCCAGCTGGTCTGGCAAACTAGGGCATCGCTAATTTGTCATCAAAACCCTGCATCTTAACCCATGAAAAGTTCTTCAGAAAATGAAAATGTTTAAAGTTTTGGGTTTTCAGGCCATCCAGCCTTGTATTTTCTGTTCTGTATGTTTACAGCCCCCTACTGTCAAAAAACAATAATGCACCTTCACAATTTGGCTGACATGTGAGAACCTTTCATAAATTAAATGTGAATGTGGCACATATTAGTCACATTTATCAAACACAGTCTCTTTCAGAGAATCTGAGATATATCAAGGTTTCTCCCACTGCAATAATCACTGTGTAAAACATTTCATCCACTTCTGTGTGGCAATTAAAAGTCTTAAAAGTGGAAATCGTTAAAGTATATAGAAGCTTTTACTTTATATGGTGTAAAATGATAGAAATTCTAGATAGATACATTTAATCATTTCATTTGTTTATAACACACTGCAACAGGCCTGATTTTGGCTTCAGTGCAGCAGTGGAAACATGTGAGATCATATCCTAGTTTTACTTTTTGTCATTTTTTCTTCCTCAAGACCAACAGACACCTGAAGAAAGTCTATAAACAAAGTGGATAAAACATAATGAAACACTATAAAAGTGAAATTTTTTGCAACCCCGAAAATGTCTGCAAGACACAGCCGATGAGTCAGAGATGAAGTAAACTTGCATCTTGAAATGGCCAAACTAACCAGAAAACATCTGCTGGGAACACCACATTTGTCCCCAGATGTTTTTACTCTTAGAGGAGTAACCAGAGTCAAATCTTTCATTGCTACAGGATATTATACCTCTGGTGTGGTCCCTCTTCATATAATAATTGATCATTTGGCTGCAAAGATTACAATCAAAGTTAAATCATAAGGTCACATTAGAAAGTATATAATACTAAAATGTCTGTGATTTACTTATTTAATAAAATAAAATATTTTCTTCCTTTTAAAACTATCAACTTGGTTACTCTTACTCTGTAAGTGTTATTCCATTTAATAAAAATAAGTCTATGGTGGTGTTAGCTGGTTTTGCCGGTTTCCAAGGCTGACCAGCTGAAAAGAAGCCAAAACCCAATTTAAACCATCAAACAGACCAGTCTAACCAACATTGCCAGACTCAGAGACCAGTTAACCGCCTTTGGCTGGATTAAGATGGATTTTTAAGATACACTGTCGTTCATCCAGTTTGCATAAGGGATGTTATTTAGATGTGGCTTTTAATATGATTTTCCAAATGTGTCAGCACTTAAAAATGTACAAATCTGCAACCACTATTTACATTTTTAATTAGAAGAACTGCTGATACTTTTCCTACTTGGTAATCCAGATAAAGATTGTAGCTGTATTTTTGGAATGTGGGTTTGGGTTCTAACTAGTCAGCAGATGGTTCTGACAAGGCACCAGTTACTCACTGAACATGGTCAAGGTGGTATCTTGATCAAATTACCAGTTTGGACCAGCAATTGACCAGACTGTACCAGGCGATTTTCAATTTAAAACAAATAATGACCAATCTCTCCCAGTCAATGACCAGTGTGAATAAGCCAACCACCAATTTGAACCAGCCAATTATCAGTTTGGACCAGTTAATGACCAGTTTGGACCAGCTATCAAACCCAGTCAATGACCAGTCTGGATAAGCCAACCACCAATCTGAACCAGCCAATTATTAGTTTGGACCAGTAAGTGACCAGTTTGGACCATCTTATTATCAATCTGAACCAGCCAATGACCAATTTGAACCAAAAATGACCAATTTGAACCAAAAATGATCAATTTGAACCAAAAATAGCCAACTTAAACCAGCCAATGACCGGTTTTGTCCAGGAAATGATCAGTTTGGATTAGCCAATGACCAATTCGAACCAGCCAATGCCAATGACCAATTGGACCAGAGAAACCAGCCAAAAATGACCAGTTTGAACCAAAATAGCCAACTTAAACCAGCCAATGATTATCAGTTTAGCCAATGGACCAGAGAATGACAATTGTCAGTTTGGACCAGAGAATGACCAGTTTGGAAAAGCCAATTACCTGTTTGGATTGGCCAGTGACCAGAATAACCAGTTTAAAATGCATTTCATTTGGGATATCATTTTATTTGATTATATTTCATAATCAATGCCACAATAGCTCAAAATTATACTAAATTTACTTTGGAAAACCAAAGGGAGAATAACACAGTAGCCTCAAATGTAGCATTAAATGACAAAATGAGCAAAAGATGTAAAACAGATCTCACTCTGTGAATGTGAAAAACGTATTTAAACTAAACGCAACAAAGAGAAGCTTTCATGCAAGTTTCTGTAAATAGCGTGAGTCTGCAGTTCTCAGAAGGCTCGTATTAGTTTAGCAGTGTTTGCTATCATGGCCGGCCTCTGGTTTATGTCCCAGCTGAGGAGAAATCATGTGGAACATATTTGGGGGGAAATTTTAAGTTGAAAGGATGTGTCTGTCATCAGCCACTTAAATGCAGTTCATGTTATACCCTCATGATGTCACCGTAATTGAATGACGCCTCTGAGAATCAGACTGTGGACTACTGAACAAACACCAAAACTGGATGACATCATCAGTCTTTGACTTACGTATGCACACAGAACATTTGAAAGTAGCTACCTTTAAAACACACGTTTATGTATGTAAGCATTCTGTATATTATTGGTTTAAACTGTGCATGATGTGTCACCACTATTTGCCATACTGTTTTCCTTAACTGAGGCATGCATTCACTTTTCACAGCCTTTTCAACCAGATTTTCTGTTTGCATTAAGTTCTCCTAAACTCAAATAGCCAAAAATGTTTCATTAATTTATAAAGCTTCATAAGATTTATGCTACGTTTTATTTAATGCTTAACTCACATCATTCATTTGTAATTTAATAAATTTATATTGTTATGCCATCCAAGAAATTCTTGGACGTACAGCACTACATACAGTAAACTAACCCATAGTTTGACCAATTTAAGATGAACTCTACCGGAACATTTCTTGTTTGCTTCCCAGCTATGAATGCACAAGGATGTATTTAGGGTTTGTTTTTAATTTCGAAAAACAGATTTATTCATCCAGACGTTGCCAAAATGAAATCACATGCTTATTGCAGACAGGTTAGTTTGTTAAATTTGTTTATTTTGCATGAATAGCTCCACAGAGAGCAAGCGTTGCAGGTGGATGATTTATTCTCAAAGATTTTTCTGAGAATCTCTTCTCTGATGTAATGCTATACTCCCGCAAACACAAAACATGATTCTTCTTCGTCCTGGAAAGTGATTCATCACAGAAGAAGTTTGGACAGAGAATCGTACTTTTTATCTCCCTTCTGATGTCTAGATGAAGACATTTTGTCTGTAGACATCCTGAGATCCGTAGAGCAGACAGATCATTCTTGCCATGAAAAGAGAACCAGTAAACCACTAGGGGAGTTATGGAGAACACTGTCAATTATGAAACAGAACCAGGGCCAATCTGAGACCACCCGCAGTTGAAGAAGATTTTATTAATCTTAAAATGAAGGAATTATGTACTAGTTAGTCTACTATTAAAAATATAAAGGAATCCTGTATCTTTAACTTAATAAGTTAATAACTTTAATAACTTAGCAGGTTGTCACATGTTTCTGTGCTGGAATGTCAGCAGGATATCACATGTTTCTATAGAGACCAGTAAGTTCAACTGTTGCAATCATATATTTTAGTTATATATTAACATAATGGAAAATTCCAAAAACCCAGGTAAAACAAAAGGACATGTATGTGTACAAACCAACCTATATAAACCCTGTTCAACCAAACAGCCCTCAGTACATCTATAGATGGGCTCGGCTTGGTTGTTTTCACAATAAAGTCTATTCTTTTGGCATCAAAACCCAAAGGCATTTGAGTGTTTTCTTCAAGTTGAGAAACAAATAAATTTACTTGTGTTAAAATAGTAGTCATTTAATTTATGTTGGATAAAACGTCCATAAATCGCCTGTAAAAGCAAAGTCATCTTTTGTTTTCCATTGAAAAATTATAGGACAATTGCTTGTACCCAGATGAAAAGATCACAAATATTTAATTTCTGGGGGATTTATTTCTTTAACGATGAGATCTGTACAGTAATATTCGCCTCTCTTATTTGCCATATCTGAAACATAAATTTGCAGATTAATTTATGAACTTTTATTTATCTCTCAAGTATGTCTAGCCTCGCATACCTTATTGCTTTTATTAAACAGTTAACATACAATATAAATATTAAAGTTTAAAAATATGTATCATGAATTAAAATCACTAAAAGCCTTCCTTCCGCCAGAAAAAACTCCCTGAGCAAATGTTATCATGAATAAAACATAGCTATTGACCAATCAGAATCAAGAACTGGAACTAACCGTTTTCCTTTTTATCACAGATTTCAAATTTTTGGGTGAACTTCTTGAATTTCTTTAACGCTGAGATCTGTACAGTAACATTCGCCTCTCTCCGCCATATACGAAACATAACATGCAGGTTAATTTATGTACTTTTATTTATGTCAGTAGAAGTCAAATAACGCCGCTTGGAATTGGTCCAATCAGAATCAAGAATAGGAACTAACCGTTATGTAATAAAAACTGGATCACCTAAAACGGCCAAATATGTCAGACTATTCAGCAGCTGAAATCTGTTCATCGGTCACATGATCTCCAGAAGCAACAAATCATTATCCAGCAACAAATTATATTCAGACGCACAGTAACCGTAAACATAATACTTCCACACAACCATACTGACAGCTCCCAGTGTGAAACTGCTGTTCAGTCTCTCTCGTGAATGAAGACCTGTCTCCGTAAAGTCATTTACAGCTTATATAAATCAGTAGTTCACACATTATGAAATTGTGTGAACGTTCCAGGCGTCCACAGCAAACATTAATGAGCCGGCGTCAGGCCATGTTTTTGCGAAAATGAGTCTAACTGCTGTCACAACATCCTTATTTATTTTCTGTCTACCTGTCAGTTTGAAACGGCTGTTTCTCTCTGGCCTTTGAATCTGTAAACATAATAAAAGTTGTTACCGTGGACCATTTATACTGAAGTCATGAGCCAGTGCACGTGATAATGGATGTGAAGTGTTTAAAAACATAACAAGATCACTGTTCGTTGAATTAATTTACCTCCGCTGAGGTCACAACCAGTTACAGGAAAGTTAAACACGGCAGGTTATTATTTGCCTGTCATTGGTGTACTGCAAATCTCAAAGCCCCGCCCACAATAACTATGCTACAGAGCTCCGCCCCCAAAATTTCACGCAATAATGGGATAATTCACCCAAAAACAAAAATTCTGTCATCATTTATGTTCTGTATATGACTCTTTCTTCTAAATAACACAAAAGAAGATATTTTGAGAAATGTCAATGAGGAGTCAATTAGGGATGTCCCGATCCGATTCCGATCGAGTCTGAAACCACGTGACCTCCCGATCAGGACTCGGATATATATATGTATATAGCAACGCGTGCGCAGTAAGAGTTAGGAGTACAGTTCCTAAAAGCACATTACTGGCTTTGCAAACACTGTGGCACTTTTATTTTTTTATTTGTTTACATGCCTGCCGGGTATTTTAAGTTGAGGTGCTATTTGTTTTTATATTAGACTTTTTTATATTTACTGTTGCACTAAAGTCCAAAAGTGAAGAATTTATGTTATTTATTACTTGATTGTTCAAGCTACCTCACAGAAGTGCTCTGTTTGTTAACAGAGTTGTTGAATGTTAAAATAAGGTGAATTAAATAAAAAATAAGGAACATCCTGGATCTGTTTCTTCGCTCTTCTTTATTCTTTTTTTATGTATTATGTATTAAGTATCGGATCGAGACTCGGTATCAGCAGATACTCAAAATCAAATCACTCTTACTCGAGGGCAAAAAAACCTGATCGGGACATCCCTAGAGTCGATGTTGTTTGTTGTTTACCAACGTTCTTCAAAACATCTTCTTTTGTTTTCTGCAGAAGAAAGAACGTCATACAGGTTAACTACCTTTAAGTTTAATGTTAATATTGACACATACTGTAATGTACATTTTGCAGGAGGAGTTAAGGGTTATAGTGGGCAAATTGTCCATCTTGGTTTTGGCGTTCGGAAAAGAGAATGTGCCACATCCTGTTTATTTACAGTGTGAAAAGTATTGAAATAACTAAAAAAACAAACTTTACTGAGCTGCAAAGCAAATGTATGACCAATTTTCCCGTCAGACATGGTTGAATGGCTTTTGTCAGTACGTAATTGCGGACTGTTCCCCTCTGCTGACATCCAATGCGTAGTGCTCTGTTTGTACTTCAAAACAGGAAACGCTTTGGAAAACTAACCATTACATGAAATGTAAGAGTCGTAGAGGAGGTTCTCAATGAGCCATTATAAAGGTGAGCTAAATTAATATATAGCCAACTGCCTCTTAAGGTCACATGTGAAATGAAATGAAACCTCATACAGTAAGTTACTGGAGACTTGATTTGCAATTGATCTGAATAGAGTAAACATAGCAAACAACGCAATAATCTGAGGACACAAAAATATTGGGTTAAATAGTCTATTTATTAGACCAAACAGTTTGTGGTCAAAAGTAATATCCTTCTTTGGAAATTTGACATTGCCGCTCTTATTCAAATATTTTATTAAAGATGTATTAAAAAAAGTATAGATGTCCTTGGAGTGTAAACCAAAGCTCAGTTATGGGAAGGACTTAAAGGGATAGTTCATCCAAACGTGACAATTCTTGCATTATTTTTTCACCCTTATGTCATTCCAAACCTGTATGACTTTCTTTCTTTTGCAGAAAACAAAGGAAGATATTTTGAACAATGTTGGTAACCAAACAACACCGTGACTTCCATTGTTTTGGCACAAAAACACCAAGACCAAGAAAAAAGACTTATATACAGGTTTTGAACAATGTACGGGTGAATAAATGATATCAGATTTGAACTATCCCTTTAAGAAGGCTCGACCATATTAAAAAACAAATATTAAAAATGGATAAAATAGTGGACAGTGTATGTTTTATTATTTTTTTTTCTCTATGCATTTAAGTTTAAAACATATACTTTCTAAAACTGTAGACTGTAGTTTGCCTTTTTTTTTTTAAATAAAAACCTTAGCCAAGTTTAGTGTTTTTTCATTTTGTACCATACACTTCATACTTTGATAGTTTAATTAAACCTGAGGGGGCATTAAAAGCAAATATTTTACTTTCACTTTGTCTGTCAGACTTTATTTTATTGCAGAGCTCATTGCATTACATTGTGGGATTTATGTAACTGCAAAAGACATAATGCAAGGCTGCATAGAATTTGGCCAAAAGATGATGTCTTAAAAAGCATCAATCATGCTGACAACATTACACAGATGATGCCCGAGGATTTGGAACAAATTATATGTTAACATTTTATTATACAGTATATTTATCATTTCATATATCGTCTGCATATTTTGGTAGACAACTAGAGGAAAGACATGTCATGATATTAAATTACTGTAACAGACATTTAAGCGACATAAATTAACACTCTCTAAATTTTCCCTCTTCTTTGAAACTCGTCTCTAGTATAAACGTCAGAATTTCGGCAGTTTATTTAATCGCGACTTGGAAGTTTGCGAAACAGAAAGAAACATTTGCAGTTTGTTTATAGCACCTGCAGGCTTTCTGAGTCGACGTTCAATGTTAAAACCAGACGGGAGCAGCAGGAGTGCATGCTGATGTCAGCCATAGTTGATGAAGGTGAGAAGAAATGAAAAATGAGCTTTAAGATGTCGACTCTTCCAGCGGGAGAGAAATCGCCTGGCTCACGGTGAACTGCAGAGGTTATGACGAGTCTATTAGCGAAATGTATTCCCCTCCGTGCCTTTATATTTGAGACGCCGTGACAGTTTAATGGCGGAAAGTCAACGCAGGTGCTGTTACGAGAGCGGATCGAGCACGACATCATTCAGGTGAGCAGATGGGAGACACAAGAAAGGGATATAGGTGACGTCGCGAGGTCAGACGGGTCGAAGTGCTCGATAAAATCTTTTGTTGTTGGATTTAAAGCTCTTTGTGTAACGTGAAAAAACAACATCTGTTAATATACTCAGAAACTCTCTTAAGCTGGAAGAAACCGATTCTGGATGCTCGACTGAGTTCACTTCGGCTGATGCGAGGAAGACGTTAACCAGATGATCTATCAAAAGGACATGGCTGCGTTCTCACCACCTATCTGATGTCTTCACAGACATCTTCAACAAACACTGAGCCAGGCAGTCAATCCTGTATTGCTTTACATTCACCACCGTCATATCGAGTCTTGTCCTGGATCTGACACTTCAAAGCACAAAGAGTTTAGAGATATTAGTTATAAGCCATCTTAAGTCCTCATTGCGACAAGCATGATGTGTGTATTTATGACTATAAACTGTATTTCGATATTCATTTCTGATTGTTTTTTCAGGATAGCGCTGCCTGCAAGTACTAGGTCTAGGATCAGTTTCGGGTTTTGCTCAGCAAAATTAGATGGAATGTTGGTGACAAGGCTCAAGAAAATGTAGTTTTAAGGCTGGGCATAATTTTGGTTTCATGACAACAATTAAACAAGCAAGAAATTAGGTCTGAGATTTTATAAGAACGTGCGATCATTGTTATTAGTAAAAACTATAAGACATACACACTGAAAAAATTCTTTGCTGCCTTACATTTTAAAGTCCAGTCAACTGGACACTTAAGTCTAAGTCACTTAAACTCATCAAATAAAGTTTCACAATTTCAATGAGTTGAAATGACTTTGTAATTAGTTGAAATAATGTAAAAACTGTTTAAATGACTTCTATAGTCAAGTTGACTAGACTTTTTTACAGTGCAGTAGTACTGTACATGTTAAACATCACATGACCAAACCAGAAAACTGGTCTCACCACACTCGCTCATCTTTTGGGAAATTGGGGAAACTAACAGTGAAATTGATCTTTCCTGTTTTCTGAACATCCATAACAGGCCACATTCCACATAAATGGACACATGAAAATTATAATAAAATTTGTTGGGTTATTTTTGCTTCTGATTTGTCCATTTTAATTCACAGAAATCCTACAAAGTATGTTGTCTCTCAAAAACATGTGTCACAATTATAACATATGTATATTTCTATTTTTTTAATGGATAACTCGTGCATAGACTGATATTTTTCTTATATCAGGACTCAATCAACAGGGGTTTATTAAATCTTAAATAAATAAATACATTATGTAAGAAGTTTTATTTTCCAGTTTTGACTAAAAATAACATAATTTTCATACATTTTAGACCTTAAAGTCCATAGTTATTGTTGTTATTTCAAGCCGCTTTTCTGGCATTTCTGGCAAGCGAACACACAGGAACAAGTTTTCTGGTTTGGGCATTTGACTTTCGACATATACCATAAAATCTATTTGATTTGACAAGGATAAAATACCTACAGGCACTGTAGCAAAACTTCACATTCAGTTGTATGCTCAGGAAATACCTTGTGCCTAATATCATGGGAACATTACTGCCATGCGAAAATTACATGATTTATGCCAGCCTGCCATGGCATCAGTCTTTTCTCTATTAAATGTCACTTATTTGTTTGGCTAGCAGATGTAGCTAGTGTCTTATTTCGATGTGGTCTGGAAGCCGTGACAGTGTGGGGTTATTTTGACTGGAGTCTCCCTGTTTGTTTAAATCAAATGAATATTTGGAAGTGTTTGGTGTGGAGCCCCATGAGGTCAACGGCATCTGAGTCACTGTCTGTTCATTTGATGCCTGTCTGGCCAAACGTCCTGAAATCATATTTTTACTAACAGGGTCAAACAGACAGTGACATATACTGTAAAGTGGGATAAATTATCATCTCACACTTAAAAATGAAGGTGCTTCACGATGCCACAGAAGAACCATTTTCACCTGAAACATTTGACAGAAAGGATCTTGGGGGAACCAAAAATGGTTATTCTATGGCATCGCCATGAAGAACCTTCTGAAGCACCTTTTTTTAAGAGGATACTTCTCTGTTCTCCCATGATTTTGCCTATAGAAATGAAAAAGCGTCTTTAGAAACACTGGAAGACACAATATAAACTAGATTGTTTGTTTTGTGAATTCCTTCAGTCAAAATGCTTGGGACAATATGAACAATAAATGTCAAAGTGTTAAAATGTTTACTGGTTTAGCTTTGTTTATTTATACATTTTATTTCAATATGGTTTGTTTATTTATTTGAAAACTGAAGTGTAGTTTACACTGCCCCAAAAAACAACAACAACATCCATTTTGTATGATGGGTGTCTATTGGTTTTTGGCTTCACTGGCGGTTGTTACATCTTGGAAAGTGTGAGTACTGTGGTTTTTTTTTTTACGTAAACTGAATTGATCATATATTTTATCATTGATGAAACGTAATCACTCCATGGCCATGTTCTTCTTTTATATAATCTATTTTAACATTTGATGTATATTGATTTATTTATTTTCCATACCATTTATTTTAAGTATCCATATAAAAAGCAGGATAATATATAGTCAATAGGTCATTATTACAAAATAAACCTTTCCAGGGTGATACATGGCAAGTCTTGATCATGTCCAGTCTCAATTGTTGAAAATTATAGTGATGTTTACCAATATTATATATCCAACAGGCAAAGTACAGAATGTTTTAACCGTTTCCGTTGGAGAGTCATTAGTCTCGACTACTCAATTACTTATTTTGGCCTTTTGCCACTTTCATAAATGATAAAACAGTAGAAGACAGTAAATGATGAAGAGAAAGAAATTGGATTTGGACACAAAAACGCTAAATTAAACTAGTATTGTCCACATAAGCACCATGGTTACATGTGTTTAACGAATCAATAGGCCACAGCTAGTTTAAAGAGTTTTGTTATCAAGTGTAATATGGAATTAAAATTAAATGCATTTTGTGAAAATTATTATTAAATTACATATAAGATACATATTTAAGATATTAATTAAACATTAGACTACCAATAAACACTTAGTATAGTGTGTTACTGTACTCAACAAGAGCACAAGTTCAGGCATTTCCTTGCAAACAACATACGAATAACGCAAGACAATATGAAAAACCTTTAAAAGGCCAAATGAAACAAGCTTACACTATAAAAGGTCAAAAATATCAGTTCTGACATGAAACTTTAAATCCTTCTGCTTTGTCAAATAATTTATTGTGGGTGGGAATTAAAACAAACTGCCTTTGGATAAACATTTTTTGAAGAGGTTGTGCGGTGTATAGTGATGACGCAGAGTTCAGCAAGTTTACAAACTACAGGAATGTCTCACTACATTTGCAGACGATTTCAAATATAAACGCATGCTTAGCGTTGCACCACCCACAAGCTGGAACAATCGACTAATAAAACTTGAAAAATACTTGAAATTATTCCTCTTACACTGATACAAACAAAAGCATGAGCATTACTAATGCCGGACAGGGCGTGGCGTGTCCATCTCTAAAATACTGAAGAACAAGGTAACCTTGTAAACTTCTGTTCAGTATAAACCCAGCGTTTAATGGTCCTAACAGATGTCGATTTGATACCGAACCAAAGTTCTGTCATCTTCTCATGTTGTGCAGAGTTCTGACATTCAGCCTAACACTTCATGAGCTTTCATTTCAGTATCATAGACCGGCTCCATCTGAACAAACACAAGCAGTCTCGGCCATTAGTTTGATGATGTATGTTTAGATTAAATTTTGAGATTTAATGTCTTTGTGATGACAGAGTATGTCTGCGTATGTTTATGGAAGGAGAGAGAGAGAGAGAGAGAGAGAGAGAGAGAGAGAGAGAGAGAGAGAGAGAGAGATCTGCTTGATTAAAAAACAAGAGTTGCAGTAACACATAAACACAAAATGAGACTAAAGTATTAGGCAAACTGAACAATGTGCACATAAATTATACTTCAACTCATGCAGCCTAATAAGAAGATGACTGTTGTTATGTTACAAACCTATTTGACTTGTATTTTTTGGCTAGCACAATTTTACATATTTCCCAATTCACTTTAATATTTCATAGTTGAATTCAAATCCAATCATGACGAACTATAATATTGATGGAAAGATCTAAGACACAAGAATAAATATTTTGACAAATTTGAATAACAAAAAAAATAAATAAATGAATTTTTCAAAAAATACCCAAAACTAAAAGAAATTAAAAAAGGTTGAAAAAAAAACCGTACAGTTGTCAGGTTAAGAAACAAATGTAATGCTTTACCAACCTACAATCTAAACAGGACAGATTGAGTAAAAGTGCAAAATGTATTGCTGATAATGTTGCGAGGAGAAAATTAGCAGTACATTTTCGGTAAATTTCCAAATATTTCCACATTTTTGGAAATTTACTGGTAATTTTCCACTTCCACAAAAGGAAAAATCACCACATTTTGTCCTTTCAATGTCTATTCAGTGCTTTCATCTGCCACAAAAATGTAATGTGCTAATCTTCATTTAGGGATTTATGCAATGA
Organism: Beaufortia kweichowensis; assembly: GCA_019155185.1. Classification (NCBI taxonomy): domain Eukaryota; kingdom Metazoa; phylum Chordata; class Actinopteri; order Cypriniformes; family Gastromyzontidae; genus Beaufortia; species Beaufortia kweichowensis. Next base: position 7,290,307 of record CM032818.1, on the reverse strand, counting down.
ATTGTGATTAAATCCTAACCATATTAAGTAAATCACTTCATTAAAAATATCGATATATATATAGATTAATTCGAATGAATATATAGATTACAAAATTTAAAGATGTAATAGTCTCACACATGCATACTGCACCACCGAAGAATTGCTAAAAGGTCAACAGTCATTTTATCCTGGAGAAAATAGCTGAGAATTACAGAGAGCCAGTATTTACCAAACATGTGATGAATTAGGTTTCTTCTCTATGCAACACATTTATCCTGGCAGTGTGAACCGGACAGTGTCTGTGTGTTTTCATTCACACAACCTCCGGAATGAGATCACCCACAGACATTGCAAACGAAAGCCGACGCTCAAACAGACAACGTCAAAAGCTCGACTTTCCCTTTAGGCTTAAAGACTACAAGGTGGCAAAATTCCATGTGAGTATTTTTCTTGACAGTAATAATGTTATGATTACTCAAACTACTCCCAAATGATTACAGGTATCTATCTCAATTGAGCGATGTTGATATTGTGTTTGTCATTTATCAGCCAAACCTATAAAAATGAGGAATTAAGCTGATATACTAAAGGGATAGTTCAACCCGAAATGAAAACTCGTTCATCATTTACTCACCCTTACGTCGTTCCAAAAGACTTTCTTTCTTCTGCAGAACACAAAAGAAGATGTTTTAAAGAATGTTGGTAACTAAACACCACTGGCTCCTATTGACTTTCACTGTATGAACACAAAAGCACTGACACATTTCTCAAAATATCTTCTTTTGTGTTCCACAGAAGAAAGAGTCATATATAGGTTTTAAACAACACGAGAGTAAATAAACAATGACAGAATTTTCATTTTCAGGTGAACTATCCCTTTAATAGTCTTAAATAGTTAGGGCTCAAATTTGAGCTCTGAGGTGGTTTGATTAACATTTACACATTAGACAGATGAATTTATCTAAAGAATGCGTTTAAGATGTACATTTTTATTAGTTGGGACTCAAACCCAAGAACCTGAAACTCCAAGCACCATAATCTACCAGTTGAGCTACGATACATGAACAAAAAATCTATAAAGAGTCATGCAACTAAATCAATGGTGGACAAATGAAACCTCCAGTCAAATTAATCACAGACTTTTGCGCAGATAATGCCATATCGTAGCCCATCCTTTCCTCATCCCGGTCAGTGCTCAATTTGTTTCTTTCCACCACATGTTTATTTTAGAATGCCAGTGCCATGAGAACATCAGACTGCTTCACACATACTCCTTCAGTCGCCTGCCAGTGTACACACCGCGCGGCCCTTTGCTATCTGTCAACCCCGAAAGGTTCCTCAGTCTGGGAGATTTATGATAATCGAAGGCCATCTTGGCCGACCTGGTACCTGTATGAAATGGGCTACTGGTGATGAGGAGAAGCCCTTAGGGAGTCATACAGCTTCTGTTTCCTGTCTAAAACTCTCAGCTGGACTCAGACAGCATGTTTCAATTGATTTGTATGGTAATCAAACACTGAAACGGGAGAAAATTGATTCATCCAGCTGTGATAATACAGTAGGTTAAGTGTGTTTTATGTATTTATTGTGACAATAAACATGACAATGAAAAATCATTTTTCAATGTATGTTTTATGAACCGTATCTATGCCATGCTGCTGATTACCACATACAATTCATTCGACTTCCACAGTTTTTCAGTTTTGCATGATAACTGCTTTATTATTCTAAGATCTATGATCTTAATTACAATAAAGCTGTAATTTGTAACTTATTTAAATACTTATTTTTATGTGTGTCAAATGATCACATTTAACAAAAAGATAAAAAAAAAAAACCTAGTGCATTATGGGACATTACTTTAAAAGCGCTACAGCAAAAGTACAGCATCGTCCAAAAGGACACGACCACAGGAACTGTAATCTAGCTTTCTCAGTTTACATTAGATCTGGGCTGGTAAATACAGCAGTAAGTAGACGATGCGTAAGCCAATAAAAAACACTCAATACAATCTGGTTTGTATTCCTCCAAAATGCCACCTGCTGAAAATGTTTAGTCTGACTGGTATGTAACAATACATTTTTCCTGAATAACTGGGAAGCAAATTATCCACAACACAACAAAATTCACCTCATGAATTTGGAGGCTGAGATTTAAAGAATGCAGGAGTTTCATAGCTGGATCGGGCCACCATCAGAGACCCCTGTCACCTCAGACGCTGTTCAACTGTTTAGTCTCAAGTGCTTTGTTCTGCTGTCTTCGCTACATAGTGTTGGCAGCACACCTTTAAGCATTCATTTAACAGCGTTTTTTGGCCTTTCCTCCTGAAACCGCTTTCTTCCTGAAAGGCATTCCTCCTGAAGTAGTAAAACAAATGACTTCAGGGTGTTTCTGCAGTCTCGCATGCAAGTAAGCATTCACAAGAGTCTATTCGCTAACATTTATTATTAACATATTGGTACCTATTGGTACATAAATGGTACATTTATAGACCTTTTTAAAGGGTACCGTCCCAGTGACAACTTTTGTACTATTTTTCTTCATACAATTTAAAGAAACAGTTTACCAAAACTGAACATTTTGTTGATTGTGGTTTATACCACTAAGCTCCAAAAATTGTAGTTTATATGACTTGTGCACTATTTCTTTATATCTGTTGTGCCCAGTTTGACCTCATTAATATCAAACATCATTGGTTCTCACACTGTAAAAAATTCTTGGTTGCCTTAAAAATAGTTTTACAAGTCATTTGAACTCATAAAAATAATATAAAGTAATGTGTTAAAATGACTTCATCAGTTGAAATAATGTAAAAAGAGATTAAATGACTTGTAAAAGTAAGTTGACTGGACTTGAAATTTTAAGGCAACCATGACTTATTTTACAGTTTAAAGGCTTAAAAAACATGACTAAAAATTAATTTGAGATCCGTGGCATTAACATTAACACAGTAATAAAGCCTAAATTTTGATTTGTTTTCATTATACGTTATTTTAAAAACTAGCGGCCGAGTCATATAAACGCTTTACATAATCTCATCAAATATATATTTTTGTATACCCCTGATGAAGGAAAAATATACAGGTTTGGAAAAGATACAGAATGATACAAGAACTTTTAATAAAATATGTAAAAAACTACTTTTAGTGAACTACCCTGTGAGCTCTATATATGAAATATAGAGTCGTTATAGTGACAAAGAAACTATATAAAAAATCTTTGCATGTTCTTTACAGAGTTCCTTGTAATGTGACAATGTATATCATAACAAACAGACTTTCAATTTGTTAGCCAACTCTGTATGCGAACGCTGTAATTCTCCTAAAAACAGAATTAAAATGACTTTATCTTGGAAAAAACAGATTGTTCTGTTGACATATCACTAAGCTCGTTTCCAGCCATATAAATACAGGAGCAATAAATGTCCCACAGGAGAATGTCCATTATAAATGCCTATCCTGATTTAAAGCAAAAATAAAACTCACGCGTGTGCAACAGACAAAAGAATGTTTTCGTGGCTGCCAGAGGATTTAATGCTGTATCTGTGTAATACCACCAATGCGTCTGTCTCGACTAAAGTGATCTCAAATCAGTTCCAGTGGAATACCGCTTTAATTTCAGCAGGAATCATGAAATAACGCTGTCATTTTTGGGATCGCATCAGGGCGGCTGGTTTTGCACTTTGCCTGCTCGTACAGAAGGCCATGCGTGCTTCGTGCCGTCTGGCTAGACTTTGCACGATTGCTGCCACATTCTGTAGTTAAGCCCCTTTGTCGCTCTAATGTACTTTTATGAGATTTTACTTGGCTTTGGAAGACGGCCGCAGATCTCCTCCAAACCGACAAACATTACATGGTGAGACTGGCAGTCTTTATGCAGTCTTTACCCCAAAATGATGAAAGTTTATACACTGTGGGAGCCTTCAGACGCTACACTGACCTCTAGTGGCTGCAATGGGAACTGCACTGCGGTTTGGAATCCAAACAATTTCAATGTCAAATCCTTGAGCACAATACCTCAATAAAAAGATCGGTGTGTGAGATGAAGAACATTGTGAGTTGAATTTTGATACAAGCATGGTTTCGACACTCACTTATCAGTCTCGCTATCCAAAACAATGGAATACAATTATTTGGACTGGAAGCAAATTAAAGTCTGTGGTTTATTAAACGAGGACAGACCCCGGTTCCCTTCATTATAAACGAGTTATGCTTGCAATGGGTTTTAAATGAGATCCGTGGTATATATTGAACAAGATAATTCCGGAATTTATTGGCGACCTCCTGTGCTGAACACGTCTTAGGACTTACCGCTGATATTAGAAAAACATAAGCTAATCTTCTACACTAACAAATTCTCCATACATTCATCATCATAATAACACCCTTTCATAATATCCCATCATGCAATAGCACCCTGAACCACCACAGCTTTATAAATTATACAGCAGACCAATTTGGATATCAAAGATCGTATGAAATCTTACATTTATTTCTTTTAGTCATCGCATTTAACTTCATATCTTCCTGTAATAGGCCTGAACTGATAATTGAGCTACAATTGCGAAATAAAAAATGCAAATACAAGGTCTTATTTGGCCTTGACAGAATGTATTTGTTCGGGAAGATATTTCTCAGTACAAGGACATGAAACCCATCCAAGCGAGTAATGAACAAGACATGGTCAAACATCGGAGAAATCTGAATCTAAGCAAACTTAGATCAATATGTTTCCCACAGTTCTTTGTGGAGGAATGTGCAGCGTCTGCTTGGCTTGTAAGCGGAAAGCTGGATTGCTTCCTGAATCTCCTTGCTGATGTATATTTGATCAGAACTTTTATGACATTTAACCCTGTTTTGTCAGAGATATTTTGCGTAAACTTACCAGATATTTGCAGTGGAAATTCATGGACGCTTAAAGACGTTGGATGAGTTTTCTAATAGCCATTAATGAGGTTAAGCATAGACTGAAACAAATAAACCAATGACAAAGTAATCACAACACAAACATCAAAAATGAATTCCAGCTTTTTTCACAAGAGATGTGTGCTAATTTAGACAATGAATTTAACAATTTAATCAAAAATCACAGATATGATTTTCTAGCGAAATGGAAAAAACTATAGATGCTATAATACATGACTTTTCTTAGTTCAAAATAAAAAAGAAGGTTTGGACCAAATAATAAAAAACTTTGTTCAAAATTCCTTACTTTCTATACCGTCTCTCTTTCCTTACACTGATTTGCAACGGTAAACCTATATAACAATGATTTATAATTTAGCTGTCAGGTCCAATTTTGCACGAAATAATAGTTCATTTTTTCCCACAAAAAGTACACTGCAATTTTGTGTTTCAAATAGAGATGGCAATAGACAAAAGCTACAGATTGGGGTTTTAAAATATGTTTATAAACTGAAAACTTATCATTATATATGTTACACAATTGTTTTGTGAAAATAAAGCATCAATGTCTGAAAGTAAACAGCTGTTTTACTATTGCAGTCTTAAAGGGATAGTTCACCCAAAAATTATGTCTTTTTTCACCCTTGTGTCATTCAAACCCTGTATATGATTCTTTCTTTTGTGGAACACAAAAAAATATATTTTGAAAACGCTGGTTTCCGGCACCCATTGACTTCCATTGTACCTTGTGTCCATACTATTAAAGTGAATGGGTGCCGGTAACCAGCGTTTTGCAAAATATCTTCTTCTGTGTTCTGCTGAAGCAAGAAAGTCATACAGGCTTGACATGACATGAGGGTGAGTAAATATATATTTTTTAAATTTGGGGTGAACTATCCCTTTAAAACAAAGTTTATTTAGAACTTTTTTAATTACTTCACTTTTTATACAACAAGCAAGAGAATGTCACAGTTTGTTAATCATCTTGCTATATCCATTGACCTAAAATTATAACTATGAAGTTTGTATTTGTAAATATTTTGCTACTGCTTTCACTTTGATCATACTATAATCTGTTGTATAACAGTAATCCCTGGATTCAGCCACAAAATCTGTAATAAACCCGAGGCTATGCACTACACGTGCAAAGACCATGAGTTCAACTGATTAAATGAAGAAAACAAGCTTATTGGTACAGCTGGGCGGCTTTTGGAGGCACTGCCGGTTCAAATGTTTAAGGTTCCTATCTTGGTCTTGCATGCAAAGACAGTGACTCACAATCCAAACAATCTAAGACTAAACTTCACATTCTAACCTCTTGAAAAGTTCGTTCGGCGTTTAAGGCCAAATGTGAGATTCTTGAGATTATTAATCACAAATGGATTTTCCAGATACTGACTTTTTACAGACAGGTCCTACAGTGCCAAAATCTGAGATGAAGGTATTCTCTTAGATAGAGTGAGGTTTTTTTCACTTTAATGGGAATATCCAGGGAAAAAACCTATAGAAAATGATTTCTTTGCAGTTTATGATGCCTTGGGGCAATAGCAAACAACAAATGTGTTTTTATGGATTCAGCAATTTTGCCTGAAATGCCTAATAATGGTTACAGACATTTTTTTTTCATAATTCTGCATTGACTTTATTTAGACATCATACACACAATGCTACATTACATAATAATTTTATGATAATTAAAATAAATAAGTGTATTTTGCCACTGTAATCCATTACACACACTGCAAAAACAGCTGTGTAAAAAAATAACACACATGGCTGTGTTAATAGCATAATAACACATGTTGTGTAGATTTTTACACACAGTGTGTAATTTTTGTTTAAAAAAACTCTGGGTTAATTAACACACTACATGAGTTATCTCCTGAAGGGAGGGCGTATTTATAAAAATACATATACTTTTAAACTAATAAAATATTAAAATAAAATATACATATTAAAAAATAATTTTTAAATAAATTTACAAATTGTCGCCCAATGACGTCAAGCCATGTCTTTTTTTTTTATTTGTGGAGTTGGCGCTCTTTTCACTCTGACCTCAGCTGGCTTCTAGTGATGGGAAGTTCGGATCATTTTACTGACTCGGACCTTTGAGTCTCGTTCAGCAAAATGAACGAATCTTTTTTCGAGTCATTTCGTTCATTTTAGCAAAATATAATTAAAATGTTACGTGCTACTTTCCTAACACATCTACTACTTATGCAAACGTTGATCACACTACAAACAACACAAACTATAATGCTATAAGAAACAGAAAAGATTCATTCATCATTTACCTGGCTCACCTCTTATCTGACAAGTCTTCCGGTTTGAGTCGTTCGTTCTTTTGTCACGTGATGTGACGGCTATTGAGCAGAGAAATTAGTCAATTTACCACCTTCCTTACAAAGGGACATAGTCATTATTATTATTATCATTTAGCAGTTATGTGATGCTGGTCTCAAATTATTGCTTTTAATTTCTGAACGATGGTTCTTTTCCATAATACTGAATGTAGTAATAAAGATAAGAAAGAGTTGGTTATGCTTTAATTCAATTTTCTATTTAACTCTATATATTATATAGAGTCTAATCTATAATTTATTATATAGTTATATTATATGTTTATTGATAGACAAAGACAGTGAAAGGACAAATCAATCAATATTTTATTTATAACAGGATTTTATTTATTTATAAAATCACAGATCCTCAAGAAACAGTAACAAATACATAGTGACAGAAATGAACAGACCATTTTATTTCTAGGAAAATGCTTATTACCATATTTGGATAATTCTATGATAATTCTTAAATATGATCCAACATACAAAAATACAGTTTTACTTTATAGTATTTTACTGATCCGGCAAGTGTCACGTGACAAAGAATGAACGACTCAAACCCGAAGACTCGAGAGATGAACTAATCAATTCTCTTTCCGGCTCTGACTGCATTGGTTTAGCTTATGGGGCTGTCACGTGATGAATGAACGACTCAAACCCGAAGACTCTATAGGATGTTGCGCATGCGCGACTGAACGAATCACTCCCGGAGACGACTCGTTCTTCCCGAGTCACATTAAAGATTCGTTCAAAATGAACGAATCGTTCAAGAACGACCCATCACTAGTTGGCGCTCTTTTCACTCTGACCTCAGCTGGCTTCAGATGAATCAGGAGGATGTCCGACTCAGAGCAGCATGTAAGTTGGAGTTTTTATTCACTGTTATTAGCCAGATGCAATTAACTGTTAAAATATGTATTGGGACAACAACTACTAGATAAAGTCGTTAACTGACATCATTAAACTTGACTATGAATTGTACAACGGATAATCGGCGGGGTCCAGTCAGCATTACCTCCAGTGAGGTGAGCGTTTTCCCTACTTGATTGAAAAAAATACATGCTGAAAAACAAAACACGACCCAACAAGTTTTACCATGCACTAGAATATTTATGAACATTACGTCATACCTGTACATTTGAACGTAAAGAGGTCGTCGCGTTTCTCGATGTAAAGTGGGCCAATTTAGCTGTTTTTCTAATGAGGGATTGAGCCAAAAAAAACATAATTTACCATTCAGGGTCTTTATTGATGTCGTTCAAGTGAATTACACGATGTTAAAAGTTAATTTTATTTCAAAGGGTACTGTCTGTATGGAGTGATGCATTACTAACAGCAGACATCTGACTAAAATATGAAAAGGTCTTGTTTATACTTTCGCGTGGCTCCGCAGCGCGAGCTCTCTCAAACGGACGAGGCGTTGTGTTATTCTAGTTTAAACCGACAGAGGGCGACTGTTCCTAAAACCCTCATAAGCGGCGGTAAAGTAGTCTTGCGCACTCACTCCGCGATGACGTCATTTTCGCCGCGCGCACCAACGCGGACGCGTGAAGTGATGATGGCTCAACAAACGGTTGGACAGGATGCGGGCCCGTGATGCTGTGTGGTCTGTCCCACAGAGACATTTGCTTCAATAAAGCACCATAGAGCATTAATATTGTGTGAGAATTAAGTCACCCAACGTGACCGTGTTGCCATTGCGCTGTTTGTGCCTTTATACAGATAATGCTTTTGCAGTACGCAACCGATCCGCGGTTTCCACAGATTCAACAGGTGATTATTTCAAGTGATTATCACTTTCTGGGGAGGAGCATCTCCTCCGCACTCAATATGATTTATTTCAAGTTTAAAAGACTAAACCTGAATATAGGAGCCTGATAGAAAAATGCTTATTTTTTTGCTAAACAATTGCTGCAAATTACAAATTTAGATGTCTCATCTGAAACTTAGACTTGACAGTTTTGCTTTTTGATGTGTTGCACTGTAACAACCAAGCATTGACAGAAGAGGCAGAGCTACGTATATTTTTAACTTTCAGCCTTTTTTCTTTTAGCCCAAACCTGATAATGCCAGAGAGTGCGAGCTGCATCAAATCACATCGATATAGACCGTATTGACTTTTTTTGACTGATATACCAGCCAGCCATAATTCATAATTGACATGGATAATAATAATATTTAAAATTCAATTGAAATGGATTTATATTGCACTTTTCACGATTTTGCATTCTTGCAAAGCAATGTAATATGTTAAAGGGTAAGGTCAGAATGTAAAGAGCTTTCTCTTTCTACTTAAAAATAATGGTTAATGGTTAAAAATAATGTTTAATGATGGTTGTACTTACCCATCTTTTGCCACCATTGCCGGAGAGTCGCTGCAGTGTCAAATCTGCGGTTCCATTTCTCATTGACTTTGTACCGGTATGTTTTGCAAGGACTGTTGCAAATATAATGCCTTAAATATTTGATCTGATTAGGCTTAGGTTTTTGATCTTCTAATTTTTTCACCTTTTCTAAGTCTGGAACCAGCATTTCATCCCTTTGCAGCAACTCTGAGACCACATCAAGGACCCAACCCCAGCTAATCTGCATTGGCAGTCTTAGGAGCACAACACAACAGTTTGTCATCATTGCAAGAAATGACAGAGTGACCATTCCTGTACATAATGGCTTGACATGTGCTGTAGACATGCTCTACTGGGTTTGCAACTTGGCCTATCCACCATAGCTCAGCTCTGTGTTAACTTTCTTTAAATACATCTATGGCATGCCCATTTCAACGAACAGGATAGCCAAGGTACTATTGTTTATTTCAAAGCTTCAGGCTGTACAGTAAACCATACAAGAATGCCCAAAATGCAGACAGTCAATATCCACAGAAATAAAGAAAGTAATTTGGCATCTACATGAAATACATGCATTATCGGATGGACAGGACTTTACTATTATCTGCAGTCAAGATGGTTGCCCAAGGACATACCATACCTTCAATTCGTTTTCCAAACATCTTCATAGAGATCACCAGTCCACAACAACACAATTTGACTATGTGTCATTTCAATCTAATGGCCAAAGTTCATCAGATACATCTGAGGCAGGGCACTACCATTCCTAGTGATTCTGTTGCCTCTTTTGTGGCCCAAATGTATTCATCATCAGATACAACTGTAATGGATAAAGCAAGTCATCTCGAGTCTTATACCTTTCCATCAATTTTTACACTTTTCTTTTTTTAAGAATAATTAAATTGTTTCTATAATTATTCCAGTGAATAAGTAATAAAGGACATTGTTTTAATAAATAATAGTGACCGAATATCAAATGTTAATAAAAATGAAATAAAATGTTTCTTTTAATTTTTCTTTTAACCTGATAACTGTCACAGCAGAAGTATAGACATGAAAATGAAGTACAATTTATTTTCATTTTAAGATATCATTTCATTTGAGGTATTTTTTATAAATTACAGTAACATTAAAAATATATATATATTATTTTATGTTTATTGTTATAAAAATTTGAGTATTTTACCTTTCCATCAATTTTTAGTTTATCATGATTAGATTAAAATTCAACTATGAAATATTAAAGTGAATAGGGAATATATGTTGTATAGGTGTTCCTCCTGAGGAATGGTGACGGTTAACAGGTTAAAAATCTAAAATGTAGTCACACCATATTCTGACAACGTTTGAAAAATTGAAAATGTATTTTTATACATGCTGGTGGGATACAATCTAGTCTTTAAGATGTGAATAGAGTCTGAAAGCATTTATTTAGTAAGGGTCTGGAAGACATTAGGATTGAGAAAATGTAAACAAAATCAACAGTTTTGAAAGTATAGCCAGCTTCAACACAAATTTTATCTGATCCAGCAGAAATCTGTTAATGTAAGCTTGAGGGAAGTTGTTCCTCATCGTATAAAATCACATAGACTTTGATTATACTGTATGTTAACCACATTTGGAATCTCTCCTCGTCCCATCTACTGTTTCCAGTCCAACAAAACCAGAGGCTGATTCAGCAAAGTGTTAATGTGCTCTCTTTAACTCTAATTAAAACCATATTCCAGTCATTTAAGTGTGTGGTTTGGGTGAAATAAAAAGCACCCAATCTCCACAGTTATTTTAAACCATATTTAATGAAATTACAACAAACTTATGTTTTAGTGTTCAGTGTCTCTCATTCTTTTCTTTTAGAATAATAATAATCTTATTGAAACTACTAAATAACACAAATGCAATTTAGTAACTAAAATAAAATTTAGCATTTTCATGTGTACACTCAATATGTGCGGTGAGCCGGTGACAGATTTTTTTATTAATGATTAAAAAACCATTTCAGTGAAGTGACCCATTACTTTTTAAAAGTATATTTGACTGTTTAAATGTGAAAAAAGTGCAAAGCCGAAGGCTTAACGAGACAAAATTATATTACTAATATAATTAATGTAAGTGTCTAAAAATGCTAAATGGATAAATGTAGAATAACAACGCTCAAAAAAAGCCACTCCAAATTACTCAGAAACCCATTTGTACAGCAACGCCACAGTAACCATCTGATTCAACACCACCCAGTTTTGTATCATTTTCTTTGGACACCATTAATAATTTAGCTCACATTTAAATACATAAACACATGATCTCTCTAATTTTTTTAACTAAATAAAAAAGCAGCACCCAAAAGCACTTGGAAAAACGAATGGCTGCAGGGTTAACCACATACTGTATTATACCAAACATACACTGTGGCAATTCACAGATATTCTTTAAAAGCCTGAACAGCACAAAACCCAGATGACTGTAGGAACAGTTGAAAAACATTTATTCATCTCCAGACAAAAACAAAACCAAAGCCAACACTAACATCAGAACTGAACAGACCACAAGAAAACCATTACAAGAGGGTGTATACGTGTATAGAAAAAATAATACATTATATAATGCGCAAAACAGGCGCTTTTAATGCATTACCCTAAAACTGTTGGGTAAACTGACATAACAACATTTGATTTGTGAATAACGCCATTCAGGGTCCATAAATGCTAAACTCCAAACATCCACAAGAGGGCAGCAAACAAAATCTAAAAGTCAAAATTAAGTCATTGCTATGAATTAAAACAAGGCCTGTGCTAAATAAGACCTCTAATTAACAATATTATAAATTAAACACATTTAACAATAAGAACATAAGGTGACAAAACGTTTGGAACACCATTTTGGTATTTTCTAAGATCCCTCACTTCTCTTTTTTAGCAGCGATTCTTTTAGAGCGACGGAGACCATTGACATCACCCTCCAGGACATTTAGGGCCTTGGTAGCTTTTGGGGGAGCAGAGGTTTTTGGGCCAGATCTAGCACTAGGGGGTTTTGGGACAGTAGAGGCCTTTGGGGCAGTAGATGATTCATTTTGTTAATAATCACCTTGATTTGCTCGACATTTACTTTGCAGACATCAATGTCCCTCGTGAGTTCCTTCTGCTTTTCTCTGTAACAAAATGAAACTCTGAACGTGAACTGAATGCAAAACTTTCCCGTTTCAATCTATCGGCAAAGTAAAAACGTTTTCAAGTATCAGTATTTTTATCATTACTTTCACATTTGTGGTTGTACCCAATTCAAGTAATTATTTGTGATTGACCGTTTTCTACATAAAATCCTCCTACATAATGTGAAGAACATTCTGTGAAAACATAACCCTGATATCTTTAATATCAACTGAGTAAGGCAATGTCAAAGATTGAAAATAATAGCGAAATTAACAACTGAAATCAAACTTTGACGCCTCGTCTCATAATTAGATTATCTTGGATTTCACAGGGTCACATTTAGGGTTAGAGATCTAAACAAAACCCCTAACCTTCAGTTTTATACTCCGTTACATACAATGATCGGACAATTTTTGCTAGCAGTCTGTGAAAAATATGAATAATTTCATTCAAAATGTTAAAATCAAGATTCATACCTCATTGCTTGTGCTTTTTTCACCTCAGCGTTGAGTTTGCTGACGTTTTTCCTCTCTTCAGAAGTAAAACACTGCACATCAGCGACCTTCAGTCGAGCTAGAAGACCTTTGAGATCAAGCCCGTCTAGCTTCTCAAAACTCGGTGACTTAAGGAGTATTTCTTTAGACATCTCCTGCACCCGTTCACACGACGACACCTGAAATATGCATTCAAGAGTCTTGAAAACAGAAACTTGATCAATGCATTATTAAAATATATCCATGTGTCACTTGAGGAAACTAATGCATTTAAATGCATGTGTATGAAATGTATAGGGCATTCTAATCTTAAATCACCTTAGAAAGCTCTGCTTGTATTTTATCATGTCCAGCAACAGCCACGTCCCGCAGCTGCCTAGTGCTCTTCACAGATTTCTGAACATCACTTAACTCTTGCTGTAAATAAAAGAGCATTTCAAAATTGTAATTCAGATGCTAACTGAAGAAGTATAAATTAATGGAGGATATATATCTACAGTATAGCATACTACCACACTACTTTTGCACGTGACATTCAGATGAAAAACAGCAAAAATGTGCAGTATACAAAGTAAAAACACAATACTAAAAAGTATGTATCCCACAATGCAATGCATTCAATATTAGAAATAATTCAGTGGCAAAATCTGACACTCCAACACCTTTTAAAGGGATTTTTAACCCAAAATTAAAAAATTATCTTATTATTTCCTCACCCTCATGTCATGTCAAGCCTGTATGACTTTCTTGCTTCAACAGAACACAGAGATATTTTGCAAAACGCTGGTTACCGGCACCCATTCACTTTAATAGTATGGACACAAGGTACAATAGAAGTCAATGGGTGCCGGAAACCAGCGTTTTGCAAAATATCTTCTTTTGTGTTTCACAAAAGAAAGAATCATATACAGGGTTTGAATGACATAAGGGTGAAAAAATTATTACATCATTTTTATTTTTGGGTGAACTATCCCTTTAATATTTCGCCTAAAAATAGTGACAATAGTAATAGATTATCTATCTCCTCATCCCTTGGTTATACAATGAAAACACAAAATCAGTGATAATTAAAAAAAAACAGCCCTAAAAAACAATAGGCACTATGACAATAAGGTTATAATGTATTCTTCGTTTACCTAAAGCTGCTGAACTTGCTTTTTCAGTTTTGTTTGATAGACAAACTCCAGATCTGTGTCCGTCCACTGGTAACCCTGCATTCCCTGGATGAAGATTTCTGGATCTGCATTCCCAGTCATCGCTGAACATCCACAAATCCAGTGTGAATTTTAATTCCATAAAATCACAGTTAGCCAGAACCAATGAGTAAATGTGATGTGACGACAACACCAACAAATATTTAAACATTTCCTTTTAGATATTTAATACAGACACCTGACACAGATGATGAATTAGACCTCCTGATGGACTTCCTGTCCTCTGTAACTTTAGGGTGTTTGGGAACTTCACTTGATCCATTGCAAGAAATGCTTGTAGTTGTTTCCTTAGGGAAAAAAAGATCTTATTTAGAATCTAAATTTTGTTAGATTTGTTAGATTTTGTTAGAAATTTTGTTCTTAAGTAGATTTTGTGCAGTATAAAACATTAATACAGCCCGAAACATGTTCACATGTTACTAAACGGCATTGATACACTGTTTCTATAATATAAGTTAATAAATGTCTGTCTGTACAAAATAAAATTAAAAATACAATAAAAAATTTAATTTAAAATCAAATTTAAAATAAAAGTCTTTTTCTCTTTTCTAGTTGTGCCTCCAGGTAATGGGGACCCTGTTATTATCATATTAAGTCTTTAAAATATTTTAAAATACCAATAGAAAAACTAAAATCACAGATTAGATCTCGTTACATCTCAATTATTTCTCCTAGACAAAAATTACATTAAATGGATAGCAAATAAAAAAGTTTATCTGCTGCGTCTCAGATATCTGTCCTGAGAAACAGACAAAAAACAGAAGTGTCATAAACTGAGCTCAGATTAGCCAATTCTGCAATCTGAAGATTTAATATGAACTCAAATATTTCTCATTAAACAGATCCAAATTCAGATTATTTTACCTACTGTATATAGGCTAATGTGCATTCATCTAACAGCTTCATACTCAATGTATTTCATCAATTATCTCATTTGTTTCTATTTTTATTGATCATAAGCAATCTTAGGAGAAACATCTTGAAGTTGATTTAAATAAAACACAATTGTAAACGGATCAAATCTCCTGAGCTAAAGCAACATCTGAACAACATTGCTTACCTCTGGGTACTTAATAAAATAGCATGCAGCTATTAAAATACCGAATAAAATTGCATTTCTATGACTAATTTGAAAAGGGAACCTAAATAAATATACTGACAATGGACCACAAAACAAGTCATAAGTGTAAATTTAAGTATAATTTAAAATAAGTGTTTTTGTGGTCCAGTTTCACGTTTGTGTTTTGAAGAATTGTATATACAAAAGTGAAAGTTAATGTGACGGATTTTAATAAGAGTGTGTACTCGCGATTTGGTGTATTTCACTAATGATCCTTCCTTTCAATTCTCATGCATTTGTTTTGTAGTGGTTTGTTCACAGGAACGTTGTAGTTCTGTTTTGTATTTTATTTGTGTCTTTTTGTGAGTTTTATATTCATTCTACGTCATGACGTCATTCCTGTTCAGCCCGCGCTGCATCCTCAGACCGTGTTGAGCACGCTGAGGAGAGGTAAACAGTTAGCGGCGCTCTGTCAATATAAGCTATAAAAAGTTATTTGAAGTTTTATTAAGTATCTAACATGGGAAAATATTATTGTTAGGAATGTTATAAATGTAATAGAAAATATGTTATTCGTGGATGGGTGAGATTCACTAGTTTTATTAGAGAGTACAGTTGGTTGAGTATGTGTGTGTGTTAGCTGAACACGGTGGTTTTAACCGATTGATTGACTGGTGTTTAATCTGTACAGGTGGAAAACTCAACGCAGAT
Source organism: Beaufortia kweichowensis (assembly GCA_019155185.1). Lineage (NCBI taxonomy): Eukaryota > Metazoa > Chordata > Actinopteri > Cypriniformes > Gastromyzontidae > Beaufortia > Beaufortia kweichowensis. The sequence goes on along the minus strand of CM032818.1, from coordinate 7,274,112 downwards.
CGTACTAGTGTGAAAGTGGGACCGGTTACATTGACATCACACATTCCTTGTTAAAATCACGTTACACACATGCATACAGTATATTGTACACAAAGGCCCATTTCTCTTCCCAAAGTTTGTTTACCTGTGTGCAGGGCTCGTCTTTAATCAGCTGATGCTCTGATGTTCGTGAATCATCTGCTCTGTTTATCTGATATGGGACTCTTTCAGTTTTGGGTAGAGGTGTTCTCTCTAACTGTCGGCCCACAGGTATAATATCGAGTCGTTTATCGATGATTGATTGATCTAATGAAGGCGCATCAACTCGCTCATCCAGATCATTCATTATTTCTGCCTCCCTTTGAGCTCATATGAGCTGTTGGTGTTTTTAACTTTTAAAATATATAACTAGTGATGCTTGAAGAACGAAGTCTTAATCCTGACACGATCACACACTGCAAGTAAATTCACAATCACACGAGACATGTGCTGGTGATATGAGGCAGTGGCATATGATGGCCGCCAGAGGGCGATATTAAATAAAATCTACTTGTGGCGCTAGTTTGAATCGAATTGTATAGTTGTTTGATTTTCTTGTGTATTACGAAGTCATTTTCTTCTTATTAACATTAATAATTATTAATATTAATTCTAAATGCATTTTCCACATTATCTATATTAACCTCTACAGCTCAGACTTGTTCCAATAAATTAAATTAATCAATAGTGGGCGCTGTATCCTCTTTTTCAGTCTATGCTACATTTCCATGTATACAGTGACCCTATGAACACTAAAATGTGTATGAATATTATTTTATTTAATTTACCAAGAAAATATTCGTAGTAAAATAGACCATTATAATATCTTTATTCAAATATAAAATATCATTAAATAAAAACAAACAATTAAAATAATATGTTATAGTTATAATTCAAAATGCATTTAACCAATGCTGTTCATAATAACAATAGTAAAAGACAGATTTTTAAATCAGATTTATATCATGGTGCAAATGTATATTGTAACTGCATTAATACAATATCTCAGATAGTATTACAACCCTCATGATAGTTAGATTGAGTTTTATGTGAATTGTAAAAACTATTGTGCATCATTCAGCTGCGGTGTTTAATTTCTATGCCAGCAAACAGAAAAACTTAAAACATGTTTTCAGGCTAGACTGATAGTTGCTATTGTTAACAAAGATTACAATCCTGTGTTGGTGCAGACATAACATCTAGATAAACTTTGAAAAAAGTTGTATTAATAGGAATTCACTGTACCAGTAAAATGAATAATGAAAACTGAATGAAACTGGCTGATGGGCCGTCTCTTTCGATGCTGAAGGCAGTGCATCAGAAACTGATGGCTCCCATATATCATCCAATCAGTTCCTGATGCAGTATCACCAACATCAGAAAGTTCTCAGAGATCAGACCTACTGAACCTCCTCCAGCATCACCACATCAGATACGCTGAATGACACCCGCAACCAAGTGTGATGATTTAGTGATGGCTAGATGGATGGATGGACAGACTGAGAATGAGTCTGTGAGTCGATGAATTATTAAATAGCTTTAAAACTTTCCTTTGCAGCACAGCTACACCCTGTGTAGACTAAAAAAATGCAGATTCTATTACTTGACATTTCTTTCAGTTGGATTGCATTACATTTGTGAATTTCATTTCCTCTCCCCCATCCTACGAAGGCCGCTGACATTTCGTTGCGGTGCCAGCTGTGCACAAAGGTAGCAGGTCGCTGCGCGTGACAGAACCCCAGCAGCACCTGTGAGAGGGGCGACACGCTACTCACAGTTGCCAGCTGAGATTACGCCAAAAGTCAGCCGTTCTGTACCGCTATCCGCCAGCAGGGGGCGCACCAACAGTCTCATTTTAGGGAGGTTAGCAGATTAACCTGGTAACTGTCGCTGCACACATTGAGTCTACACATGAAACTGCACTACAATTTTAAATATTACATTTTTTATTTAATTTTAGGTATGTTTAAAAACATTAAAATATTTTATTATTTCTTTTAAGTTGACTTTTATTGTTATGAAAATTTGCCAGATATTTATTTTAAATCTTGAGACCTTTTTATCAATATATAGATTGTCATGATAAGATTAATATTCAATTATTATATAAAATTGAAAAGTAAAATAACCTGTGGAACAGTGACAGTTAACAGGTTAAAGAAATTTATCTTATTTGAACTTGAAATTAAGCTAGCATCTTAGCATCAAAAGATTTGCATAGATCTACTCTTTGCAGCAGAAGTCCACACCAAGTTGTTTTCTCTATCCGTGAGTGAAGTTTTTGGTGTAAACAGACTACTCAACCCCTACAGGTCAATGTGAGACTGTAATCACATCACAGTTGCCTGCAGAGATTACCCAGTCAGCTTATTGTACCTTTAGTCACATGGTCGCTCGGTAACAAAATAGATCGAGTTGAAACCTTTGGGTTTCAAATGTCATTGCTGTTTGTTTGTGTGTGTGTTTTAAAATAATTGCATGCGAAGTGTGTCGCAAACAAACACAAATCCATTAAGGCAGAAATCGGACACGGAAGGGGCAGTTTGGTCTCCCCCAGCTGGTGAGCTGAAGGGCGTCTCCCGAAGGCATCTGGCGTGTGTCCCCCAATAACCTCAAACTCCCCCAACTACAGCACACACACACACACCCTTGCTTAGAGAGGCTGTGATCCCCGCTGTCGTCAGGGCCCACCGGTCGCCATGGCAAACTCACAGGAACCTGCGCCTGCATTGTCCGAGCGTCCGATGTGCATGTCCCACTCGCTGTCTCTTCTTTAGAGTCACGGCTCGGGTTCTTTGACACCTCTGAACGCTGCAACAAATTGAGAAAGACGGCGTCAAAGCGTAGAAGAAAGGATTGGGAGAGAGAGAAAAGAGAGAGAGAGAAAGAGAGAGAGAAAGTGGCCATTCTGTGTTTGGTCTTGTAGACCAAATCAAAGGGCAGTTTTTCCAAAACTAGACCTTTTACAAAGCTTGATGAGCTTAGCTTTTGTGAAAGTTGTGTATACTGACCATTTTAGCAATGGCTTGAAAAGTGATTTACTACTGAGCACCTAATATAAACAAACAAAAGTGTAAAATAAAGTAGGAGCGTTTCAGTATGTTCTAGTTTTATTGAATTCATGTGTTTGTTTTGTGTTTACACAATACAAATGTTTTTTTAATACTGTGTATTGTTGTCGAAAATATAATTCTTGTGTAAAAATATTAGTTTATTAAGGTTTTTATTTATGTTTATCTAATTGATTTGGCAACATTGTCAGAAATTGTTCTTGCAAAAGTTAATTTACTTATTTACTCACTAATTTAATTTTAGTCTCCATTCAGAATAATATTGACAGTTAAAACTAGGTCACCGATAGCACGCTTGGCATCTTTTATGCTGTGATAAGTATGTCAGAAAACTGAGAATTGTTTTGCAATTTTTGTCTTTCAAACTTGACAGATAAACTGAACTTTGCTGAGTCAGAAATAAAGTGCATTTTTGTGTGCGTTGGTCTGCAAAGTGATCCTAAACTTAAATGGCGTAAATGTATAACGATTTTAACCTACAAAAAAAAGATGACCATTAAAAATACATAAAATCCATTTTTTTCTCAACAAAAACATGCCCCTCCCATTTACTATCAGGAGGCGTTTTATGAATATTTATGTTTCACATTCTAGTTGAAACTATGATACCTGAAAAAATGAGTTTCAATCTCCTACTGTTGTTTTGTTCTGCTTGTTTTACCATTTGTTAAAATTTTCCACCATGTTAAATCTACGCCTAATAGACCTCAATGTCTATTTATATTTTTGCTTTTTGGTTCGTGTCATTTTTCTTTTTTCCAAATTCCTCCCCCATTAAACTGAGATGAGCCGTGTCAGTTGGTGGCCATATTCAGAAGACTGACTGTACAATGGTGTTTTCATGTAAATTTGCGTGAGCTTTGGTTCGGGGGACCCCCTGCGCTGCAAACGGCATTGTTAGCAAGACCAGCAGCGTTTGAGAACTTGGGCTCAACCAAAGGTGGCGTGTCATGGGCACGGAGCCCATCCCTGCATGTCCTCTCACCGTAAGCCAACATCTCAAGACATCTGAGGACCAGCTTGGCCACAAACAATCACGGTGGACTTGAACGAGGATGACATTTTTATTTGTCACCGACCTAAAGTCTAAATACTTTCCCACCAGGGGCAGAGGGACTCGAAGACAAAAAACAATTGAGAAAGTGGAGCAGCCCGACTGGCAGTGGATGTGGCCGGGGACCCCCCTCGGTCGTCATATTGTCTGGTAGAAAATTGAAAACAAAAAAGACAATATGGCCAGACCTTGACAGAAGGATCTCTGATGTTGAACTTGTCTCATTAATGAGGGCTGTTATATTGTGTTCTCTGAAGTTTACACTGGACGTCTTGGACTTTTCTGTAATTAGAGTAATAGTCATCTTCAATTAGCGATAGCTCACGCACACTAGATATGTGCCTCATTTTGAAACATATTCGTATCAAACCGCGCATTTTTTTACATTTACAGTATGATAACTGGTGTATTGTACTGTATGTTAGACATACACATTCCCACTTGCACTGGCTTGTGGCAGTATAGCATCAATTTATCACACAATAAATGATAAATTAAAAAAAGAATTGTTAAAAAGAATTAATTTACTCTGAAAAACCATTCATATATTTTACATTAATACAGTATGCATCAGTCAATATATGCCCATATTTATATAAAATGACTTTTTATAAAAAAAAATCAAAAATGTCAGAATCCACTTTTCACTGCTATTATAATTTGTGATAACCGAATAAAGCTTCTTCATTAGTTATTAAAGTTGGCCGAGCTCATTGTGAAAAGGAGCAGATGTGCTAGTACAGTAGTGGCTTCACTGATCAATGAATGAATGCATTACTGCAATCAACTGAATAACTGATGGTGCCATATGGGCCAAGGGCCCGTGATGACGAAGCACATTTTTGAGAAATAAAAACTCATCATAAAATAACTAATCTGCCAAATGTACAATCTGCATATAAATAATCTTCAGTTTCTCTTGAAATGAAACCAAGGCACCAAACTATTTTACACAGAAATGGCGCTTTCGATCTCTATCCGAACCCTAAATGTGCAACATCGGGAGAATTTTAGTATATCATCGTAAATACGTCTTACCTTGCCTTTTCCTCAAAAGGAACCGTCCCAGGACGCCTGGGCCTTCCAATGCAACCACACATACACGTGTACGTACTATACATCTTTTGGCTCTCGGCGTGGTGAGAGCATGTGCTTCTAGTCTGTGAAATCCCACCCTATCTCTCTGCCTGCAAACCCCTTCTTCCAATGGCCCCCCTTCATTGATCTATCTCGCTCCCGATAGGCGTTTCACCGTGCAGGTCACTTCTTCCTGTTTAACCGTTGCTTGGGTTTTTCTTTACCAAGATTCAATCTGAAGAAGGATTTTTCCTCGTCCCTTGTTCCCCATGTTCTCTCCAGAGGGACGGGAGGAATGTAGTATCTGCGTGTTAAAGAGCACTGAGTGTATGCGGTCTGGTTAAATGGGTGACACTGTCTAGCAGAGGCTTTACCCCACACAGCTTATATCATAACGCAAAGTTTCCCTCAGCGAGACATAAGGAGTTCACTCTAACGAGCTAACGCATCTGTTTTGACAAGACGCACAGCAGGGTGTACACAAACAAACAGTACGTGGTTTAGTCAAGATATTACGAAGTAAAATTTGGCTTTATTTTTGCGAGTCAGCGCTTTCTACGTTTTGCGTTTTCTTTATCGTGCATGTAAATTCATTTGCAGAATATAAATAAACAAATTCAGAAAAGCCATAATTGATTCCAAAACCGTTTTCGTACAATTCGAAAAATATGGGATTGTGGTTAGGTTTAGCCTTTACACTTTACATTACATTACTGTAAATTTATTACAGACTACGCTAATGAATTTTACGCAAAAACATGGATATTAAATTAGTATTCATGCTCATACTGTACACTTACACCTTTTACTGTACACATACGTTTTTCGTGCGTAATAAACGAGAGTATTTGACAAACCTAATTTAAATTTTAAAAAAGCATTTTTGCGACAAATCTAGTAATTTTGTGAAAATACAGAGATTACTATTAGTGTGTGTACTGAAGGCTTGGTAGTAAAATGTAGTGAATGAGATCAGTAATAAAATGGCTGACTCAGTGAAGATGGAGGCTCTTATCGCGTGCAACGCCCCAGCCGGTGGCCTTCCCACATTAACGTTAGTTCATGATTAAACATTCAGTTGATCTTTATCTCAAGGTACACCATAGCCACACCTGCTGTTTTTCTCTCAGGAATTGAAATCGTTTAGGCTGCAGTGCAAATGTAAAGATTTTCCACTGGTGTTGTTTGAATAGGAACTATGTGTAGGAACCCGCAGCGAAATTATCTGGGTCACGAGAAATATTGCAAAATTTGGTTAATCGTTATTCGAAATTACGAAATATTCTTTAACGATTGTCCACTGAACTTCAAAATTTTCCTCTGTTACATTCGTAACTCGTTCTGAATTTAGATTTTGGTTGAATTAAGTAATTAAGTGTGCGTTGTCCTACAGTAACCAGTGTTTTGCTTTCTCAAAGCTCGCGCTCTGAATGGCGATTAATCTAATTTGTTATGAGAAAATGTTGTTATGATAATATCGATACAGTATTGTGTGGCGATATTCTATAACGCAATTTTTCCTCCATCCTGTGTAGAAAGCCCAAATAAATTTGAACAGTGATTTTATGATTTATCAAAGAATGAATATAAAAAATATATAAAAAAACTTAAAAGTTAACCAAAATACTTTCAATGCGAGTTAAGAATGAGACGAGACATGCAGGTGCAGAAGTGCAGAGTGAATAATTTCCAGAAGGTTCACAAATCTGTCGGGTGGGTGTTGCCCTGCGCTGCCACCGACAATTGGCTGGTTGCACCTAAGAGCGTCTGAACAGATATTTTGGATTAAGAATAAATTTGCAGCGAGAATTCACAAAATCTAAAGAGATTTAGCAAAAAATGGCTTAAGGTTGGAAAAACACATTTCAAGGAACGATTTGAATGCCATAAGGTCTGCACGTGGTGATACGAGATACCTGTAGAGATACGAGATATCTCTGGCACTTTTGGAGAATCCTGTTCCAAATTCGAGGAAGAGGATGGCATGAGGGTTATATTGATTAGGTGTCGTTGGAGTCACGCCACGAGTGACCTTGGCCCTATCGGGGTTAAACCTATTACCCCCTGACTTCTTATGACCCCCACTGACCTTTGGTGTGAAAGTGAATAATGCTGAACGATGACCATTGGTCAGGCCTCAATGGCCTTCTGTTGACCAAACACATATACACAATTGCAAAGAGGGGGCCAAAAAGGGCTTATGTCCAGAGAGGCACACTCCACAAATAATGCCATTAACCAATCAATACAGGAGACAGGAGAGGGGGTGGGTACACTGGTTTTAGAAATGTGCTCTCTGGAAACGGGTTCGCCCTGGTGAAGTGTGCCATGCTGCTCTAATATCTGAATATCAAAGCTGAATTTTGATGGGTCCAAACAGAGTGGAATTTGCTTTATGTTGTAAACGGATCGAAAGCATGTGTGCTATTAAATAAAGAGTGCGGAATGTGAATTAATATCTGCATAATTCTCCTCTGCTTATTTCACACACGTATCACCACACCTATCACGGGAGAGACGTTTTTTAGGATGCGTAACAGGCAGCGTGGTCGAAAATCTTTCAAAACAAATGGATGCATTGCGAAATAGAAAAGTAAAACTAGAAAGGAGAAAAGTTAGCGAATTAGTTGAATCAGAGTATTTCGTAACTGTAACATTTTGTTCAACACAGCACCTGCTGTTCACTATGGAGTCACAACATAAACATGTGTTTACTACCCAGAGTGCCATGCAGTTAATTAAATATGCACAAAAATACCAAAACTTAAACATAATTCATTTGAGATTATCTGCTAATGTAAAAGTGAACCAATAATCTGCTATAGATTAAATATGACTACACAGTCAACACATCGCATTTACACATCGTATTGGGTGTAACAGAACAAGATCGCAGACTGCTGCACATTCACCGAAAAGTTCTTTTGAACAATTTACGATAGCAACAAGCCGCACAGAACGTACGTGAGCGAGAGCCAAAAGGAAGGGTGAAGGAAATAAGAAAGAGAGGGAGAGAGTACCTCGTGGATGCACTGCAGTGGTCAGCCTGGGTGGAGGAGAGAGGCGTGACGCCCGGGAGATGGAGGAATAGTACTCCATGCCTGGAAAGAGAGAAGGCAGAAGAGGAGAGGAGAAGAGAGGACCACTAGCTTTAGCCCTGCTACTGTTTTTGCCCTGCTGCCAGTGGCTGAAAGCGAGGGGAGCGTGTGATTGGTGGGTGGGGGCCGAGGCCCCGCCCACTCCTCCTCCTCTCTGCAGTCTGCGTTCCCGGCCTGTCAGAGTGAGTTAGCCGAGGGAAAGAGAGATGCAGCTCCCCACTCTTCTCTTCTTTCACCCCCTCCATCATGGACGGATGGCAGGTGGGGCAAGAGCTACTGGAATGGCCACAAATCTCGCCCTTTTTTTCCCATCCGCTGTTTTTCTTCAGTGTGTCTTAGACTCGCTTAACTTGTAGAGAAACTGGTAACTGTACAGTGTGATATCGAGAGAAATATGGAAAGAAACAGAGGGTTTTCAGGCAGTTAGTAGATGAGTGTCAGCAGGTTGTCACGCCATAACAAAGCGAACAGAGGAACGTGTTACAGTTCACAAAAAGAAAAAGCGAAAAACAAAACAATGGGAAGAGGAAGGAGGGAGCGAGGGCCCTTTTTTGAAAACATTTTCGCTAACTCTGTCCTCAACTCACCAAACCCCCCCTCCTGTATTTTTTATTCTGCTTTCATTCTCTCTCCACACACTGGCCGACTGATCTTGGCGTCTTCGGTCGCTGCATTTGTCATCCGTGTACGCCACCGGACACGCAAAGTATTGATTTTTTTTCTGTCCACCTTCTATTTGCTTTCTTGCTCTGTTGCCTAGAATGTGAGGACAGAATCATGAAAAGCAGACCAAAACTGTAAGAGAAGAGGGGACAAATATTTAAGATTGACTAAGGTTTAGAAATTGGTCATGGAAAAAAACACTTCTTTTTAAATCTGAGGGTTGTGGTTACAACCACAATAAGGCTTAAAGAAGTATCAGAACTCTCCAGAGACAGCAGAATACAGTGCAAGCGTAGATTCACCCACTTGGCAAAAGAGGTGAATCACAGATTTAGAAAAGAAACTAGCCAAAAAAAATATACTAAAACTAAACTGAGGGTGAAACAGGATTGTGAACTGGCCGTCCATCAGATTAAATTGGTGGCGTGTGCCGTCCGCTCCAAGAGTTGTCATGTATTTGATGGTCAGAAAGCACTTCTTTGACCACAAGTCTGTGACCGCAACTAATGCTATGGAGATGCGAGGTTTTTCTAAGGTGACCTCGGCCCGTGTCACCATAACCCTTCCCCAATTCGCTTTCAGTGTCCGCTGTGTCCAGTGACCTTTAACCCACACGTGTCCCTACCCCCAGGCCCCAAGGGTCTTGCCCTGCGGAAAGGTCGCGTGTGCCAAGGCTCCCAAGAGACTTGAACCCTGTTGTCATGGAGATAACCTCAGGGATACAGAACTCCCTAAGCGGTTACATAACACTCATGACCAAGCAAAATCTTGCCTTGTGCAATTGACATTTTTATCAAGTTTTAAGCTGAAGGAACAGCTAAAATGATTGTTTAGTGGAACCAAACAAGCCAAAGCCTTAGTTGGGTCATTTCAAAAGGAAAAATGTGTAAACAGTGATGCAAAATCCACCAATTTATTACCTTATTTTACCATGAGGATGCCTTTTTAGTCCTACCTATTCTGGGTTCAGAATTTTTTTTTTGGTTGAAAAAAATATACATAGATAAATGGAAATGAAAGGTACACACCAAAATATGCTGGGTTGTTTTTAACCCAAAGTTGGAAAAAAATTGTTACACTCTAAAAATGCTGGGGTTTTTTAACCCAAAGCTGGATAAAATATGTTGTTACGCTTTAAAAAATGCTGGTGTTGTTTTCAACCCAAAGCTGAATAAATGTTTTTACACTATAAAAATGCCGGGTTATTTTCAACCCAAAGCTAGATAAAATATATTGTTACGCTCTAAAAATGCTGGGTTATTTTCAACCCAAAGCTAAATAAAATATATTGTTATGCTCTAAAAATGCTGGGTTATTTTCAACCCAAAGCTAGATAAAATAAGTTGTTACGCTTTAAAAAATGCTGGTGTAGTTTTCAACCCAAAGCTGAATAAAATGTTTTTACACTATAAAAATGCTGGGTTATTTTCAACCCAAAGCTAGATAAAATATATTGTTATGCTCTAAAAAATGCTGGGTTGTTTTCAACCCAAAGCTGGATAAAATATGTTGTTACCTAAACATGGGTTGAAACAGCCTAACAGCTGGGGTAAAATAAACCAGCACAGGTTCATTCATTACCCATCAGTGTGTTCTGTCCATATTTTACCCAGCATTTTTATAGTGTACAATTTTGTATTCATCTCCTTACATGGCATTTTTAGATTTTAGTGAAGGTTTAACTTTGGATGTTTTATCTTTTAAGTTGTGTTGCCAGGTTGTGTTTACATATGTCAACCTTCTAACCATCATAATGTCCTCCTTTTTGCAATGATGCACAACTTAATAATTAAAAATGGCATAATGACATCATTCTATAATAAAATAATAAATATGTATTTGCTGAAATATAACCTTTACATAAACAACCTTGTTTAGTATATTGTAGTGCCATGAGCCCAAGGCTTTTAAAATGTAGCTTGATGGCAAATTAGAATTGATTCAAACATAAAGATATTTTTATCTGGTAGATTGTTTAAAATCCTAAATTAATAGTTTACCCATATGAAAATTCCCTCATAATTGTCCTGTGACTAGCTGTCATACGTTTGCCACGAGTACCAATGATATTTCAATGTAGTGCATGGATCAGCTTGTTTACACTGATACACAATGTAAATAAGCTTAAAATAATATTTACCTCACAAACTTATCATTTCCCTTCAGAAGACATTTATTAACCAACTGGATTACTTTAGTGATGGATGTGTATGCTTTTTTCCAGCCTCACCATTTTGAGCCCTGCATAAGATACGGTGACAGCATTCTTTTTAATAATTCAAATAATTTTGGAATTTCATAAACAATGTAAAAAATTTAATATAAAACTATGTGTTTGTGTTAAATTTAAGAACAAAAATTATCTGTGACAGATGTGTAAATTATGATTGAATTCGGATACTGTATATATTAAGAAAAAAGATACTTTTTACATTAAAAAATTTACTTTCTAATTTTCTAAATTCAGTTTTTTATATCAACATTTATGACCAGGCATCTTTGTCTTGCTCAATTGCAGTTTTGTTCAAGTTTTCCCATTAGAAGAGAAAAGCATAGATATAATCCCTTTAATAATTTAATACTCCCTTTAACATTTTTTCCACTTAGATTAAATAGAGTGAAATAGAAAAACCTGTGTCACAAAATCTCACGTATGTCTCCAATAGAGAAGATCACAACAGTGTCAACTCAGATTTTCCAAGCCTGCAATTAAAAGTGAAAATGATTAATGACTTCAATATAAACTTTTTTACATCAGTTTTAATCAAACATCCATTTTCAAATCATTTTCATTTTCTAAAACTAGATTATTTCATCTATACAATCTTTATCAGTTTTATAGCTCCATACTCGCGTATTTTAACAATTGCTCATTTGTATATATTTCAGTGTTTCAAGTATCAACTTGAAACACTGAAAGCTCCACCTGAGCTATATTAAAAAGCAACTTTTGAGCAATAAAATTAACCTCTGGGTTTAGTTTGAAAGGATTGTTTACTGGAACCCTTGCAAGATGACCAAATTGGCCAAAGCTTCAGGTGAAAAGGAAAATTTAGTGACTTGTGTACAGTGTTTGTGTGTGTACTGTGACCTTGCGTTGTGTTTTATCATCTCTATACTCAACAACTAAACAAACAAGTCAATAACAAGTGAACTGAAAACAATCGGCGTGGCCTCTCTACAACAGGCCTTGAGATCAAACCCGGTCAAGTGTGTCAAGACAGTACTATGGACTCCAGTGGCCATGACGCACCACCGTTCGGATTAAAACGATTTTTCGGGTGCTGACAACCCTGTTAGGGCACCTGATCGCGCGTAAAGCCTGAACCCCGTTTACAATAGCAAGGCAGGGCGGGAGGAAGCAGTGGGGGGGGCTGTTGTTGTGGCAGCCCCCTAACACCGCACGCACAGGGGCACAAAAGCTGCCGAGGATGGGGGTGGAGTGGAAGTTCAGAGGGAGGGTGAACTACGCCATCTGCCATAAAGCTGGTGCATTTGGGCAGGGGTCGAAAGGGAGGGGCCGCGCTGGTAGGGGTGTGTTAGCCCTAGATGTGTTTTTGCAAGAGATGGACCGGGTCTTCTCTCAAATTAGACACAACCCCCCGGAGTTTAATCCGCAGGAGACGGCCAATTCCTGCCTGCTCGCCTCTGTTTGCTTAGCAGCTTGATAATTAGAGAAATTAGGGAATGTCTGGAGATTAAACAGCATGAAAAACACACTCCTATTATTTTTGCTTTCCTTCTAACGTTCATCTGCTCTGCCGTCCTCTGTCAAATCACACATCTGGAAATGCATGTGATGTTAAGCATTTAAGTCCTTTTTTTCACATCACTGCCTTGGACAGTTTTCTTATGCACCACATAAAATCTAAACAAACACACATAAAACACACGCAAACAGTGCACAATGGCCAGTGGTTCACGGTCTGTGCAAATCGGTGTGACACTTTTTCTTATAAACTCTGCTTGGTAGCCATTGTACTAATATTTCTGGTAATAAAATAAATTAATTATTAAAAATGGTCTGTATGAGTCTGTATGAGTTTGATTTGCATGTATACTAATAATATTTGGTTTACAAAATAATATAAAACTGAAAAAACACAGTGTAGTGTATTTTAAAACGTACATACCACCAGCAAGTTTCCTATTGCTTGGACCTAACTTTATTTATGAACTAATTTACATTTATGCATTTGGCAGACACTTTACAGGAGTAAATGGATTACAAAAAGTAATTATAGGCTCTCAGTCTCAATACATTTGCGTGACAGATAATGCCAGAGTACAGTTGAAGCTACTGTAAGCAATAAGTTACACCACAGGACATGACAACAGGTTCTCTGCATCGCACACTGACCCGTTGCAGTGCATTAAATGCTTCTGCATGGCGCCATCTAGTGAAGAAAGAATACATTACAGCAACCAGCCACAAATAATCACTGTAAACAGTGCATGCTCCTTACAACAAATATTAAAAGTAACATTAGAAGTTAGAAGTAAATTTGCATAAAAATGTAAAATATATATGAAATTTGTCAGCCATGTTCATATATCAGATTTCTGTATGGGCATGATTGGATAGTATAGAAATACACAATGAATAACCTATAACTATAAAATAAATAAATAACTGGATATTTTATTATGTCTCTATACATATGAATATGATGTAATACCGCAAAGAGGCATTTATTGTTTTTATAGTCCATTTTCTCTTTGAAAAATACGTTTATAAAAAAATGCTTATTTTTATATAGTTTAATTAATTAAAAATGTGTATTTGTAAAATGTAAGCCGTGTAAGGTGTAATTCTTAAATTAACAGTATACATTTAGTATCTACATTAGCTGCTAAAGAGTATTTTTATCAATTTAATTAATGTCTACTTGAATTGTTTGTGTTGTCTTTGTTATTCAAAGACAAATGTCATTTGTTGGTAGTCAAAAACACATCCACCCGCCTCCACCCAGATCATACCATCCGTCACAATACACAGCCCCCTGTCTGAAGCAGACTGTAAATAAGGTCTGGAGTCAAACCCCCTGCTGACTGTCAAACTACAACTACAGTTTCTGGATCAGTTCTGGTTTTTAGGCCCGACTGATAAAGGAAAGTGTCAGCAGTGCACACCTGATCTCAGAGCAGCCGTTTTGTCTCTGATGAGCTGTCTGGGTACTGCGACTACCCATTGACTTACAAAGAGGAGGTGGGCTTTACTTTGGGGGCGGCAAATCCTGTTAGGCATCTGTCATATCTATATTTGTCCAGAAGGGGGCAAAATGAGCACAAAAAATGTTAGTGTATTAAAAATGTATTGGAAAGGAACAGATTCTGTATGCCCTACAACCTTTTTTCACTTTAAAAAATTGCACTAAAATCTATAACATCTACTCAACGGAGACAGTTTTACACCCAAATACCTGTAAATCCGAGCCTAACATCATTAATCTAGAATGTACAGGACCTGCCACAACATTTTCCCCAATCTATCAATCATGGGCGCTCTCCAAGGTCAAGTAAGACGTAGAAAGAAAAAAATGGGAGGGAAGCGACCAAAAGAAGTAGGAAAAAAAGAGAAAAGATATTAAAGCATCCATAGAGTCTATATGTTTGTGTAACTGTTTGACAATGCAAGTGATGCTTACTTAACCAAACTTTACCACCACAATGCTTGGGTGTTATGGTTAATTGCTGGGGCACTATCATCCAGTTTCTTAGGTGTTCTGGGTTATTTCTAAATGGTTTCTATAATATTCTGTTGCACATTTTCTGTAGAAAATGTACAATACATTCTTTAATACAAGATTGTTTTTTAATCATCCACTATTTGGTTGTTGTGTACGCTGTTGTGTAGCAGACCTCAAATTGCCAAAGTGGTCAAAGAAACACACCACACAAAACCAGTCCTGTATAGACCATTTCGCAAGATGTAAACAGCACTGGTCCAGAAGCACTTCCTGTCTCAGTTTTTTAACACTACACAAATGTCAGAACAAAATACAATCAACAGAACATTTACAACTGACTTGTTTAACAAACATCTTTAAGATATCATTTAATTTACATATGTGAAATACAAAAAACTGCAACAGGAAGTGCTTCTGGACCAGTGTTTGTTTACATCTTGTGAAATGGTCTATATGACACAGAAATGTCATATATAAGCCCTGATTTTAGAAACATGTGTTCCTAAAAGGGGAAGGACCCACTTTTCTGAGGAAAATGTGAAGGGAATGAAGTCGTTGCAAAAAAATAGATGAAAGACCCCTTAGAAATAAATGAGCAATTCATGCAAATGGCAACTTTACTATGAAAAAATAAACTTTCGACTAAAGGTTTTTACTGATAACTTCTAAATACTCATGTGAAGTCTCTCTTAAAGGATTTTTTGTTCAATGCATCATTTTCCACATCCATAGGTAAAGTGATGTTTTCCGAATTGTCAAATCCATAATAATGTATATTCCTCATAAATTGGCACATGAAAATAAATAAATTCAAAGTATTTTTAACATTTTTTTTGTCACATCCATAACACATGTCAAGGTGGTGATCAAATAAATTACTCATGCATAGACTGGAATTTTAGTCTGGACTCTATAATATAAATATAAACAGATAGTTCAATATATTGGTAATTAAGACATTCTGTGATCATTTACATTTTAAGTTTTAACTGAAAATGTCACATCCATAACGCAGGAATTGCCAAATGTACAAACGTTCTAAAGGACTTAACATCATCAAAATAAATACATGCTTTAATTAAAAATAAATATTTATGCCTATAACACAAACAGCACAGGATTTGTCTCTTACCAATATGCAATACCTTTATATCCCTAGACCTAAGTGTGAGCAATAGTAATAGTGTCGCTTGCCTCAGCATGCACCATTAAGGAATCCATAAAAGTGCTTTGAGAAGTGTAAAACTGTTTTAGCTCCTTTATTTTAATTTGAATTTAACTTTAGTTTTTTCACGGCTTTAGAGCAATGGTTTGCTCCACACACAACTGCACTGTCAGAGCACGGTTTAATGCAGACCACCTGCCTATTGTCTCAGCCGCAGTGCAGAAAGACTATTCCCTTTATAGTTAAGATACCTGACAAAGGCATACAGTGTATACAGTCTGGTTATCCTACATTTATGTTTACTCATTTAGCAGATGACTTTATCCAAAGTGATATTCAAAGCATTTAACATTTTCATCTTTAGTCCTACAACATACTATTGACATTACAGGTTGACATCCATGTTATACTACAAGGGCTTAACCTGCACACTTAGGTTATTTCACTATTCACTTTAATATTTTATAGTTGAAAGACACATGAAATGCACATGTGCAAACACGTTTTGTCGAAGAAATTCATGTTGTTCAAACTGATGATGATGACAAACTGTATATTGATGGAAAGGTCTAACACTCAAGAATAAAATCGGACAAAAACAATAAACATAAAAAAGATCAAATGTTACATTTATGAGGTTATTTATTTAATGTAGATCTTGGTCTCGTCTCAATATTCATGTTTTTCATCCTTGCCATCTTGGTGTGATCTGATCGAAATAAATAATACTGTGGGAGTACCATGTTACAGTAATTGTATCAGATTTTATTATACGGTATGAAAAAAATAGCATTCTCTATGGTTACACAAAAAAAAGTCCAAAAACATAGTATTGCAAAAAAACATATTAATACTATGGGTAAAAATAACTGTCTTTATCATGTGCTCGGTTTGTTTACCTTGTTGGTTAGTGGTGGTCTTGACTTTAAAAGAAAATCTGGACATTTTACATATGGGATGGTATGATATTTGAATGTTTAGACTATATTTAAGAAGTTTTTGTTATGCGTTTTGCATAATAATGCAATATGTAACTGAAGGAAATGAAAATAAATGGGAACTGGTGTACCGTCTCCAGGGTCTGTGATCCATTCATCTCGCGCGTCCGTAAATTCAGCATTATTTAGATTTAATACATTAATATTTGCTTCGGTAAACCTTAGACAACACAAAACCATACCAATTTTCTTCACATAAGCCGTCCTTTGACGTCACTCTAACTAAAGGGACTTGATTCAGAGGTGTTACTAATGAAGTGGGCGGAAAGCGCGCGGACGGGCGGCGCGAGGAGGAGTTTTCCATACGTGGCGTGCACGCGCCGGGGTTAGTCGGAATCTCGCGCAGCGTCATTTTGGGTTGGGTTGCGTTTGTTGCTCCAGCAGAGAAAAGCCTTAATAAGACACGCACGGATGTGATGTGGACCAACGATCAGCTTAGCGGTCCGTAGCTTGAAGAGGACTGTATCGCGAAATCGTTGTTTTATTATCGCCTTTATATCGTATCTCGACGCAGAACCGTAGCGAACGCAGATGGTCGATGGTGGTCTGCGGATGTCCGTGTCTGAGGGATCCGTGTAAGAAACTTTATTTACTTTATTTAGCGGGTTCATGTCGGGTTCATTCCGCAACAGGTTTCTAGAATAAAGCAGCTGTCGGACAAAGTTGTCGGACGACGTCGGAGGAGGAATGATGCGTAAAAGAAGAGGATAATTCACGTACGATTGCAAAGAAAACAACAAGAAACACTTATCCGGTTGCCAAGCAGGGTCTTTAATTCTTTGTATCGACAACATAAGGACAAACCGAAGGAATATATCATATCTGGATCTCTTTTTCAATATGATGCCGGTAAGTTCAGTCGAGGTCGAGTAAATTCACCTCCATCGATTTCTTTCTAAATTGCTGTATTTGCCTTTTTGTGGATTGGAGATTAACTCAACAAATGCAATGCATATATTGTATTTCATGTGTTTATTTATGAATACTAAAGTCTGTCTGTCAGAAAGATCATTTGAAATACATATAGGGGTTGAATTACCCCTGTGTCTTCTGTAGATTTCATAACCTGTTATGTTATAATGGACTCCAGAGCATCCATAATATACAAGAAATAATGATAGCAAAGAAAGAAAGATCAGCTAACAACATTAACAGACGTGTGTAATGTTAAAAAAAAATCATCAAATATTTGGAAGGGTGAAGTACAAATATGCAAGGTTTCATACATACATCTTAATTTCAATTCTAAGCATGGTTTATTTTGGTATCACCTAATGTACAAAAATAAAAATTTTTATATATATATATATATACAACCTAATCTAAATTTTGTATGTGATAGGTTGATGTGTAGATTGATGCTGAGTGTCATTAACATAAAAGCCCCTATGAGTTTAGAAAGAAGCGTTAGATAACATATATGTATGTATATATTTATACTTTGGGGTAAAACGCACCGCTATCTATTGAAAAAAGTGATTCAGTATGCCATAAGCTGTCATCACTCATGTAGGTGAGTCACTCGCGGTGTAAGTCACACAACCTTATGCTCACCATCCACAGGAAAAACATGACAGCGTCACTCCTGTCCACATAACAAATCTGAGTACAAAGGCCGTTTGTCACTTTGACCTTCTCATAGCAGTAGGTTTCTAATGAAGATACAGTATTAGGTGCTTGTCACTCGAAGGGTTAATTTTCAAGTAAGTCCTTAATCTTCATTGACTTTGTCACCGGACGCCTTCCTTCTATCTGGATGAACGATCAGTATTATCCATGGATCTGTAGCCTCCCTGCAGTAGTGTAAATTATAATCCCTAGAATGTGAGTATTTCTGGATGCAATTAATTGGAAAATGGCTTGAATACATAAAAACTTGAGATCTTGGAATTGGTTATATGGAAAAGCTCTGTTTTGGACAACCGTGTACCTAGATTTCTAGTTACTAAAACCCAAAATACTAGCGTTGTTTGTTTGAGGCGGTGGATACAGCAGTGTCCTATATTTAGTTTGTCGAGAAATGTTTTCCATTGTAAGATGATATATCACACTTCCAAAGAATCTTAAGCACGTATAGTGATAAGTTTTTAATACCGTGTAATCTTTGCGTACATGGGGAAATATTTGCAGTCATGAGCTAAGAATGGGATTCGTTTTTTGCGTGTTTAAAATGATATGATTAACATTTAACATATAGGACGTAATAGATTTGCTGTAATCATTAATGTAGTGGGATTGTCATGGTTCACAAAGCCATTGAAATAAACAAGACTATAATATAACATTAAGAACAGGAATTAAAGTCACAATCACACTGTTTCGGACTTTCCTTTATTAATGTGATTATATAAGTTTTTAAATGGTCAGAATCCAAGCTGTACCAAGCAGTGCCATGACAAATTTATCTTGAATTACATATTTGGCATAATAGATGAGAAACATTGTGAAATAATACACAACAGAGGTTGCTATCCAGGGATGATAACATTTCTCAGAGGACTTCTGAGTTCTGAGCCAAAAATGTAGATAGTTTGCTTTGTAATTTTACTGTGTAAGACGATCTAGAGACATGTTAGATTTAGATTAATAAACATGTGCATAAAAATGTATCTAAACTCCTCAGGGAACCATAGTCCTATATGATTAAATCTATACGTTTCTTGTTTTTGAGAATGTTCATATTTAAGAGAACGTGAATGCGTTTGAGCTTATCTTTAAAGCAGATGAATTCGTGAACGGCTTGAATAGTGACCGTGTTCTGCACCCATAAATCTCTGTGTATCTCAAGCGCTGCGTTCATTGTTTTTGCTGAGAATTACCTGCCGCTGTAAGTCTCAAAGGAAGAACGATTGTGATTTGAAAAAAGCAGAAGTGGGATATTCCTCTTCGCTTGACATTTTAGAGAACTACCCTGCATTGGCTTCATTGCGTTTTAACAAAAATGTATTCACAATTTTAAAGCATTGTTTACAGTTCCCCTGCAGAACCATGGTTATGGTTACATAGTTTCTCTCTTTTGAAAGGCATTGTAGGGTCATCGTCTGGCCATTGTGTGGTCAGGCATTTTGGAGTCATTATAGATAATTCCCATAGCGTAAGTAGTCTGAATTCGAGAGTCTGAATTGATTTGACAGGTGAATAGATGAGTTGGGCCAGAAGCACTTGTAGAATAAGATTAGCTTGTGGTAATATAATTGTCTAACCCACTTCAGTTCAAAGGCTGCGCATTTTGGAGTTATAAATATCACTGATTGTTGTCAGGCCTTTTAGCCACCTGAGGCCTCGTAGGGAAACAATGACCAGAATTGCGGCGACCGGTTGCCACAGCAACCGTTGCCATGATCACATTCCACACAACAACATTGCCGCTATGCAAAGTAGTCCGTGTTGGGAGAACACGACTCTAAAGGACCAACAGGCATCTTGAATGTTTCAACTTTGGCATTTTAGATGTTTCTGGTTAGTTACAATAAATAGTAGAGGTGTAAATATGTCTATAAATTGAAATGAGATAACTGTTTTATGTTATTTGAAGAGCCATCCCGTCTCCATTTGTTGGGTATTATTGCTTCTGGGTTGTGCATTTTATTCACAGCATGTTCCCTTTAACAAACGGGTTCTTTTTTGTTTCATAACATCCACGACGTATTGTGAAGCAAGAAAAAGTAAGATATATATGGTAGCGATAAAGCAAATTTTGTCGATATGATATGTCTGTTAAACCCTGTTCGGTGGGCTACATGTGCGTCAATATATATATTATATATATTTATATTTTATTTATAATATAATTTATATTTATATTTTCCATTTTATTAAAGTAGATAACTCATACATAGACCTATATATATTTAATGTTTAGACTATAAAAATATAAACAAATGGTTTAAATATATAAGTTTTGACTACAAATGTCATCTCCATAACGCTGAAAGTGAGTATGTGACAACATTTAAGGTTTTTTTTAACCTTCTGTATGTAAATAAGTCTGCCGCTGATTAATAAAATTGAATTTTGTGAAACAAATGACCATAGCTAAATCATAAGAGTGAATGCCTTAAAGAAGTAAAGCACTAAATTAATTAAAAAAAACATTAAAATATGATATATATTGATGCACATGTAGCTTATCAAACAGGGTTTAACAGACATATCGTAAAAAAATTGCTTTATCTCTACCATACATATCTTGCTTTTTCTTGCTTCTCAATATGCCATGCCACAATATCATTACAGCCCTAATAAATAGTGTTTGTACAGCTAAACGCAGGACATAAACTTTAAAAACTTGCAGAAGTAAAATTAAACCTACAGAAGCTATTAGAAAATTCAGAGACCTTGAGGGAATCGACTCTCATTTCTAAAAGCCTCAGCATTTTTATTCAATCAACTATAAGTTCTCCCCAGGGGCCACAAGGTCTTGAAGGGTCAGTGTGTGGGCCGGAGAGTACTGTATGAACTCGAGGCTAATCCTCGCGTGAGTCGTGCTTTGCGTCAATCTGCAGGGGCCATATGGCGGATTTTTCAGCGACACGCACACGCAAACCCTGCATTGCCGACAGCAGGCGCAAATGCCCTGCTGAATCTGCCGCATCTTTGCTGTGACCAAGTAACAACTTTGCCACTCATGATAAAATCCGAAAACCTTAATGAAGTGAGAAAACATCGCTTTTTAAAGCTCCCGGTGTTGTCCGATCAGAGCTTGTATTGACAGATGCTGTTGTAGTGATCGGACTAAATAATTGATGCTCTCAGCATGCATTGGATTACACCTCCGTTTCTCGCCACAGTGGCTTTTCCTTGACTTTGTGGTTGACTGTTTTTCATTCTTCCCAGTCCAGTGGGATTTCTGCCCACGTTTGCACAGGCTCCAATAGCCTTTTAGGGGAAATGAACCTCAACAGTTAATGAAAACCATTACAGAGAGACTGGCGTGTCATTGGTTGTGCATCAAGGTTGGACAGTGCATCTACTGTTTTTTGCATTTAACAACAGGAAACCTCTAAAACCATGTGTCCTGTTGTGAAAATGTTTTGTAAATGTCATATAATTTGTGGATGTAACTAGTATTTGAGTCTCACGGCTTGGTCAGTTAATGGAAACAATTGTTCTTTCGGTTGTTGTTACATCATAGCTGTGCACTCGCGGTTTAGTCACAAAACCTTTTGTTTAATGTTTACTCGTTTGAAGAATGAGGTGCCCGAGGCAACACGTTTGACTTTGAATAGCGAGGGAATGACGTCTTTTTCACTCGACCAATCCAAATGCTTGTAAAAAATTGACCTAGATAGTATGAAAATGTGTAGGTAACACAAAAATTAAGGCAGGATGCCATAGAATATTTATTTAAAAAAGTGGAAATGACCCAGCTACACATAAGCATGACTGTGTCATTACCAGAATACATTGTGTTTTTCCATATTCAAAATGTAATGAGTCAGGAAGTACCTGTCAGCTGATACACGCCAGGATGTTTGACTATTCAAATCGGTTACATCACCTGTGGTTACCTGTGGCAACATAAACAGTGCCCTGTTTCAAAACAGTGATGTATTATTGTAATCCTAAAGCGATGGCTTATTCACTAGGATAGGATCACGTCATCACGATTTCTCTGAAATATTACTCTAGGGATAAAGCATGGAATCCCTGCCACGGGCTGGCCTTCAGCACAAGGGCTTTTCTGTAACAATCAGCTGTGATCTCTCTAGGTTTTTATGTCCCCTGCAACCAAGTGCTGATTCCAAACTGCGTTTTTATCACGCAACCAGACTTTAGACACATGTCCCGCTGAGAATTGCCGACTGCAGGATATGACAAAGTTATTGGAAATGTCTCAGAAAGGCTTCTTTTTAACATAAGAATAGATGATTATGGAATACAGGATGAGTATTGCACTCCAAAACTGACTCGGTTTTTACGATTGGAAAAAACCCACTTTTTATACATCATTAGATGTGTTTCGTCTAGAATTACGCTGGTCCATGAAGGGAAAAATACGTAAGAGGTCTGCGGTTCCCATGTGGGCATGAGACAATATGCTCCGTCCACAATTCGATTTGGACATTTTATAAGCTTGTCAGGCTTCTTAAGGGGCCGTTTATCCAATAAAGGCTTTGACTGGTTAGCTAGAGAGATGCAGACAGAATAATGGCTTTGAAATTTTTATTGGAGCCTTTATTGGATAAAAAATTCTGCACCCTCATACTTTAACTCTCTTCTACACACCTACAACCCATCCAGAACCCTGCGCTCAACAAACGATCGTCGACTGGTGGTATCCTCACAGAAGAGCACTAAATCCCTCTCTCGCTCTTTCTCCTTCTCCGTCCCCGGCTTGTGGAATAATCTCCCTAACGCAATCCGTTCTGCCACATCCCTCACCTCCTTTAAGAAACAGCTAAAAACACACCTTTTCCACGAACACCTGACATCATAATACAAAAAAACCTCTCTTCTTTCCTCTACAGGTACTTATCTAGCACTGCAAAACATTGTAAACTTAGTAAAGCACTTCTTACCATTGCTGCCGCTTTTGATGTGTCGCTTCATTGTCTCCTAATATTTGTAAGTCGCTTTGGATAAAAGCATCAGCTAAATGTAAATGTAAATTTGGTTTGTGAAAATCTGATTTTTAATATTCGAGTTGTGGATCTCAGGTCAGGAAATTCAGTTGACAAAATTTGTGGCACACATTCAGAAATGGATATAATCACCTATTGATGACATGAAAATGAAAAGAAATGTAGCTTATCTGCAAATAGAGCTTAGATAAATTTGTATGTTTAGCCATAGATTCAAAATATACTGACATGTTTTTAAAAATAGCATATTTTTAGGTACTATTTTTAGGCATGTGGTTGAGGAATTTATGCAGTTTCTCTTCCTGTGTGTTACTCAGGTTAAGATGGAAGAGCTACTGAGTTTTGCCTCAACCCATCTGGTGCGATAGTAGTACCTTGGCATCCCTTGCCAAGACACGCAAACACACACACGCACGGTGACAGAAAACTGCTGAGTGCTTTTGCACTCTATCAGCAGTGATAATAACTCTACTGCCGATGGTCCGAAAATAAAACACACACACACACACAAGTTTGTCCTTCAATAAAAAAAAGGTGATGTCCATTCATTGCAATCGTAAATTACATTCATATGTAACTGTAAATTACACATATTTACAAAAAACACATTCAACGCAATACTGGGTTCTCAATGCAATAGTTCATAATATTTCGAATGAAACTGAAATTCAAATAACATATTTATTACCAAAACAACAGTTTTCGTCCATGTTGTACATTTTGTACATTTCTTTGCAGTTTAACCTGTTAACTGTCACAGCAGAAATTATGTCTATAAATTATGTTATATTAAGTCTTTTAAACATTTTTTTTCGTTTTAGGTATTTTTAGAAATTACGGTAACTTGAATTTTTTTATTTTTGTTTATGTTTATTGTTATAAAAATTTGTCAGATATTTTGTCTCGAGTCTTACCTTTCTATAAATTTTTAGTTCATCATGATTAGATTAAAATGTAACTAGGAAATTTAAAGTGAATAGGGAAATAATATAGGTGTTCCTCCTGAGGAACAGTGACAGTTAACGGGTTAACCAATAAGAGTAAACAGACATCAAATCACAAAAATATAAAAATAGTTTTGTATTGCATATACGGACAATATATTGCGACAAAATCTCTCAAATATGTCCATTGTTTCTCCTACACAATAATGAGATTAAATCAAGCATGTGGTTTTGAACTTTATGCTCAGATTTGCCAAGATGCTAAAAACTTATTAAAAAAAATCTTATCATTATTAATATGTAATTTAAACCTGATCTATTCTTTAAGCAATATATATATGAATGTAAGGTATTCCTGAAATGATTTAGCCCACATCAACAGCAATATAATTTTTCTCGTTTGAAACTCTAAAACTGTTGTTCACCTCAGATTTACAAATCTTCGTGCTTTATGAATAATTACCCCATGCTCATGTTTTATTTCTGGATAAGAAGAACCCTTTTGATGTGACAACCGTCTGTGCTGGTGGCAGTTAAAGTGCCAATACAGAAATGTTTTTTTTTGTGGCCAGCCATCCATCAAGGCCTTCCATACACAGCTGTATAATCAAATTATGTGGGCATCTGGTATATAGTCTTACTGCAATAAACCTTAACTCCTATAAATAATTGTTATAAACTTTTTGCAGAGCTTAGTGGCTAGCAACAAACTTTTGTTTTGGTCCTAAAAGGTTTTAATATTTTCATTGTCAATATTTTTAGAACAGTATGTGTGAACTATCCCTTTAAAATGACCGGAAGCGCATTGTAAAGCTTCCTCCTGTGTCCTATTGTTATTGGCCAGATGTTTCTGACCGTGTACCTCAGCAACAATGACCAGCACTTCACAGAGCTTCCCATCACACCGGAGACGCTGTGCAGAGATGTGGTGGACATGTGTAAAGAGCCGGGGGAGGCGGACTGCTATCTGGCCGAGATGTGGAGAGGATCTGGTATGTGCTGACGGGCTTTATCTGTGTTGTCTTTGTTAAATTCTTCACTCATTGCAAAAAATAATAAAAATAATATTTTTAGGAAAGGCGATTCCAAAAAGTTAAGAAATTATGAGACTAGGGGCTGCCAGACACCAATACCACCAAGTCTTGTGTGACTTAAAACAGCTTTAAATGAAAAGTTATGTGTAGGAGCTTGATGCGTCTTGACACATCAAGTCTGAGTATGTGTAATGCATGGAAAAGATTTGACAACTGATTTTCAATAAATAACAACTCTACAAAATCTATTGTATTGCTTTAGAGGTCTTTAGGATAAATTACTTCAGCATATTAATTACTTTTATGATACTTTTTAAAGCGTGACAGTCCCTGGTCACTGTGTACTTCCACTGTTTATGAAAAAGCAACATTCTGCTTCCTGTATTCCACAGGAAAACTAACCAACCATTAAGCACAGTCATTAGAGATATAGAAAATCCTGTACAGATGTATAGATAAGTGGTTTTGTTGCTGCACGTGTCTATGCGACAGTGGCGTTGGGGTGCAGCGGTACATGACTCTAAAATGGATCTTTGCCACCTTATTTGCATCCCTTGTTTCTAATTGGTCGCTTCCTTTCACAGAGCGTGTGATTGGTGACAGCGAGCGAATTATCGAGGTGCTGCAGCGCTGGGGTCAGCAGAGGGCGGAGGTGCGATTCTTCCTGCGACATGACAGAGCACCCGGCCTCGACACAGGTCAGAGAGCGAGAGAGAGAAAGAGAGAGAGATATGTATCTATCTTTGACAGATATTTTGCAAATGATGAAATCGGTTTGTTCAGATGCTTAAGTCAATATCTGCTGCATCAAAAATCTTATTAAATAAATTATTATTTAAATTATTAATTAAATAATTATTTAAATAATGACATCATTTGAGCTGTAGATATGTGTTTGGGATCAGGGTTATAAACAATTTACTGTTCAGACTCAAAAATGAAATGGAATCGAGTCAGATATGCCAAAGATTTTCTTCGATTTGATACTGAATAACGCCAGTGAGTTGCTTTATAATTTCAAGTTTAATGAGTAAAATACATTTGATTGCGTCCTTTCCCCTTTGGCGCTCTGATTTGATGCGAACAGGCATGAATGTCATTTGCTGTAATGGGAGTGTGAATAAAGAGGTTGTAAATTGAACATGGTTACGACTTAGTTGAGGGTATGAATAATTTACCGCAGACCAACATGTCGCGTGGCCAGTGCCTTAGGGTAAGGGCTTTGGAACAGGTATAAACCGATCTATATCTTTTCGTAAACATCTTTAATATCATAACCCCCTTATAGCTCAAAAGGGTTTCTGATATGTTTAATTTAACGTATCAACTTAAAACAAGTGAAATTTGAACTTTTAAGACAGTTGATGTACAGTATGGAAGTACACAAATGCAGTTGCAAAAGCTTAATTATGCCTAAGCACTTTAGACTTCATGTTTGAAGATGTTAAAGTGTTTTGGGGACAATAATCTAAAACAATAAAATGCATGTTGAAAATTTAGAAAAATTGCCATGTTGTTGTGGAAGAATTATGTAATTTGCTCTCCATTTAATTTCTCTTATAGATTCACTATTGAGATGATAAAGAGACATTGACGTGTTTCCCATAATGTAGAGTTTTTCTGTTCTTTTGCCATTCTTATACATGAACCAAGACATAAAATGCATGTTACCTTACCAAAAGTACCACAGTAGTACTATAGTATTTAGATAAAGTACTTCAAATCCTTCAAAATGATCTAACTTCATAATAATATAAATGACCTTTTCATCGTTTTGTTTCTTGATTGTTTCGGGAGTTATTTTTACCACACAAATGCTCTCCGTCACAATCTCCTATTTGTTTACCCAGCGTGTTTAAAGCGAATCCTCCCCTGTCCCCCGAGAGGTTTAAACATCCCAGTCATGCGAAACCGTGTGTGCGGTTTCAGATTTCACCAAGTGACTTTGGCCCTCGGTGCCGAACAAAGAGCGTCTGTTACACAACAGTGCCGACTGTGTCGCCCCCGTGTGCGTGGCTTTTCCCCACAAAACAGCCTTATATTCTGTCGGGTGTAATTATTGTCAATTACGCCCAGCTTGACTTGTATTTATTGTGTTTGTTTTCAGACAGAGTCGAGGTAAAACCCTGTGCTTGTGTAACCGGTAAGCTCTTATTAGGACCCCTGCGGTTTCAGACTGTGACCAAGGTCATTTTCTGGGCATTGTTTTGCTCTTAGACCGGTTTATCCGGTAACCTATATACTGTAAGCAGTCAGTCCGGCGGTGCCAGAGTTGATGTTATGTAAGTGGGACCCTGGCACAGGCACATGCAGGATAATTGAGCACTGGTTGTTTTGTCCGGTCAAAAAACTATTATGTAATGAAGTTCACCTCAGGCCTGGCTCAGTCACTGTTTTTTAGGAAAAACTAATTATGTCTGGGCTTCATGGGTGGTTTGTACAAAGACTTAACTGTTTGCTCAAACGGTGTCTGTACATTTTCAGTCCCGTATCTGTCAACAAATTTTTCACCCCACCAGTTAATGGGCTGGTTACACGACAACGATTTCAATCAAAAACTGAATGTTTTGACTTTTTTAAGCGTTTTGGTTGTTCCTTGACATGACAGTAGCATATTGGGAGACTGAAAATGGACACTATACACACTATAATGCCATCAAAAGTTATTAAAAAGCATTTTGGGGATAAATCTTCGTATTGTTTCTTTTCAAAATGACATCATCAACCACTGGCCGTGGAAACAGGTACGTGAAAACACAAAATGTGCCCTGGGTCCCTTCCTCATTGCAAGTTTGTGGGGTTTGTCATGCATTTTGTTTGTAAGCGTCTCCCATGCTGTTTGGAATGATTTAACGTATCGCTTTTTCTAACGCCAGGAGGTCACCGAGCTCCAGAGCCTCCTGTCAAGAGAAATGCATTGAAGGGAACGATGGACAGACACATGGAGAATGGAGTGAGTGCAAACTTTTTTAAGACTCTTGCGCAAACAAAATTAGTTCGACTCTCACGCTTGACGGCTCAGTAGATGCCCATCGTGATAAAGTCTTGATATTTATTTTTAGATGGTACCTCCTCGTATGGACATCACCCTCGGTGAGCTGCAAGAGATGGCTTCACGGCAACAGCAGCAGATCAACGCCCAACAACAGCTTCTGGCTTCAAAGGTGCTCATCATAGTATATTACTACCCTGTTAACTTAAACAACATATGTGGCATTCATCAGTCTGTCAATAAAAACAAGATGTGTAAGTGTTTACAGAAAACATACAGTAGCAAGCAGACGGACAGGACAACTATTAAATTATGAAAGTATAATCGTTAAACACACATTTGTTTTTATTAACTGTGGGACGAGTCCAAATTATTGTTGGTGATCACTTCTTTATTATATAAAAGCTTCTTTATTTGTTAATGATATATGAAATTAAGTTTAGCGAGATGTTAAGCTCACATCTCTTCTTCAGGAGCAGCGACTGCGTTTCCTCAAGATGCAGGACCAGCGGCAACAGCAGCAGCAGGCGACCGAGCAGGAGAAACTGAAGCTACTGCGGGAGAATGCGGAGAACCAGGAGGCCAAACTTCGCAGGGTTCGAGCTCTTAAAGGACAAGTGGAGCAGAAACGCATCAGCAACAGTAAACTAGGTGAGACCAGAAGAGTATGAATATAGGAAGTTAGAAAAATCTACTGACTTTACTTAAAACGTTATGCAAACGTTACTTAAATTTAATTGAAGTGTGTCATTACGGCACACCTAGTGGAACCAGTGGAAATTGCAGTTTGTTTGTTTAGTGCTTTGACATTGGCTCAGTCAATAGTATACGTTTAGGGTGGGACTTTCTTTTTAGCCGACCAATGGCAATTTATTTTGAGTTAGTTTTTTGCACAAATTATTTCTTTCCCAGGCCAATTGCTATGGTCAAATAATTAGGTTTTAGTGAAGAATTAATGTCTTTTTCATTATAGCACGCCATTTGAAGGCAAGATGTTTATATCATATTTTAGAATTAAAAATATTTTAGGACGTCTTCTGAAATCATTTACGAAGACAATTTGTCGTGGCCCATTTGCCCACTAATGGACGTCTCTTTTTGCATTGTTTTTGTTATATTAAAACTCCATTAGCGACGAAATAAATCAAGGAGTGAAACAACAAATGAACATGCTAATAGAAGTGAGAGCGTAATTAACAAGAGAAGGACATGGCTCATTTTTCTCTTTCTGTAGTGGAGGAGATCGAGCAGATGAACGGGCTGTTCCAGCAGAAGCAGCGGGAGCTGGTGGTGGCCGTCAGCAGGGTGGAGGAGTTGAGTCGACAGTTAGAGATGTTACGTAGCAGCAAAATGGACATCTCTCATGAAGCAGGAAGCTCAACAGGAGAACTGGAGAGGCTTTACAAAGAACTTCAGGTACACATGAGCAGATGCTAATGCTACACTTTTAATTTCATCTTATAATGTAGGACTTTATCAGCCATAATTTAGCTTCAGACACCCATTCTGACTCTCCAACCCTGAGATTTAAACAGCCTATTTTAGCTACTGTACCTTTAAGGCTTTTACATATAGATGATTGTTGTGATGTCATAACTTTGCATTTAGTTTATATGGGGTTAATCAGTACTTATGATATATAATTCTGCCAAATATTGGAAGATAATTCGATTTATCTGGTCACTAGATTTTATAAATTTTAATGTAATAGTTTTTGTAGCCAAATAGATCTGTTTATATGGTGTTTATGTGATCGGTATTGTATACCTGCAAAAGAATACTGGTTTTCCTATTATGATCATTTTGATAATTTTTATGATCAAAAGGCAAGCTCATGCAAAAAATTTATTTATTTGCATCAAGGTTGGTGAACTTTGACCTGCAAATTTGTGTTATGTGACCAACGTGTGATCAATAGAAGTTTCATATGCCATGGTGTGTCCTGATGCTAATAATAATAAATGCTAAAAATGAAATTGTAAAATAATAAAAATGCTAATAATAATAATATCACATCCTATTTTGTACAAAACATCATTAAAATAACAAAAACAACAATAACAGTGCAGATACATCAGAATTCATAATATGTGGATTAAAAAACAATACAAATCCCATTTCAACCATTAAATCCATTAGAATTTCTGTGATGGTTTCTGTTGTTGATTTTAAAAGGGATCTTTAAGGCTCTTGGCTTCAATTGTCAAATATAGCTACAAATATAACTATAGATTTTTAAATTTGTATGAGATTAATAAAATGTGAAAGAATTGAGATTACAATGAAAATATTTCAGTCTCAGCCTCACAAAGAAAATTCAACAGTCTTTCTTTTGTTCTGCCATTTTCCTCAGCTGAGGAATAAGTTGAACCAGGAGCAAAGTGCCAAACTCCAGCAGCAGAGAGAGAATCTAAACAAGAGAAACCTCGAGATGGCTGCCATGGACAAAAGAGTGGCTGAACTGAGGGACCGGCTGTGGAAGAAAAAAGCTGCTCTCCAACAGAAAGAAAACTTGCCTGTGAGCAAATTTCGCTTTCACTTTTGTGTTCTTATTGAGCAGATATTTAGCTCCTGAAATTGAAGAATCCTTTCTCTCATTCTCTCCTGCAGTTGCAGCTGCCCTCTGAAGGGCAGATCTCTCAGCCCGCTGCCCAGTCCAGGGTTGCAGCTGTTGGGCCGTATATCCAGACCACCCCAGCCCCTCCGGTTCCTCCCAGACAGGAGATCCTGGTGAAGCCTGCTTATCCTGACATCACAGCTACTCTTCCTAAACCACCGCCCAAACCAACCACAGGTGCGTATGTGTGTATATGTGTATTGTCTTTGCTGCCTCTTTAGGTTTGAAATGTATATGTATGTATATATATATATATATATATAATTTTATTACATGATATATATATATATATATATATCATATAATAAAACATTTTTTCCAAGACAAAAAACAAATTAAAGCTGCAGTATGTAACTTTTTTGATTAAAAATCTTGTGTACTTGTGTGCTCAAAACTGTCCTCATCGTACCCGTTTACAACGATCATATATATATATATATATATATATATATATGTATATATATATATATATATATATCCTACATAACCTTCAACCTACATAAAGTACATAAAAAAAACTGGATTTTTATATTTCAAACAGAGATAGTGATAGAGAGGCGAAAGTTACAGATTTAAATGTTTAAATAGTAACACTTTACCATAAAATAACAAAAAGTGTTAACATGACCTAACAATGAACAATACCTGTACAGCATTTATTTATCTAAGTTCATGTTATTTGCAATAACTGACATTACAAAAGATAATAATAAATGCTGAAAAACTACAGACCATTTCACAGGATATAAACAGCACTGTTCGTGAAGCACTTCCTGGTTTGGTTTTTTAACACTACACAAATGTCAGAAAATACAACCAACAGAACATTTACAACAGAATCAAGATGTTTAACGAACATTTTTAAGATTTAATTACATATGTGAAATACAAAAAAATTAAACCAGGAAGTGTTTTTGGTCATCTTTTGAAAGGCTCCATATTGCTCAATGTTAAATTAAACTGTTTACAAATGAAACGTCATCTCATTTTGTGTTTTTGGTAGTAAAAGTAATACTTGTTCCTAGTGTGAATTCTGACTTAATGAACAACATTGAAACCATTGTAAAATATTTACTATACGCAACACTTTAACCACAGAAGAGTTAAATAATATATTAACACAGCAAGTTGTGCTGTTCCTTGGCAACCGAGCTAAACTGTGCATTACACTTAGCAACCTTCCTTCAAGGTCTTCATCCTTATATTTATGTTCGATTTTCTCACGTGTAACAACGTAAAGCCCTCTGTCCTACCGATAAACCATGCAGATATATTTACTGTGGAATGCACACTATCTTGGTGTCCGATTTGTGTTTGTATCGTTGTGCCAATATTACTCTGATCCATCTGTCTTTCTACCTTATGTACAGGAATTGGTATCCTGACAGGTAAGATCCCCAAGGTATCAGAAACCAACAGCGGTGCCCGTGGCCACTCCTCCACCCTGCCCCGTATGACCAGCCACACATCCCAGGAGAAAGGTCCCACGCTTTTACCCTAAAAATTTGAGAGATTTGACAGTTAAGCTGTGTTATGGTTAACTATGTTTTCTTTAATATTACTCATAGATTCTCAGGCAGATCTGAGACAACCACATTTGCCCTTACGAAAGAACCAGAGTAGCGAGGACCTCTTAAGGGACGCCCAGGTACTGCACTGAGAGTCTTAAGTCACTCAAAAAATAAAAATTGTGTCACTGTTTTTATGTTTTTCCAAACCCATGTGGCATTTTTCTTCTGTGGAGACACATGGGAAGGTGTAAGAGAGAATGTTAGTGACCGACAGACTTGCATTTAATGAAAAGTTGTTGTTTTTTTCAAGATTTCTCCTCTTGAGAGAACTCATTTTTGGGTGAACCAACTCTTAAAACAGTTTGCAAAAATGTGTGGCAAGAATAAGTAAGTTGCCATGCAGTAAATTAACAATAATGCATAAAAAAGTTTTGTTATATTGGGTATTAAATTGATCCCACCGTCAGAACAAAAGCAATCTACTAGACACAAATATTAAACAGTTACTTGATTGATGAGTTCATATAATCACACAGTTTCTCACCTTGATTGTCTTGTTCTCGTTCTTTCTAGTCAGCAGAAAAAACATTTGGGAAGGTTCCTCCTCCTGTTCCTAACAAGCCCAAAACTGCTTTATCAGGCCAGTCCACCTTCAACAAACCACCTTACAACACAGGCACCTTTCCTGGCAAAGCCAGATCAGCCAATCAGAAACCTCCGATGCCCCTTCCATCCCACAACTTGCCCGTACCTTTGCCTCCCAAACCGGACACCTTACCTGCTGCGACGGTACGTCCTTTCACAGAGACGGGGAAAGAGACATCAACACCGACCACGCTCCACAAGCCCCAGACGGTAGCCACGAGCTCTATTTATTCAATGTACACCCAACAGAACGCTCATGGGAAAGGTTACCAAGGACAAAGCACACTGACCCGATCACAACCTCGATGTGAGTACCATCACCTCATCCAAACCCCTTACTTATTTAGCATTTGGGTGGACCTGCAACTATTTTTTGTTGATAGAGATGAACAATATTGTACTACACATTTGTGTCTGCTAGATACTGAAAAATTGATTTTTCATTTGAAAATGTGAAAATTTTCATTTTCATAGATATTAAAAATATCTACAAATTTTTAAAATGATGGGAAAAATATTCTTCTGGGAAAAATAATCAAATTAAAATGAGTTTATGTTTAAAACAAGCTAAAAAATATTTGCCAGTGGGGTAAGAAAAAAAACTTGAATTAAGTACTTAATAAAGTGGTAAAACTTAATTTAGGCTTTTTAAAATACTTTTATCATAAAACGAGACTTAATAATCTGATTAAAAAGATTATTTAGATATTTGTACTGCAAAACAAGACAAAAATACTAAGCAAGTAATTATTTTTTTGCACTGCATTAACTTTTTAAGGTGGTTTTACACACTACATAGGTGGGTAAAATCAAGCTGACCAACCAGCCGTGGAAAACAGTGTACCACTTGTTTGGAAATAGATCTTTCATAGAGTTGTGAAATGTCTAACAACCGGATTTATCAGTTTTCCTTCAAAACTAATAATGAATCATATTACTGGTGTAAGACTAGTTTATTTAGATAATTATTAAATAAACAAAGTCTTTTATTATGTACTGCTGTTGCTGTCATTTTATAAAAGTTTTACTTTTACTTTAGTTTTACTTTAATATATGCTGTTATATAGTAACTGCTTGGTATTACGTATACTTACCTGTTATAGGAATAGGTTACCCAAACATGAACATTTTTCTATTATTTACTCTTAAGTCATCCAGATGTACTTTATGTGACTTTATTTCTTCAGCTAAACACAAACTAATAATTTATATTAATAATGTTGTGTTTTTATATGGGACTCAAAATGATGAAGCTTCACAAAGCACACAAATATTGTTATTATTATATAAATATTATTATATATTGTTTTGCTTTAGTAGACATTTATTAACCCACTGGAATCGTTTGAATAACTATAGATTCATGTGCGTTTTGGGGCTTCAAAATTTGAATCTCATATACAAATATAACACAATGGCATTTTAATATGAAATTATTAATTTCTGTTTAAGTGAAGAAATTAATTCATATACAGCTGGAATAACATTAGGGTGAGTAAATTATGAGAGACATTTCATGTTTGGATGAGACTGTTACTTTAAAAGGTGTTTATACATAAAATGCACAATCTAGTCATCATGGCTATATGTTATTTTAGTGTTTACTTACAAAGGAATATAGAAAATTATTAAATATAAAACATCATCATCATCATTAATTTTTTATTTAATTTTATAAAGTGTTCCTTTCTCTGTCCCTCTTACAGTATACGGTAAACCAGTCATCCCATCCAGCGGGGGGCAGCAGTTTCATCCTCAGGACAGCAATTATACAGAGAAACCCACAGGCCTAGATGGTGATCAGGTGGACCAGGGCAGCAACGTCACCCCTGTAACCTCCGGTGAGGGCCAGGAGACGGAACGCGTTCCCCGACCCCTCAGTCCAACCAAACTGCTGCCGTTCCTCTCGAACTCCCATCGACTCCAGAGCGACGCTGATTTGGAGGCCTTACGAAAGAGGCTGCACCATGCGCCCAGACCCCTTAAAAAGCGCAGTTCTATAACCGAACCCGAGGGGCCGAGCGGACCCAACATCCAGAAGCTCCTCTACCAGAAGACCACATTGGCAGCAATGGAGACCACCACCATCACCCCATCGGGTTTCTTACAGACAGAAGCTGAGGATGGCACCAGGCAGACAGCTGAGGAAGGCACCAGACCCCACGAGGGACCCCATGACATGACGATACCGGAGTGTGAGAGAGAGGATGAAGATCCGGCACCTCCACCTCTTCCACCTAGATCTCCTATTTTGGATGATAGCAGCATCTCCAGCTCTGGACCGTTGCCTCCACCACCCCTGAAAGAAGAACAGGAAGTCTATGGCCCGGCAGCACCAGAACCCTATATTGAGGAGTACCCACCTTATCCCCCACCTCCATATCCTAATATTACAGAGCAAGAGGGACCGGCAG
The DNA here is from genome assembly GCA_019155185.1 of Beaufortia kweichowensis. Taxonomy (NCBI): domain Eukaryota; kingdom Metazoa; phylum Chordata; class Actinopteri; order Cypriniformes; family Gastromyzontidae; genus Beaufortia; species Beaufortia kweichowensis. The sequence goes on along the minus strand of CM032818.1, from coordinate 7,238,537 downwards.
AGGAGAGTGTCAATATGAAGGTTCCAGAGGTCACAGGACAGGTCACGCTTCCACCGGTAGGTAAAACCATATAGAGAAATAAACTCTATTGCAAATACCAGAGATTTCTCAACCAATCTTTTTTCAGAAACCAGATTTTTAAGCACCATGGTATTTGATTAGCCCTATGAATTGTTACATACATGTCCATTTAGTAATTTAAAGAATTGTTTGTTTAATGTTCGCATGTTGTGTTAGAATTACATAAAAGCTGCAATCTGTAACTCTTTGGTTAAAATGAACAAAAGTTACTAATTAAAATAAAAAAATTGTTATTGTAAAGTGTTTTCTTACACTGATTTACAATAATAAGCTTATAATATTAATTTATAATTTAAGCTATCAAGTCAGATTTCGTAGGAAATTTTAGTTATTATTTAGTTTAGTTAGACTTAATTTCACTTCAAAGTAGGTAAAGATAAATATAAAGCATATACATATAAACTTTATGAGATGGCAGTAGAGAGGCAAAAGTTACAGATTGCAGCTTTAAAGTGGTAGTTCACCAAATAAAAATCTGTCATCATTTATTCACTCTCATGTCGTTCAAAACCTGTATATGACTCTTTCTTCTGTGAAACACAAAAGAAGATATTTTGAGAAGTGTCTCGGTGGTTTTGTGTCCATACAATGGAAGTCAGTAACGATCAGTAAAGTTTTGTTACCAACATTCTTCAAAACATGTTTTGTGTTCTGTAGAAGAAAAAAAGTCATACAGGTTTGAAATGACACAAGAGTGAGTAAATGATGCAAGAATATTAATTTTTGGCAAACTATTGCTTTTGCAAAAGACAACACAAAAACTACTTGCTTCTATGGCAATGCTCACGGTGTTTTTTTTTAAGACGGACAAATACTTAATTTTACCTTAATACTGTATTAGCCTACAAAATCTTCACAAATAAAGAAATCGCACCAGACAATACTGGCTTCAATAAAATGGTGATCAAACAGAAACCTGTGCATAAGTTACTTTCAAACTGTTGAAATCAGTCATTTTGGTTTTCACGTGGCAATTATGTGGAGTAAATCCAATATCTGTAACAAGCACATCATCTTTCCAGAATATTAAAGCCCCATCTACAGATATGAGTCAAGTACTGTGACAGACAGTGAAAGCGGGAGAGAGAGCGTGTGTGAAGACAGGTCGGGTCAGTGGAGATCCAGATCAAACCATCCATTCTGGGCTGTTGCTTAGCAACCAGTCACACTAAAATTCTGCCCGCGGATCTCATTAAACATTTAAATGGAGCAGAAGTGGCATCCAGTGACCCTCAATGGGCTTTTAATATGCAGAATGAGAGAGTGGTTCGTTTTAAAGTCAAGCTAATGTGTTGTATAGGTTCTTGATTGAAAAGAACCTTACCGTTTACCACTTACTTCATAATATAGATATATAGTTAATTTATTTTTAGTTATGGGCTTATATGTCAGCCAGGCCATCATAAAAATAAATAATCTTTTTTTTTTAAATATAGTAGTAATAGACCTAATGACACCATTCATTTATTGTTTCTCAGGGCAAAAGAACAAACCTGCGCAAGACGGGCTCTGAGCGTATCAGCCACAGCATGCGTGTGCGGTTCAACCCACTGGCCCTACTTTTGGACTCCTCTCTTGAGGGAGAATACGACCTGGTCCAAAGAATCATATACGAGGTGAGGAATCGTGGCGAGATCGATTGCATAGTCTGATAAAGAATCAGCTTGACTACACGTCATCTCTCGAGTATTGCTTATGTTTGTTTGTATGTCGTATGCAGGTGGAAGACCCCAGTTTGCCAAACGATGAGGGCATCACAGCTTTGCATAACTCCGTTTGCGCCGGACACACGGAAATTGTGAAGTTTTTGGTGCAGTTTGGAGTGAACGTGAATGCTGCTGATAGTGATGGATGGTAAGTGATATTGTGCGTGTATGTGTAAGGGATAATGTACAGCCAGCCGGTCGTTATAGCAGAATAAACCCTGACAGTACCCTGTATATTATTGGACACAAAATATTGATTTAAAATGTTTCATTAGTTTATTTGTAATAAATACAAATAGGGCTGCCAATCGATTAATCGCGATTAATCGCATCCAAAATAAAAGTTTGTGTTTACATAATATATATCTGTGTACTGTGCATATATTTTTTGTATTGTACATGTGTATACTGTATATATATATATATATATATATTTAGGAAATATTTGGATGTATTTATTTATATTTACCAATAATCAAAATTATATATAAACATTTATTAAGTTTTATATTTTTCCTAAATATATGCATGTATGTGTATGTGTTTATAAATACAAAATTATTATGTACAGTACACAGACATATAATATGTAAACACAAACTTTTATTCTGGATGCGATTAATCGTGATTAATCGTTTGCCAGCCGTAAATACAAACCTTCCACTAGAAAAAACATTTTCTCTCGGCTTTAGACAAAAATTTCTGGCAGAACACGACGTTCAAACAAGATGAACATGCAATTTGGTTTAATCATTTGTAATATAATCTCATATGTTATTTGTTAAGTAAATTATTTTAAGGTCAGGTTGACTCCCAAATGACATAGTTTACTAGTTTTGAGCGGTTGTTATCAGGGAATAACATATGTTGGAATGTCTTAACTGACCAATCAGAATCATGTATTCCAGTGCGCATTATAGTCACAATTCAACAAACTGTCACTTTCTCTTTCAGGACTCCTTTGCATTGCGCCGCCTCGTGTAATAACGTACAGGTGTGTAAGTTTCTCGTGGAGTCCGGAGCTGCCGTTTATGCCATGACATACAGCGACATGCAGACGGCGGCTGATAAATGCGAGGAGATGGAGGAAGGCTACGCCCAATGCTCCCAGTTTCTCTACGGTGAGAATCCAGATACACCATTACAAATCAGACCGTGGCACAACTTTTAAGATAATGGTGCCACCAGCACCAAGGTCCTGGGTTTGAATCCCAGGAAACACACGAATGAATAAAAAATAATATTTAAACAACACTACTTGGATAGAAATGCACAGAAAGTAAAATTGTATCTAAAATGTCTGTATATATGTATCTCAATTAGGCTTTTCACAATGTCAGATGTTCACTATATGATTGTTGTGGTCAAAAGAATTCACAATGTCGATATCATTGCATGTTTTTGTAAAACCAAATGTTTTTTATAGATTTAATAAATAAATCACACTTAAAATATGAGCATATGAAGAGTTTGAAACCATTGTGGAAGACAAAACTTTACAATATGTGTAAAACGAACTATTATTGATATTGATGGTTTTTGATATTGGGTTTATTGTCAATGTTAGTATATTGTCTAAAGCATTCATCTATTTTTCCACAGGTGTACAGGAGAAGATGGGCATTATGAACAGGGGTGTGGTTTATGCCTTGTGGGACTACGATGCTGAGAGTCCAGATGAGCTGTCTTTTAAAGAGGGAGATTGTCTGACGGTCCTACGAAGAGAAGACAACGAAGAGACGGAGTGGTGGTGGGCCAGATGTGCCGACAACGAGGGCTATATACCTCGCAACATGCTGGGGGTGAGAAAACGTTCAGTTGCCGAATCAGTTTGCGTGAATCCGTTTACTACTGACAGTTAACGCTTGCCTCTTTTTTTGTAGCTGTATCCAAGGATCAAGCCCAGACAGAGAAGCCTCGCATAAAATCACAGATGTGGCCGACAAGAAAGTTTGTCTATCATTTCAACGAACGCTTCGTTCTGGAGCACTCAATGAAGTTCAGAATAGGAAGAATTATAAATAATACTTTGGTAGCTGAATGTTTTAAATGTTTGTAAGGTTTAAACCTTAGACCAGATAGACTGAAGTTAGATGCACATTTAAGCATGTATGTTTGAACGTAAAGGAGAATTTATCGATGGCACGGTGGACCGTGATCAAGAGTATTATTTCTCATATGAAGGATTTTAGTGATTTAGTGATGTGCAATTGATCATCTTTTAGATTTATTTTGTTCCACAAATGCTTATTACATCTAAAACAAAACATCTTTTTGCAGATTTAAGAATTTTATATCAGATTTTTTTTCTTAATTTTATCCACAATGCCAGGAAATGTAAACCTTTCTTACGGTGCTTTCCGTTACGCTACTACATTGTGTTCTGTGAACAATTAACAAATAATTCTACAGAATAAATACAACTTTTCATTCATCATAATAAACCGTGAGTAAAAAAATGTATTCGTTCTTCTTAGTTTTTGACTTTGTGAAGTTAATCTTTAAGATCAAGTTACGGCAAACTATTAATGTCTTTAAGAAAAACAAAAGACTTCCACAATAAAACATTAATTCTTTATTACTAATACACCATAACAACAGATGTCTATTCCTGTTTGCACTTCCGAAGCCTTTTTTTAGAAGGTGCATGAAAGAAAATGATATTCCCAACAATAATAAAGCCAACCAGCTGCACTTCAGACAATATTAATTGTTATGTTTGTAACTACAACATGCACTGTTGACCAGGAACTGTGAGAAGAAATTCATTTCTAAAACCTGAGCATAACAAACTTAAGTGTAAGTTGTTCGTAAAAGCAATTTGACAAACACTTTTCACCGAAATTTGTTTTGCTCGTGACTGAGGCCCAATGCACATACAAGGACATTTACACATCTGACACATAGTAACTGGAACATTAAGATCAATGATCAGTACATTCAGTGTTTTTAATAATTGCACAATATTTCAAATAGGAGTGCGCGGGTGAACCAAACTAAAACATTATCTGGACTCCTGTGTGTGCGTAGAATCTCACAACGAACAAAGCTGCCACGTTTTCCGTCCAAGCCCCCTGAAATCATTCAAACCTTCCTTGCAAACAAGTCATATCAGTAATGAGAATTTGTAATTAGGCACATTGTAATCAAGATATTTCATCACACACACGAAACTAAACACAATTGCTCAATTGATAAAATGCCAACGAGACATTAAAGTACCGAGTTGTCCAATGGTGGTCATTTATGAAAAGCAAACAGAACAAATTTGTGCAAATTGTGCATGAAACTATTTCTATGTAAATTGTTGCACTAAACTGAATGCAACAATGTACTAAAAATCAATTTACAATTTCACAGAAATTAGTTTCGCTTGTTTCACCAATGAATCCCACTATGTCGCACTGTTATAAGATGTCTAAAAGTCAAATGCATTAGTATTCTCTCCAAATAATCCATGAAAGTACATGTTTTTAATATTTTGTCTGCTTAATTACTAACTTTCTGCACAACGGCACTGCATAAAACATGTATTTCCACTCCTCACAATCCTGTGAACATTTGCGAGGAATCTAAAATGGTGTCTATTCTGAAATAAGTTCTACAATAAGATTCTCCTTTCTGACCTTTCTGTGTTAATATTTGTAAAAGACGATGCAAATCTGAAGGCCATACCAGGTCTACTGGGCTAATGTCGCGGGTTTGATCCTGTTGTGGATCTGAGAAAATTTACAGCTAAATAGGACAATCATACATCAGATGGATGCTACAATTACTTTTGACATACGTGACCCCGTCTGTGAAATCCAGGCTGAAGCGTCCAAATTTACATCATTATAGCCACAAAAATTACGAAGATACTGTTGGTAGTGTGTTTATTACTATAGATTATCATTTTGAGATGCAGTACTCAAATTTTATTTATAATACTGAAATCACTGATTTTAAATACTGAAGTTAATAATTGTATTAACACTACATTTTATTATTTTGCAAAAAAAATATTTTCACAGAATGCTCTTTACATTATCTAGGATGATTTTACAGCAAATCACAAAACTATTTAAACTGGATTTTCACACTCAGGGTCACATATTTAATGTAGGAAGGTGCTGCTCCTGTAAATATCTGCTCCAGATACCCATGTTAGACCACAGCTTAGTGACTCCAAATCCCACATGCCTCCTCAAGGTCATCCATCTTACTTAAAATGTGAAACAAGCACATACTGTATATAAAATTAGAGAAGTCTATAAGCTCTGCTACAACAACCAGTTACACTTGAATCATTCAGACGGATAAATCGCTATACCACGTTCCTACACATCACAGGTGCCAATAGCATTTAAACAGGCAAATCTGCAATTTCTATAGGCAAATCTATGATTTATGTAGCCAGAAATGAAAGGTGCACAATAAAAACTAGAATGCAAAGGCAGATACAGGAAAAAGGCAGGTACTGTGTGAAGGGAGAGGCTTATGATGTCACTTCCTGTGGGTCTTTATGTATCTAATTATGGTTCTGATTACGGTTCTGGTCAGGCACGTGGTTCTGGGTGGAGGGTAGAAGGTGCGTCACATGCCCGATGCCTTTGGTCACGCCCTCTCTGAATAGCAGCTTGGCTCCTACACGCAGATACTCGGGGTGCTTTAAGAATCGGAAAGACACTACGGCTCTTTCTCCTGTCCGCAGCTCCTCCTAAAAGATTCAAAAACATGTTGATTTGAATCAATTTTTTACAATGAAATATATAAAATACTTTTCACAAAAATGAAAATTCTGTCATAATTAGTCATGTCCAATTTTAAACAGCATTGTGTATGGGCAATTCCATGAATAAAGTTTTTAGCAAAGATTTTCATTATACTCATAGCTCAGATGTCAATATTTGGTGGTTTAAATACCCATGTGAGGAAGTTTTTTAAGCCTTTTTTAAGTTTAAAGCATGATTTTTCGTAGTCAGGAAAAGTGCTGTTTTTAGTATTGTTACATCCATAACAGTCCATATTCCTCATAAATGCACACATGAAAATTAAACTGTTTTATGTTCTTTAAAAATATTTTTTTTCTCCTTTTTGTTACATCCATAACGTAAGTACAGTATATGAAAATTTTTAAATAGATAACTCGTACATAGACTGATGTCTGGACTCTGGAACAAAAACATTCTCTGAGAATTTATATTTCAGGTTTTGACTGCAAATGTCACACAAATGTTGCCCATATGGGTTTTAGAGATTGACTGGAAAGCAAATTTTCTTTAGAAGAACTGAAAAAATAACCACACCTTCCCAAGCAGGCACTCCACCGTGGCGGTCTGCCGTACGTTCCCCACGTGCACCGTGACCTGAAACCCACGGCGGAATGTCTTGGCATGGAACAGGAGGACGATGGCGGCCTCAAACTGCCAGCAGATGGTAGGGTTCATCTTAGGACTCACCATTACCATGCCCTAAAAACACAATAACATTTTCCACATGTCAATACATTTGCAATGTTATTGTATTTCAGTCTTTATTATGTCATTACATAAATACAAAATGTATTTTCTTTGTAGTTTTGCAGTCAAACCTTTCGCAGCAACGAGCGATCGAAGTTTCCCAGCGCGAGTGTGGCCGCCTGTCCGGCTCTCAACACACGGCATCCGGAGCGATTTCTGTGAATGCTGCACACCTTCAATCTCAAGAACTTCCCGTCGTCGGTAGGGCCCACGACTAACCGATCTCCCTCACGACACACACCGCTACAGATGGAAAATCACAGAAAAGACTTGCTTGAACATTTAAAGAAAAACTATTGAAGTTTTACATTTATTTAGGGTAATTTCTTGTTTAAAGATTGAGAAAAGAGCTATTGCATTGACAAAGTTTTATAAGTGCCTGCTACAGGATTTTTTGATGGGTGAAGCTTAAGATTTAAAGATCAACATTTTAAAAAACAGCCAGACAGATGTTATCGCTATAATATTGATTTGAAATGTTTTATTAACTAGACATATGTCTATCTGATTTATTCATAAGTAAATTCTTTTCAAGGTCAAGTTGACTCGCAGTACCCGAATGGCCTTGTGTTATTAGTTTTGAGCTGTTGTTATAGGGGAATAACATACCTTGCAATGTCACGACTGACCAATCAGAATCAAGTATTCCATACCGCTGCGTAATAAATGTATGTAGAGCTTTGCTATTAGTGACCTATTGATGAAAAAGATATGGACTGACCTGTATAGTGTCCCACCAACTACTGTGCCTACATCAGGAACGCTGTAAATCTCATCCACCTGTGTGAAAATATCGCTTATACATCAAAATAACATCTCGAATCAAGACATACATGTGTTGCTGTATGTGTATGTGTGTACCTGAAACTCTGTGAGCTGCTGCATAAGTTCCTCTTGCTCTTTGCTGTTGCTCAGAGGAGGCAAAATGTTGAAGAAGACCTTCAGAAGGTCCAGATTCTCCCCAGATACACTGGATAGGGTGAAGATGGGCGTCACGCTGCAGGGGACAGATACACGTTGTTACACACAAACATCTGGGTTAATGTGGGTGGCTTGATGCTTCGCTCCACTACAGCTCTGGTAAATGTACCTGGAAGATTGTGAAAATTGCTGTGCGGCGGTGACCGCATCATCAGGGTTGGCCACCACCATTGGGACCTTGTTGCAGCCGGGCTGTTTGAGAACTCGTTCCAGCTGACGGACGGTTTTCTCCACCGTGCTTTTGGCACACAGGTCCACCTTACTCACTACAATAAATATGGGCACCTTTAGGGCCATGGCTAGACCTAAGTGCTCTCGTGTTGTGCCAGCTGAGGAAGAGAAAGAAATGACAGCTTGAGACTATGAAAGTACATAAATTTATAGTAACTTGTACAAAATATATAGTTAGATCAGATGTATTATAAGATAGATACTAACCAATTCCTGTGTTGGCCCCTACCACCAGCATGGCAAAGTCTGGGCAGTAGCTTGTCAAACCAAATATGGTGGTTTTCAAGTACTTATAATGACCAGCCAGATCAATAAATGTGATCATCTTAGAAGAGCTTTCACAGATTTCCTCTGCAGTACGAGAATCGCTGTAGTTTACAACCTGAAAGCATGAGAAAGATGGTCAGTTTCATCTCTTTTCAAATAGGAAATGAAAAATTGTGCTTTGAATGATTCTCTCACCTCTCCTTTGCTATTAAAGCCGAGGATCTCGAAACTGATGCTGGACGTCCGGCCGGTTTGAATCTCATGCAGGTGTCTGAAGAGGTTGAGTCTCGCCCTGCCTCGCCCGTTATCTAGCTCACCCTGAGTCAACACACCCAGAAGAGTGGACTTCCCTGAGTCCACGTTACCCAGAACAGCCACACGAAGGTCCAAGAACTACACACACAATCACAAAAATAATACTTTCATATATGGGTCAATGGCAAACAAGGATGTCCAAGATTTAAAAAGAGGAAAAATTTGAGATAAAATTTAAACACATGTTTAATTACATAATAATGTAATTAAATGTGAACTTTGTATTCTGTTTATTTATAATTTTTTGTATTCTCTTAACTTTTATACCATTTATCAAATTTAATGGCTGCAAAAATGTCTTCCCAATATGAGTAATATTTTTAAGATGGTAAGATTATAAGAATTTTTTTTTTAAAATAGTAATTCTCAAATATGTTCACGAATTTCATATATTTAACCTGTTAACTGTCACCGTTCCTCAGGAGGAACACCGATGTTATTTCTCTATTCACTTTAATATTTCATAGTTGAATTTTAATCTAATCATGACAAAATATAAATTGATGGAAAGGTCTAAGACTCGAGATGAAATATTTGACAAATTTTCGTAACAATAAACATAAACAAACAAAAATAATTTTAAGTTACTGTAATTTCTAAAAATACCTTAAATGGAAAAATTTCTAAAAAAAGTATATTTATAATAAAACTTTTTTAAAAATATATTTTATTTAATTCTAACTTAATTCTAGTTTAATTTTAATTTAGAAATAAAAACAAGTAAAGAACAGAACAGGTTCAATTAAGTCATTGTTTATGAATTTATTTTAGTTCATTTTAATGTATTTTTTTAAATAACTGTGTTTCCTTTTTTAATTAATTTTCTTAACATCTGATGAGTGTCACAAAGTTTACAGTAAATTACAGTAAAATGACTCACTGTGGCATCACTAGCTAACCTGTTGGTCATCAGGAACTTTCCGCACGAGAACTTCAGCGATTTTTCGTGGAACCCTGTCGCAGTCCACCTCCCTCTCTCTCAGTAGCGTGATATCAGCTCCAACCCTGCACAAAATTACAAAGCCTTACCAAAACACAAAATGCTTGTAAGCCACATTTGACACATTCATAATAAAGAATGATGTACTGTAGATGTCTATTAGGCAAGGAGTTTACTTAAACTACATACTTCTCTGCCATCCGGCGAAGGGTCTTCAGTGATGTTTTCATATCTTCTTCTGTGAGTCCAACCAGCAGACCATTATCCTCCACACCGATCTGATACACAGCCTCTCCCCGGCCCTCCTGGAGTCGCCATTTCAACTGTGTGGCCAGATGCTCGAATCGATACTGTGTGGGGTTTACCAGCTTTAACTGCACAGGGGATGGGTGTCATAAAACACATTAAAATCAACTGAGAGCTTAGTTTTGATGACTTGACATTGTGATAGTGGCGGCATGTGTACCTTGTATTCAATGTTTCCCTCTTCAGCCTAAAAAAAATAAAGAGAAGTTTATTAGAGAAGAAAAAAAAATCATTTAAAAACCCTTTAAAATGTTGCTAGACAATGTAAACAAAATTAAAATAAATTATAGATTCTTATTATTCTGAATTGTATTTTTCTGTATGTTGTTACCATTATTGTCCTAAATGTTTTTTTAGGAAAACTGTCTGGGCTGTGAAAATTATTTCCATTATTAATAATCAGCCCTTATAAAAATGAACTATGGTTTAATTATAGTAAATGTATGTGTAAGATAATTGTATAATCCACTTAACAGTCTTCTATTATAGTTATTATATTATTATAGTGAGACCATAATAAATTTGTGGTCAAATACTATAATTAACTATGTTGACTATAATAAAAACATTTTTTGCATAAGACATTTTAAAAAAGTGAATAAAAATGAAAAAGTATAACTGATTTAATACAATATCCATGTACCATATTGTACCATGTTACTTTTATCATTCTTACTTGCTAAGGGATACCCTCTCTTGAACCATGGTTTTATTATAATAAAAGTGTAAAAAATAAAAAAATAACCCTGTATTTGGCAGACTCTGTTTGTATTGCCATAATTTTACTACAAATACTACGGCTAAATTATGGTTACTGTGATGAGACCATAGAAAATGTACGGTTTCAATGGTTATACTACAATAAAACCATAATATTATGGTCACTGTAGTAAAACATGATTACTTTTTGTAGGGGTTAGTAATAACAACAAGTAATAAAAACATGGTATTATGGTACATTATGCTATGTAAAATAAAAGATATAAAAGATAAATATTTATTTCTAACAATTATTTATATTTATGTAATGACAAAATCGCAAATCCTTCCTACACTATTTGAAGATCTGCTAATAATTGATTATATTTTAAGAGTAGCAACACAGTTGGTATGGTATGCTATATTTTATACCGTATATGGTATTTTGGCGGATGCTACGGTTACCATGGCAAAATTGCAATACGTCATACAGTATTCTGTGCCGCAGCTTGTACCTACGCACTGTTATTACAGTGTTAATAAACTATATTAAGATGTCATATGTATTAAAGGGACATTTAGAGACGCAAAATGATTTTACAGCTGTCTGTTTGGAGAGATCGTGTTTATTTCAATGAAACAAAGAGAATAATCTTCTATGGCTAACAGTTAGCATCAGCCAACACGTATCTATTTACCTCGGGTGGTAAAAACGGCGGAGGCTTGTTGGCCTTCTTGCCCCTCCGCCGTTTGCCTCTTTTTCCCCTTCGAGATTTCTTCTTTGGTGCATTTTCTGCTGCATTCTGCGGGCTGTTTGTTTTCGATGCAGAGTTGATGCTGCAGCGATCTGTAACCTGCACGTCCATAGCTTGCTTTCTACAAATGCTACGGTTTTGAAATATAATAATGCGTTCAATTTAATATGTATGTATTTCAGCTATAAACGCGAGCTGTGCATTTCTTAGCATTCTAGTTATCTAGTATTGCACTGGAATACGCGGTCTGGGAGCCATGACCACACATGAACCCGCCTCCGTGAGCCCGCCTCCACCATACTCGTCATCACTTTATTTTTCCAACACTATACTCGGATTTGTTTCATATACCTGTGAATTATACAGGAGAAATAAATATTTTGCATCTATTTTATCAATGTTTAGAGATTTAGAAAATTATATTAATATAAAATTGGGACGTATGGTCATTTGGAAAGAAAAGAACAACATATTATAGGCTACATTTATGTATTTATTGTATCAGGAATGTACCATATACTTTATATATTTTTCACATTTTATTAATGGTTTCAAGCTATACCTCTTTGGAACAAGTGCAAAACAAAAAGTTTAAAAAAAGTTTTATTTTCTTCGGCAATTGTTCTTGTGACATTAAATAATTTAAAATGTTTTTAAATCAAGTCTGTTGCTTTGAAAATTATCAACTTGAATTTCTTTCCCCTTATTTTAGTGATCTGTACTTCTTAAAATTTGACAAGCTTCAGTTTGTACTACTGTGTATTTACTGTTTACTGTATTTACTGTCTGCAACAAAGTATTGTCTGTAATACATATACTTGCTATTGTCTTTAATTGACAATAATATGTTGTGAATATTAAACATATCAAGGTTATATTTCACAGAATGTTCTTTACATTATGTATTATATTATGTAGAAAATAGTAAATCACAAAAAAATAACTTTAGTCACATATACTATTTAAGCTGTTAAGTCATAGAATTCCTATAATTACCAAATAATCAAATAAATCAAATAAATTTGCTATTGTAAACAAAAAATATTTTTTGGTGGACTGATTGGTGTTACTATTGGTTTACAACAAATGTAATGGTTAAATTATTTTTACTAAAGTAAGACAATGGTGAATTTGTGGTTAGTACAAATACAATCTATGGTTGTTGTTGTAGTAAAGCAATAGTTAATAGCCTAATCACTTAACAGAAATGTTTTGTTTTTCATGATATAAATGTAAGTTCTGTAAAGGTTTGAAATCACATACTGTCAGGCCGATGTTGACAGTATCAGCATTTATAACTGAACAGTACTAATGAAAGTAATTTTGTCCATCACCTGCAGGGGGCGCGCAAATGTCGCTTCTGCATTTGTACAAAAACGACTCATTTGTTGAAGTGTTTTGTGACTCCCTCTCATTAATAACCATAATAATTATGAAATTTCTGCAGTCAGAAATTATGGCATGTAATTACCTGTCCTGCAGACCTCAATTTAACTCTAGTTTAAATAAAAAAGTAAAAAAATCTAACAAAAGTTTTTGTGTAAAGTGTAGTTTTTAAAAGTAACAGAAAGTCGTGTAAACATTTGTTCACCCTTACGTACAGTAAATCTAAACTGTATGACCTAAAAGAAAAACTTATAGGATACTTACATTCTTCCCCTTTAATGTAATCAAATATCATAATGTACTTTAAATATTATTGGACAATGCTGTACACCATATATAAATGCATATGAATGTATGCAAATTCATTACTTATGCTCATTACTAAATATTTCAGTTTTTTTTTCGATTAAATTACCCCTTTTTTCTTCTCAATACATTTTTTTCTTTAATACAAGTTGGGTAGCAAAAAGTCAGTGTCTTTAAAGTGATTTTATTAAAAGCTTCTTTCAAGAAACACATAAAGCAACAACAACTGTATTTAAATGATCTGTACAATTAGGGTTTACAAATCATGCATTCATTACATTACAATGTCATAACAACAAGATCATTATCATAATCAGCTTCATTAATGGCATTAACCTTACACATTACCAAATAAACGACTTGTAAATCACACTTATGTCAGGTTTGGGGGTTATACATTCCCTTAAACCAAAATTAGACTAGTAAAACTGAACGTCATTCACCTCTACAGTACAAGAATAAAAATAATAATAATAATAATAGATCAAATCTGCTATTTGAGGATGCAACCTCCAGCATATCTTAAACATTACATTTTCTAAACATAATCTCTTCTTCTCTGTGCCATGATGGGCCCTGGTGGCTACATCCTTTAAAATACAAGCCCTATTGCATGAAATGTAGGCCACGTAGTATCATAGTATCATAATTACCTATTCATAAAAGACCATCTTGCACTGGTTCACACCATAGCAACATCTAGTTTCTACCATTAAGGATACAAAGGTAAACAAAGACTCGACTGTTTGTATGTGGAACACTTTGTAGGTGAAGATAACAAGGTCATGGGGTCAAACAAAGCAAAGGCAATGCATGCTTCCACATTTGATATTTTTGTACATATGCACCACACGCAGGTCAGCACCAGAGATGTTCAGAATATGAATTATATCAGACCTGGGATAAACAACTAATAACTTTTATATTTAAGTAAATGAGTTTACATGAAAGATCATCCCACTCCGTGGCCATATTTGCAATGTCTTATTACTTTGAATGGGGGAAGACCGATATCTTTGAATATCTGTCACAATAAAACAACATATTTTTCACTACAAATTAGATCAGACTCAATCAGTTCAATTTGAGCTAAAAATAAGCAGCTTTAATAAGCATTACACTTTCCCCATTCATAGTAACAAAACTGCAACGTCTTATTAATTTCTAGTCTTTGCTGTATATGCTAGTGTACCCCCAAATGTTGACAAACTTAGGGTTAGGTTAACAATTTTAGTAAATATTCAAAAGTTTCTGTTCTAGAAAAAAAGATATCTCATCTTGCACAGCATACATTGAAATTCAATAAAATCTCTAGAGAATGACCTGCAATTGTCAGACAATTTCATGTGGCTCAATTCATTTACAAAACTAAGAAAATTCATTTATAAAAACTATTTAGTATTTATGTATCAATATTTTGGCCTTGCCATTTTTTCTACATAATAAATTCAGTTTCTCAGGTTGACTTCTCCCTAAAGGCACAGTGATAAAGAGTAAGTGTGCTCCATTAAAGGATACTTCCATGACTACATGTAAAACTTAATTGTGTTCTATAATTAAATCTTATAATGAGGTTTGTCTTTGTCCTCTGGTGGAGTCTGACATTTTATCATCCTTCAGTACAACCAAGGTAGCTGCCAAAAACTGCACGTTAACCTGTTTCTTCAGGCCTAATGTGTCAGGCTATCAGTATTGTTTGCTGGACATCTTAAATATATCTTCTCCTGCATCCAGATGCTCCACTTCAACTAGTTCACCCAAAAATAAAAATTCTGTCATCATAATATCTATACTGCACAGATACTTTCCTTGTTTAAAAGCATCTCTACATGTGCACATGTGGAAGTGTTAAACTGACATTATAAATCTTTTAGTGCTGACATTTTGTTGTGTGCTAATAGTGCTTCTTTGTATATTGATGTTTATACAAACATTGCGTCATATGTAATGTTAACATCGCACCTTTTAAAAAAAAAACCCCCCCGATCATTTTGGAACATTAACGTATCCAAATAAAACAAAAACTAAATAAGCTAGACTTATCCCAGGTCTGTTTTCTCAATGCTAGCACCCAATCGGACCTGTCCACAGACTACAGGACAATGTTAATGGACCACCTACATGCAGTCACCATCATCACACACAATACACATGGTCCCAGACTTTATAATTCAACAGTGCACAAGAGGGTTTCATCAACCAAGGCAATTTGTTACATTTGGTAGCTTCAGAAGAGACTCATGTAGGTCTCTAAAAGGATGTTTAACTCCTCAATAAGTTTCTGTGGGAGATTACTGCTGGTTACCGGTCCCAAAGATACAGTATTTAACAAGCACGTTACTATTGTAATAACTAGCACAACTATTGTAGTCAGAAGGCAAACAGGAGAAGATATTTCTCCAGGAAGAAAAATGGGTTGAGTATGTGGAAGGTTTGACATACAGTACCACATTGGATGCAGTCCTCAGCATTTATATTGTAAATATCAGTTTAGAGTCTTGGTGGACATCTGGAGTTCTAGCAGATGAAAAAATAACTTAACCGCCAGGACTATGCAGCATTGTGCGTGCTTTCAAATACAGTCACATGTACGCCTATGATTTAGTGAGCACCACGATGATTTGGGTTCCTCTGGAGAACATTGAAATAATTGCAAGCTGTGGATGTCTTGGTTTGAACAGGCATACAGTGAAAAACCCAATCTTCACCTACGACTGGTTGAATTTCAGAAGAAGCATCCTGGCAGATGGAAATTCACTAAAATAACTAGGATGTTAAAACCGTCTTGGTTTGTTTGAAGCTGGTTGACAAGAAGGAGCGTTTCGTGGGAGGATTTTGAACTTTGAAGATATGGATATGGTTGTCTCTACGGGACTGCAGGTGACAAGAGAAGGTGCAATTGGGCAAAAAGGCTAGGCTGTGGAAAGACTTGATCACTGGGGAAAAAAGAGGGGAAAGAAGAGCATGAAGTACTACAAAACCATCATAACAATGCTGCTGTGCAACTTGTTTACAAAGCACAAGTCAGAGAACCAACCCCGCCTTTAATATAACTACAATATATCTTAATTTCATGAAAAAATACATTTTTATTTTCATTAATGGCAACTTTTAGGGTGCCCTAATATCATTATGGCAAGTTTTCATGAGATTAAAGGGCCAGTGGGCTGATATTTTTGTTTTTCAAGAGGCATTTGGGGTTGGAGAGGGTGGGCCCTCGGCTTGGGTAGGGGAGAGGGTGCAGAACCCACTCCAGAATGGCAGAATTCCTTGATGGTTACAGTGAGAAGATTTGTGGTGACGTCAGTTACGACTACATTGGCACAGCTGGTTGGTATTTGGGGGCGCCAATCGGGGTCCCCCTCTTTTGGCGCCCTGTTATCCTTGGGAAGTGAAGCGGTAGTGCGGTCACTAACCTGAGAGACCGAAGCTCGACTGCGAAGTTTTCGTTTTCCGCCCCGAGATGTGGGGAGCTTCTGAGAACCCTGGTCTTCATCTTCAGGAGAAGACGAAGGTGGAGACGATGAACAGGAGGGCGAGGAAGGAAGGAACGGTGCCGAGCTGCATGCAGAGGTGGACTTGGTGGACGTAACTTTAGTCGGAGAAGACGTTTCGGGTTGAGGAGAAGTGGGTTGTTTCTTAGGGAGTGAAGGAGAGCTGCCATTAGATCCACTGGAGCTGGATGGAGACGGTGGAGGCTGGTACTGACACTTCTGCGTATGTGGAGAAGATTGACTAGCTCCTGTCCTGGTGTTGGAGCCTTCATTGGCTGTGGAAGATAATGACCCATCAGGATGAAGCCCAAAAGGTTGTCCATACATAGGGAAGCCCAACATTTTCATAGGATGCTGGAACGGTCTGTAGGGCATGTCCCCATGCTTTTTTCCTATGATACGATTTCGAGATGGGATTTTTGCCCGTCCTGCAGACGTTTGCGGCGACCTTCTATTGGCCACTCCACTGCTTTCGGATTTGTCGATGACCTTCAGGTTTAAGATTATCCGACCTCGCTTGACCTCCCGTGGTTTGACCCTGCGGTTAAGGATGCGGACTGTTTCAGAGAACGGGGAGATGGGAGGACGGGACGAAAAGGCAGATCCCGCGGGGTAGGCCAGGGGGTCGTGTCGCGGCAAAGGACGACGTGACATCCTGTGGCAACGATGGATGTCCTTCTTCAGTTTGTGAGCAGCAGCCAGGGAGTGAACCCTGGGGGTTGGGGCTGTGGAGTAAGAAGATGATGATGATGAAGGCTGAGGAGCTGCTGAACTTGCAGGAGATGAAGCAGGTGGTTTCGCAGCAGGGGAAGGTCTCGCAGTAGTGCAAGATGGAGTACGTCGGGTATTTGAGCTTCGAGATGTTTCGCCGGATTGTGCTCGTGCCTGAAAGCAGAGATCAGATGTAAGGTCAGCAGAAATGTGCGTATATTTGAGTGTATTAAACAACCAAAAATGACATATAATAGCTGTAAGAAAACTCAAACCTTCAGTACAAAGTTTTTTGGTTTAGGTCCACGTTTCTTTGGGCCGTAAAGTTCTTGCTCCCGTTCCCTATGAATTGTGGGAGAGCACCGTTTAGGCCAAGGAAAATATTACATCACTCCAGTGTCAAACACAAACCATAACAATCAAAATGAAACCCTCTGAAGCTAAATGAAAGTCATCTTTGTTTAGAAATCCACCAGAAAGGCTTGTTTCCACTCTATCTGGCAGCAAACAAGCTGCATGAAAATAAGTACATGTCAACAATGTTTCCTGGCTTCAATTTTGTAGATGGTTTGATTTCAATGGTCTATATATTATCCAATGGAAAAACGTGTTTAATTACGAGTGTATGATGCAAAGAGAAAAAGATAATCATCTCACTTATGCTCGAAGGCTGTGATGAGTCGATCGTCCAGAATGTTCTGCTCTGGTTCCCATGTGCTATGTCTGTATTGTAAAACCAACACCGCCTGTAAGTCTTTTTCTTTTTACTGAAATGGTTTTACGCTCACATAATACATGGATAGGTGTTAGTGTACATATTATGTCACCACTTTTTTTTTTACAATTTTTACAGCACCACAGTTTTTGCTCTTATAGTTAATTAACCTACATTTGGCTTACTTACAGCCTTGGATAGGATATGTATTTTAACATTGAAAACACATTTCTTAGGTGCAAAAATAACACCACATTTAATAACTAAACCTTTTTAATTACTTTTTATACATGCAGTTTTAAGTCCTCATTCATTAGGCTAGGTGATTACATAGACTGTGCGTTTTTTTTTCTGTATGACAGAATGACCTTCAGAAATATGTATATGTATAGATATTTATCGTGGAATGTTGGATATAAATTCTTGGGCATTTTATACCGAATATCTTTGATTAAAACAAAATAAGGTAATTCCTTTACATGAAAATTAATATAAATTTTTAATGTATTGTCACTACTGTGTTACATAATTAACTTCTGCTGCTTTATAGTAAACTTTTACAGATTCAGTGTACCATCTTTTCAACAAAATTTCAACTTTTTTCTTTTTTTTTCAGTTCTTGTTGGTCAACATTATTCCAAAATGCATTATTTGTTTTATTCTTAAAACATGTATATGATCTGCACACTTACTTCAATGCCCATCCTTTCCACTTAACCAGGTACTCGATTTGACCCTGCAAAGAGAAAGGCTCTTGATTTAACACTGACATTATAGAATACATGAGTAATACATGATGTGTATTAACCAAAACCTAAAATGCACTCTTCTCGTATTTGTGGGCATCTAAATGTAATCTAATACAGCACTTTAGACTTCGTTGCATGACACTATACAGCAGTTAAAGATCCTCTCGATCCTTATGCATTGTTTAGATCTGTTGAATCTTGGGTCAGCCAGCATGCATTGATTTTGTCATGGACTCACGCCAGACACTTTGTCCCTTTTCAGCCTCTCCCCCTGCTGCTCTTTTAGCTTGCTGTTGTCATTTCCCAGCAGAACACGACCCAATTTAATCATGTAAATCAAAGGTTGCACATCTAATTGTCCCATATCATACTTCTTATTTTCCATTTCACCGTGCAAGTAATTGCACAGAGTCGCTAAATCGCGAAACATCTGCAAGTAGGCCTCCCCCTCTTGTCATTGCAGGCGCCTTGCAGCTCCGCATCGCGAGACGAACGAAAGACGACCTCTGTGCCGTACGTCGCAGAAAAACAACCCCAAACCTCTACAAACCTCATTCTTCGGTACTTACTTTTCTAACGCGGCTTTTCTGGATGTATTCCGCGGCGAAAACCCGGTCTTCTACCGCCGACTGTTCCATCTTTCTGCTGCGCGCGCTCCAGACGACTGTATCGCGCGGCTCTTCACTTTACAAATCTGTGACAGCAACAAACCCCTTCGACGTCACGTGTTCTGGGTCAGCCAGCCCCGGTAGACCTGGAAAATAATTAAACCATGAAAAACATGAAAAATTATTAGTATTATTCAGTAGTAGTAGTAGTAGTAATATTAATTATTTCTGTACATATTTTTTAAAGATGTTAATCATATTCATAACATTTAAAAATAGTTTCACCTAAACATATGGGGGAATTTAGGTGTAATGCACTAACATGAGCAACTATTTTATGTCACTATCTATTTGCTATCTGCGTAGTCACAATCCTGTTATTTGTAATATGCCCGTAACAGATGGCTTGGTTTGAAAACAAGAATATAAACGATTTATAATACATGTTTGTGTTATTTGTCATTTGTATCATTATAAAATATTCAATGCCGTTTGGGTATATTAAATAATATATATTTTGTTACATAAATACTGCTGCCTAATTCTGAACCTGATAACGTAAATAATGTAATCTCAATAAAAATCTATTAAACTCGCATCTTAAATTATGCTATTGTCATTTATTATGGTCAAGTTAATTATTCCATAAAATAATATTACGTGAAGTGTAGTTTAAGTCTTTAAAAAATCGTCTGTCCTTATTATATTTGAATAATCCGTGAATCATGTAACTACATTCATTTTTCTCCCTTCTACGTTCATAAAACCGTATAAAATGTCGTCAAACATGTCTTTATTATATTCCTAATCAAATATTAATATGTGGGAATCCTAAATGCGTTTTCCCTCGTCAAAGAACTCCCCTAGTTTTCATTGGTAGAAATGGTCACTGGGCGTTAGAAAATAAGATGCTGATTGGCTCTCCTGCCTGTCAGTCAAGCTTGCACAAGGTTGGTTGTACAGCAATGATTGTTGGTGTCCTGTCAAAAGTCAGCGATCTCCCTTTCTAAACGCCGATAAACGTACGGGA
Organism: Beaufortia kweichowensis; assembly: GCA_019155185.1. NCBI lineage: Eukaryota > Metazoa > Chordata > Actinopteri > Cypriniformes > Gastromyzontidae > Beaufortia > Beaufortia kweichowensis. The sequence goes on along the minus strand of CM032818.1, from coordinate 7,217,756 downwards.
GAATGAATTAAAGGTAAGGTAATAAGGTAACATAATAAGCGAAAAGTAAGTCTTAGTATTATGATTAAGAGGTTTTATAATTCAGAAATTACGTGTAATTATGTTGGCGTATGTAACAGCGTTGACTGTTTAGCTTGGTTGCTTTTGACTTGGTTTATCTCCGATCAGTTTCCTGCGTGGTTGTTTTTGTGACTGTGAAACACGTCGTTGCACCATCCTCACAGGCATAAGTTGTGGGCTTCGTCAGTTGCATACTGATTGTGAAAGTCGGAGGATTAAACTACGACCTGTCAATGCTAAAGGCTTAAATGACTCTTTCGGTATCGAGATGAATTAACTGTGCGTGCACGCGATTTAAATGATTAAGCCAGTCAACACTAAACGTTTCCAGGCAATTTAAATATAGTTGGGGTGTCTGTGGTTGCAGTTTGCATGAGTCACATGACATATAGCAACAGCTTGCTAATTTTTTTTCTAAAGGTTGAAACTGACACAATACACCAAAGTAATGGGGTTTGTTTCTGTTAAATGGCTCCTCCTTATGTGTGTCTAAAGTTCATTACATACATACTGATGATGGTATGTGCATGTTTGCATCCATTACTACTCGCTTCTGATATAATGTATTAGGCCTACAGGCCATACAAAGTAGAAATTATCTAGTTTTTCCCCATAACAATTATAGTAATCTATAGTCATGAATATACTGTACATTACCAGTCGAAAGTTTGGAAACACGTACTCAAAGTTGGTTATATTTTTCTCCACATTATAGAATGGTAGTAAACTCATCAAAACCATGAAGTAACACAATTGTAACTATGGGAATTGTGTTGTGACTAAAAGCATCCAAAATAAATGAACTTCATGTTATATTTTAGCATCTTTAAAAGAAGTCACCATTTGTCTAGAATTTTCAAAATCATACTCTTGACATTTTGTCATACAGCTTCTTGGGGTCTCAACCTAGGAAGCTTTTTTAACAACACTGAAGGAATTTCTGTCTCATGTAGTCATCCAAGTAATCCATTTATAAAATATTTAATATATTAAATAAAACTTTAGGTTTCTAATTTAATAAATTCATATGTTGGCACGATTATATTTTTGTCCACAACAGTAATTTCCTTCAAATTTAAAGATTTCTTGGATCATGAGAAACATTTTCGTCTTTTGTGTCTAAACTTTTGACTAGTACTGTATATATTTCCTCTAGTTATCCTGAGCTATTTAAAGATTTTTATGAGCAACTCTCATCAACTTTTCACCTCCTTTTCCTAATCCAGATCATCATGCAGTTCTTCGGCCGAATATTGGACACGGTTAGCTCCGTGTCGAACCTCTTCTCCAACCCCTACCGTGTGAGGGATGTACAGCTGACGGAGTACAATGGGAAAGTACTGTTGAAACAGGAGGGCAGGCTGGTCCTATACAAAAACCAGCAGGGCCAGTCATGGGACTGCCTGCTACTCTGCCCTGAGTCACCATCCGTTGCACTAAGGTGAGGTCTAAATCTGTGTTTCCCTGGTAGATCTAATCTAGATTTATTTTAGGTTTACAGCCAACCATTTGCCTCTGTCAATCATTTTCCTGACCAAAGTCGTAATGGAATGCATGCATTGATTTCCTGTAGGAGTCAATAGGATTTCCTGTACACTATTCTTACATTTAGGAAATTCACAGTGTGTGAAACAAATTCGCTTCGCTGGTAGCTCATGGCTGAAACCAGTAGTGGGAGGCCTTGACCACAGAAAACCATTGTGGGTCCAAGCTTCTTATCGACAAGGCTATCACGCTGAATAGACATCCAAGTGTCTTCAACCACAAATTTCATTAGCTAAACATATGTGGGTTTTTAAAGTACCAAAACAAGCTGCTTAGTTTAACATCTTTTGTTCTAGGATGTTCCAGGTACCTTCAGAGGAGAGTGCCATGAATTGGTTTCCTCAATACGCCCTCAAACTCCGCCCATTTTATGAGATGCTCCGCCCACCACTGAAACCTGAGATGCTCCAGCCAATCGTGGACTGCGTGCGGAATCACCCAGACTGGAGTTCGGCTCACATCACCGTGGATACGGGACTGAGAGACTGCCTGAAACACAATTATGTTTTGAGGTGAAAGTTCAAAGGTCATCTTTTGACAAGTTGTGTATTTAAAGCGTATTGTGCAGTGTATACTACATACTTCCTATTAAATTCTGCAAATGGTATTTAAATGTGCAAGTTGCATACTACAGAAATAGTATGAGAAGGATAGTACCATGCTATTCGAACACAGCCATTCAACGTTTCTTTTTCTACCTTCTGCCCAACTACCTCCCGTGATGTTGACGGCCCCCTGCAGCCAGATGAACTCCCGTGACGCTCAGGGTCAGACGCCGCTTCACCTGGCATGCGAGAGAGGAGATGTGGCCTGCGTACGTGAGCTGCTGGAAGAATGTCAGGCTCGCACGGACGTCAAAGACAAAAATGGAGAGACGCCTATGCACTGCGCCGCTAAACAAGACTCATCTGTTGTTGTAGAGGTGAGGTTAAATAAACGTGGACTAACTGCTAACAAGCATTTCAGGTATTCTGATATGTTTATTTGTGTATTTCGATTGTGCTAGGTTTTGTGCGCTCAGCTTTGTGCCGGTGTTAATGAGCTGAATGCCACTGGGGAAACACCGCTCCACGTAGCTTGCCGTCTCGGCAGAGTCGGGGCGGTCAAAGGCCTGCTCGGAGGCGGAGCCTGCTGTGATGTCATGGGGAGTAACGGCTACCCAATCCACACCGCCATGAAGTTTAGTGAGAAAAGGTTCAAGAAATTTATTGTTTATTGTTTACTAAATAAATAATATTAATTTATGCACATTATTTTGCCAGTTTGCGAAGTCAACATGAAATCATCTTTTTCTGTGTGCAGTTGTAATATGTCGCTTTCTTTAACAAACAAATAGCTTTTTTATTGTTTCGCTTATTAACATTTTATATAAAACGTTGTTTATTTAAAAACATGAAATTAAAACTTAAAAATGCTTAAAAACATTATTAATTTATTTAATTAATTTATATTATATATTTATTTATAAGTTATTTGGTTTATTTTTGGACTAATAACATTTTTAGAGCAATATATATATATATATATATATATATATATATAAAATGAAGGATATTTTTATAAAAATATTTTCTTCAACTCAAAACCAACTCATATACATCTGGGATAGCATGAGGATAAGCAAAGTATGCAAGAATTTTCATTTTTGGGTGAACAATTTCCTCAATTTCCATCCTAAAAGTGTCTTATTTTGAAATCAGGACTTGGAACTCTAATAGTAATTGTGTTATTTATTATTAGCTGCGCTGAAGCAATTTTATCGGTCAACCCAAACCAACTTATGGCCGAGGATCCTGTGTATGGTGGAACGCCTCTCCACTGGGCCAAGACTGCCGAGGTCAGAAATACTCCATGCTTTGCTCGTATCAACTAAAGAAATCAACAGCTTTCTGACGGTACTGTGTTAATTTTTTGTAGATGAGTCGTTTACTGTTGGACAGGGGGTGTAATGTCAACTACCTGAGCAAGACTGGAGAGAGTCCGTTACACATCCTGACCAAGAGGGGGCGCTTTGATGCCGCAATGATACTGCTGACCCATGGAGCTGACCCCAACATTAAGGGACAGGATGGAAACACAGCTCTTCACCTTGCCATGAAGGTGTGAAGATGAATTTAATGACACCGTGAAACAAAAAAGATCTCAGTCATAATCATTAGAAATCATTCGAAAGAAATATTTAGCATAAAACAATGGTCATGGTGACATCTTTGTCGTGACAATATCAAACTATTAAAATTGTGATTTTAAGTCTTAAAAAGTCATGAAAATGTTGCTGTGTGAAAGATCTTTATTATCCCAAATAAAGATTTAATGTTCTTATTTTGTTTTGAGAATGAAATAAAACAGTGACAATGTTATGAGATTACCTACAACAGTAACAAGGAAAAGTAACTTTTAAAGTTTCCTTTCAAAACAAGTTTACTCGTTTTTATTCAGCCCATTTTTTGCCTCTTCTACAGTTGGATCACATGGACCTGATCAAAGCTCTCATGGTGTTCGGAGCAGATGTCGAAGTTCACAATGATCTGGGAGAGACACCAGGACTCATCGCCGCCCGTACCAGCAAGGGTGAGTGAAAGAGGAATAATTTCAGAGGTGTTTGAAAATTAGAAATGGTTTAAACTGTTATCGGACAGTCTACAATAAGGTTAAGCTCTGGACAGAATTTTACAGCATGACATTATCTGAGGTGTATGCATGCAACCATAACCTCATCTAACATAAATCACCTCAATCAAACACTGTATTTGTGAAGTTACTGTATTGCAAAAAATACAGTAAGTAAATATTGCATTTACATTTTTAATAAAAAATGTGATTTGCAGAACACTCGGCTTGTGTTATGAAAGGTTGCCAGGGAGTTGCTTTGCAGTTGTTAATACCAAATTTTAACAAGCAAGATACGGGATGGATTATGTGCTACAATTTAATACTTACGTGTTAAGGGCTTGTTTAAATCCCTAACTGTACAACTTCCATTTGGTTAAAACGTTAGCCGCATTCCAAGCGTATGCAAATTGGTTAAACCACCAGCTGCCCGCTTAAACAAATAAAAGTTGTTTGGTCAGAGAAAGTCTTTTAAAGAGAAATTGCACACTTTACTAAAATAACAACTTTACTATGAAACAAAGCAATATGAATATTTTAATATATAACAGTTTGTCTGTTGGGTTTGTATATTTGGCTGTATTAATTGTTTGAATTATTCTGAAAATAAAGTCATGTTTGTTTTTGCTCATCTGTATGTTTGTTTATGACAATGAAATGCCATTTTCTATTCATGCTGTTTTATTTGTTTCTTTCACTTGCATGGTGTGGGTGCGCCTGTGTGCATGGCTCTAATCCTGTGCTAACATTGAAGGGCCCAACCGTAAGGTGCTCTTGAACATGCTGTGTAGTGTAGGGGTCGAACGGTGTCATCCCCCCTCCCTCGACACCCCTCCCCCCAGAGTCAGCAAAGCTCCACCTCCTGCTATAGGTAAAGCCCCGCCCTCTATGCATCTGGGACTCCTGTCACTTTAAATTCTGTGCCTCAGTCCTTGTATCTTTTGTACTTTTCCAAGCTGTCAGGGCTGTTTTTATTTAGTTTAAGGAAATGAACTGTAGTATTCAGAGAAACAGATGTGACCCTAGACTCTGTTTTTCAATATATAATAAGCTGCCATGTTAACTACTGTTATACACTACCGGTATTTTATCGGCATAAAAGTACAATGCACACAAATATGAGGTAAAATATTATATTTAATTAGTTTTTTAGGATTATTTACAAACAATATTTTTCTCACTTTTCACAGAGCTTGTTGCAGTGCATTCTGGGATTGACTTTCCACTAGGGATACATGTGATGATGTGTTGGCAACATAATTGGCAACATAAATCTACTTTTTCCTACATTAGGGCTCTATAATAAACACTTAAAGTTCAGCAGGCAACTCACTAGAATTTGGAACAAAGCCTAGAAATGAGGAATCGAGAGTGTCCATTTAAATTCGTCCTTGATTGGTCCACAGGGTTTGATGACATCGTGCATGTGGCGGCAGCCGTTGCGGCCATGAGCCAAGGATTGACTGAGATGGATGGGCTCAAAACGGGAGGCAAAAAGTATGTGTTTGAGTTTGTATGTCATAGACTTTAACGAGACAGTATCATATATATCCGATTAATGAAAACACAAGATCAGGACCTGGACACAGAAAATTCTCTCACTCCTTTTTTTTATAGAATGGACAGATTGTTGTGCCTTGATGGCGGAGGAATAAAGGGTCTTGTTCTCATCCAGATATTGATCGCTCTGGAGAAAGCAGCAGGTCGGCCCATCAGGGAACTCTTTGAATGGGTTTCTGGGACCAGCACTGGGGGCATACTGGCCTTAGCTATTGTACACGGTGAGCAGATCGCTATCCTTTAATCCAAGTCGAAAAATAACATGTTAATTGTCAAATAACTGTATTGTAACGTAATACTGTAGCAGTTGTGAGTGCTGTAAACATTATAACAACGTTCATAGTGTAAATGAAATAACATTTTGAAGTTTTTATTCTAAAAGACGTATTCGTTGAACATATGCTCGTTATATAAATGCAGCAATATAATTGTCTGTTTATTGTGCATCCGAGCAGGGAAATCGATGGAGTATCTGCGCTGTTTGTACTTCAGGATGAAGGAAGAGGTGTTCAAAGGCTCTCGGCCGTATGAGTCCGGCCCTCTGGAAGATTTTCTCAAGAATGAGTTTGGGGAAAATACCAAGATGACGGATGTCACACACCCTAAGTACTTTTGTTTGTATAATTTTAGACGAAAACCCCTTTTTATGTAAGTGCCAAACAGTGTTGGATGTAATGAAATAAGCAATTAATTACTGTAAATTACCTGGAGATGTAAAGTAAGGGAATAAACCTAATTTTTTAGTAATTTAACTATAGTTGTACTGGCATCATAAGTACATTACTATATACACATTTGAGAAATTTGTATAAAACAATATTGAATAGCATCACATAAGAATGCCCAGAAAATGGCCTACTTGTGGAAACTCCCATAGATACAAATAAGAATGTTCTAGCAATGCTCTTACAATGACCCAGAACATCATCTCAACAAGATAGAAACTACCTAGCAACCATTTAACATCCTAAAAGGCATGAAAAATATGAAAAAAAAAGTGTGCAGATGTGACGGGTTTCACTTACATTTTAATGAAAATTTAAAAAAATTATTCTTTATAATTTTTTATATTTATAGAATATTGTTGTTGTTTTTTCAGGGTGATGGTGACTAGCGTACTTGCAGACAGACATCCAGGAGAATTGCATCTCTTTCGGAATTACGACCCGCCAGCCCTGCAAAGAGACCCGCCTTACACGTCTACGGCCACATTTCAACCCCTAACCGTACCGCAGGGTAACTCCCTCACGCACATTACTTCTCTGAATATCGCTGCACTAATTATCTTGAAAAAAACTCCCTCTCCTGCACTTGATGAGTTTGTGGGCGAGGTCTGATGCCCTCGGGGTTTGTGCTAGCTGGAGTCATCTACCTTAAATGATGCGTAAAGTTGTATTGTCGCTGTTGCAGGGTGGGAGGATGAAGATGTTTTGATAGTAGGATATTCTCGACCTCCCAGAAAGCGTAGGAAGGTGACGGACGAAGGTGTGTGTGTGTGAGAGATAGTGTGTGAAAGGTCACAGAGTGCATGATTTCTGGTGATTGTATCGCGCAATTGCACTTCCCTTTGGAGCTAATCGGCCATTTGTTTGTTGGTTTAATAAAAACATGTGCGAGGGGAATCATCGGTCGCTCTTTTTTTCTTTGTTTCTCATGCATTCGGTCATTCGTGTTCTCTCGGTTTCTCTCAGAGCAATTAGTTTGGCGTGCCGCCCGCTCCAGTGGAGCCGCTCCTACGTATTTTCGGCCAATGGGACGCTTTCTGGACGGAGGGCTGCTGGCCAATAACCCCACGCTAGATGCCATGACAGAAATACATCAGCACAACAAAGCCCTGAAGGCACAGGTCTGTTACACCTCTGCAAGCCTTTCTTAAATCGAACAAATAAAATGTACTACTGCATTAACAGCTGCATTTCCAACAGATTGCATTAAAATTTCATAAATCTTATCAAGTAAATGTCTCTCTCTCGTTCTCCTTTAGGGTCGGGAGGCAGACGTATGCAGGTTAGGTGTGGTTGTCTCGTTGGGTACCGGTAAACCACCGCAGGTGGCGGTGAACTCTGTGGACGTTTTTAGACCGTCAAACCCTCTGGAGCTCGCCAAGACTTTCGTTGGCGTCAAAGAACTGGGCAAGATGCTCGTGGATTGTGTGAGTTTACAGATAAAAACCTTATTAAATATTAATTCATTTAAAGATTATGTTTAGATGTATTATATTTAAATGACTAATCGCATTGTCCCCGATTGTCAGCTGGGAAAAAATCACTCTTAAAGTGATTATAATGATATTGATCTACTATTTCGTTATCATTAGTGGAAGTGTAGACGCGGAAGTGTATTTTGGTAAATTTAGATTTAAATTTTTATACTTCAGTAAGTATAAGTTCAATAACTTATAATAAACTGTGATTGGTCATTTACATGCCAGTCAGGCGGTCATTTCCTGTCTATGTAGGCGGTTCCTGACCTGAATAAGCTAAAAAGTCGATCTGTCAAAGGTCTGGCCCTGCGAGACTAGCCAGGAAGTAACAAAGCTTCAGGCCAAAACATTAGTATTTTTAGTGAAACTCTGTTTTTTTTTTGTCAGTGCACAGATTCAGATGGCTGTGCGGTGGACCGAGCACGCTCATGGTGCGAGATGGCCGATATAAACTATCACAGGTTAGTGCGGCTCATTCTCTCACTGATAATGAGTTTGTTGTAATAAAGCTATGTGTGAGAGAGAACATCCTCATGACCGATCCCTCATTCCCAGCTTTATTTCAACTGTTATGGCGCATTATGCAGATCTCCACGCTCTTCGTGAAATGGGAGATAATGCTGACCGTTATCTCTCTCTGTCTTTTTTTGAATCCACCTCTTCTATTATTTTATCTCTTGCTCATGACCTTACATTTCCTATTTTGATTTCTGGCCAATAACTTTCCTCCACTTTTTTTCCCTTTTATCTCACTCCCTTCACTCCATTTTTCCGTTCTAAATATTCATTTCCACTGTATTCTTTAATTTCATCCTTCAATCTCTTTCTTTCTTTCTTTCCTGTCTGTCTTTCTTCCTTTACTTTCTTGCGTTTGTTTTGTTAATTCATTCATTCATTCTTTTTTTTTTGATCGTTCTCCTTTCTTTCATGTTTATTCATTCTTTTTGCTTTTTCTTTCTTTTTCTTCATTTCTTTCATTTTTGTATTTTCTGTTTTGCTTGCTTTCTTTTTCCTTTTTCTTTCTTTCATATTTGGCTTTCTTCCTTTACTTTCTTGCTTTGTTTGCTGTTTTGTTAATTTACATTTTTTCTTTCTGCTGTCTTTTTGCTTTTTGCTTCTCTTCTCTTCTCTTCTCTTCTCTTCTCTTCTCTTCTCTTCTCTTCTCTTCTCTTCTCTTCTCTTCTCTTCTCTTCTCTTCTCTTCTCTTCTCTTCTCTTCTCTTCTTTCTTTCTCTTTCTTTCTTTCTTTTTTCTCTCTCTCTCTCTCTCTCTCTCTCTCTCTCTCTCTCTCTCTCTCTCTCTCTCTCTCTCTCTCTCTCTCTCTCTCTCTCTCTCTCTCTCTCTCTCTCTCTCTCTCTCTCTTCATTTTTATTCTGTTCTGTTGTATTCTATTCTTTCTGTCTGTCTTCCTTCTCTTTGTGTATTCGTTCATATCTTTCTGCTTTTAAATTTTTTACTTTCTTTCATTTGACCATCTTTCGTTCTTCCCCTCTTTCTTCCCCTCCCTTGTTTCTGTCCCCATCACATCTGTCAGGTTGAGTCCTCAGCTGTCTCAGGAGGTGATGTTGGATGAGGTCAGTGACGCTGTGTTAGTTGACATGCTGTGGGAGACTCAGATGTACCTGTATGAGCACAGAGAAGTCATACAGACCCTCAGCCAACAGCTACTGCAGCTCTGACACACTAAAAACACTAAAAGATTATAACACGATTCATATACAACAATATTGGATCCATAATTATAATGGATTTGTTTACATTTGCATATACATGTCATAAATCAGCAGTTAGTTTTAATTTAAGAAAATATATTTATATGATATTTAAATATATTTGTAATACATAAGGTCAATATAACGATAAAGGTGCACTGTTGTGAGGAACTTTACATATATTTGTGGATGTTCTGTATTGTCTTTAAACAGGTTTTTATTCACATAACTGTGTATATTTAGCTATTTAACATGCAATCTGACATGTCTATACTTTTTATCATTCGTGACATTTACAGAGTAACTAAATCTTTCCTGGAAATTTCTTACTACGGGAAACGTTCTCCATCTTAACAGGGCCAATCTGTTCTTCAAGAACGTGAAGAAAAAGCAGTTATAGTAGCGCAGGTGAAAGACCTATCATGTATAGCATTGTATACTTGAATTTCTGTTAATTGGCATATAGAAGTTGTTCAGAGACGGACTATACTGACATTTTTAACAATGAAGATGTATGAACGAAACACCTCCTGCATTCCTCATTAGTTGTGTTTTACTTTTGTTTATTATTTTGTTTTATGATAACATATCATATTTATCTTTCGTTTCTTAACACTGTCAAAAATTTCCAAAAGTGTCACAATTTTCTAGTGACTTGTTCCATCTAAATTTTTTATTTATCACAACTGTCAATTATTAATTGCGGCAACAAAACAACGGCTTAAATTGAGCCATTTGGAAAAAAAATTTAATTAGATGCAACAAGTTTCTAGAAAATATTAAGTTGGAAAGTTTGCAAATTTTTTAGTGAAGGATGTTTTGGTTTTTCATGTGTTGATTACTTATACTTGACTTTGGAGCTGCACATCTGTTGTTAAAAGACCAAACTGACTGTTTACTTACTTTATACTCATGCTGCTGTGGAACTTATTTCAATCCTTTGAATTATATGAAGTGATTATAAACCTTGAAATCTAAAAAATAAAAATATTATTCAGACTGATGTAATGATCAATTTTACTTAGTAATTAAAATATTTATACAAGTCTCTATGTATGTAACAAAATGTATTGCATGGCGCTCTCGAGTACTTGATTCTGATTGGTCAGTCACAACACTCCAATGTATATTATTGCTCGATAACAACCACTCACTAATAACACAAAAGTCATCCGTGTATACTGTCAACTTGTAAGTCAACTTGACTTACAAATAAATTAGATGTATTAATTTGAAATATGCCTAATTAATAACATATATGACTTTATATTAGGAAATATTAAACCAAACTTTTGTGTTTGTCTTGTCGAAAGCCAATATAAAATGTTTTTTCCGCTTGAAAAGTTTGCATTAGTTACAAATAAGCTAATTAAACACTACAAATCAATATTTTACAAGACGTATAATAAAAATAAACACCTTCAAAGTCCGCTTTGTCGTGATCACTCTGTCAGGGTTTATTCTGCGATAACAACCAGCTGGCTGTACGTTATCCCTTACAATACAAATGTCCATCTAGAAACAAACCGGCAAAAGCTGTCTTTAAAATGGACTAAGTCATATATGAGTTTCATAATTTAAAGGTATGTTACACTGAAAGAATAATTTTGTATATCATTTACTTACCTTTGTGTCACTTTATGTCACTTGTTTTTTTTTTCTGTGCAACACAAAGATATTTGTGTTGGAAATCCAAAAAAAAGTGTCCGCATTGACTTCCATTGTATAGACACAAAACCTACAGGTTTTGAATGACATAAGGGGTGAATAAATCATGACAGAAATTAAATGTTTGGGTGAACTATCCATTTAAGTCTTAGTTTGTAGTCTATTTGGGTTGTTGGTTAACTGTATTTAATTTGTTGATTTACATGGTTCTAGCTGTCACTGAGCGTCTCATTAGGGCAGGTCAGTTGTGTAACCAGCTGAAGCATTGCTCCTACAACTGTTCTCTCAGTTAAAGTGTGTATCCACTGGCCGCCTGTCAGACAGAAGCCCTTCTTCTCCACATCATGTCATGAGACCAGTAAATAATTAAAAACTCCGGGCCGTATCGAATGTGGGCCTCTCTCTCTATCTCTCTCCCAGCCTCTCTCGCCCAATAACAGCCACTAACAGGGACTTAAAAAGACCCATTACGGACATAAGGAAAGTGAATCGTCACACACACAAACACATACAGTACTGCGTCGGGTACCTCAGCAACAGGGGCCACGAAATAACTTAAGAGTAAAAACCTTCACTATCACAGGTATGTAAACCAACCACATATTATGATATTTAGAGGACTGTACGTAAAGTGTGTTTATTTGTAATGTGTGAACTGTATCTTTAATTGTGTTTCTCAGAAACAAGATGTCTGGTGCTAACAGTGACCTTTTACATAGATCAACCCTGAGTGTTTATAATGTAAGTCTTGTATTACTGTAATTATCTAATGGGAATGCTTGTAAATTATTCATATTTATTACACGGCTCTCTAAAGTCCTTTATTATAGTTGATTGAACGTGACATTCTGTGGTCAGATGCTTTTTTCTATAATGACCACAACAATTTTATAGTCCTAGGCAACCCATTTCTTACATTGGTGTGTCTTATTGCTGCTTAGGGTCTTTTTTGATGGTTCGTTAAACAAGCTAAAACTAGTCTGACAGGCTAAAAAGCTTTTTAAACAGGCTGGAACACCAGCTTAATTCAGTTATATATACAAGCATAATACATATTTAATGTCCACTTGTTTATTTATTTGGTAAGGTGCGGTATAATAAATGGAATATAGTTTTATCACATGATCATTTTACAAAATGACACAAGATCCCTGTTTGGGTGTTTTTCATTATTTTGCTTTAATGAAATAATAACTTATTTTATAACACCCCGGCATGAATATTGACAGTATGATAATGTTGTTTTGGATTATTCAGAACCTCATGGATCAGTTTAATCCTGGTTTACAAAAGCTGGTTGTTTTGGGGAACAGCTACATCAAAGCTTTTCAAGGTGAGTGTATGTGGGAAATTTCAGTCAAAACCTCTCACACAATGTATTTATTACCAGTATATTAAACCATCTGTTTATATTTGACTAAACCCCTGCTGATAGAGTCCAAACTTGAAAATCTGTGTACAAGTTATCTATTTAAAACAAATTGAAATATAAATGCATTATGGACGTGACAAAAAGAACACGTTTTTGGGAGGCGACATAGTTTGTAGGACTTCTGTGAATTAAAATGCACAAACACATGGACTTAACAACATAAAATAGTGATTTTATTTTAGTTTTCATGTGTTCATTTATAAGAATTATGGACTGTTATGAATGGGACAATTCTATAAACAGCACTTTACCTGACTATGGAAAATCATGCTTTAAAACCTTTAGAAGAAACACCAAATATTGCCATGTGAGCTATCAGAATGATCAAACCTTTGATAAAAATTAGATTTACATTTGCATGGAATTGCCCATGTGCATTTTGTTTGTGTGTGTTTTTACATATAGTCAGCTTACCAAACATGTACTGAACTTACATTTGTGTGGTGAAATGCTGTGAAAATGCCAACACTGCTAAAAAACAGTCTGAAATTAACTGGTCAAGCTAGATTTCTGTAAAAACTGTAAAACCAGCAAAACACTAACCTGGTCACACAGGGAGACCAGCTTAAACAAAAACCAGCAAAGCACCTTAGGCTGTTTATTTATGTATGCCTCAAGCTATTTTTGTCTCAGTTGTACGGTATTGTTGTGTTTGTGTGTGTATTTAAAGCCCTGGCTCTGTCGAGTGAGGCCTACTTCAGTTTTCTTGCTAAGATGGGCGAACAAGCGCTCAACACTTTATCATCCAAATGTCTTGGTAAGACTCAAATGTCTGTGTTTTGTGTCTCTAAAGTGACAGATTGTGTGGCCATATGTCCACTTAGTTGATATCTGTCTTTTCTGGCTTAATCAGAGATTGTTTGTCCTTCATTCAGTAGATGTTTCTGCAAATGGTGTCCAGTGGCAGATGCTTTCTCACATTTACAATTAAACACAAGATTTGACTCCTAAGAGCTCTCTGCTCGTGAATGCGATATATACCAAGATAAAGGTTTTCTAGGTTTAAAAATGTAACAGTGTGTGTAGTTGGTAAAAAAGCTGGCGTGAGCATTTTATTTGTTATTATAATGTAATTATAATGTAATTAACAGGTATTAGAACCTGATGAGCAGATAAGACAGGTGTGTGTGTGTGCGTTTTAGCTCGAATTACGATGTGAGCGTTGACATCTAAATTATAGATGCACAGTCTCATTCTTTCACCCTTTAAATTCATTGATTCACCCTAGTGCAATAAACCATGATTACTATGCACGTATGAAAGTTGATACTGACGAAAAGTATTAATAAATACCTTTCTAACCATTACCATTATTACCACATTAGCTTTTTGGACATTGTACCAAGTATGTTGGGACTTTTTTCCAACACTTTTCCAACAATCACTAATGCTATGTTATGCATAGCAATGCTATGTAAAAATATATACAGTATTGTAATAATAATTGTAATTTTAAGGTATGGTAATAATTTTGGACTACCACGTACCATCTTAAACAATCAATAGTGTACCTCTACATACATTTTGTATTTGATAGTGTATGTTGCTCTTTTTATTTCACATTGTTATTTTCTCTAAGATGTACCAGAAACTACATCAATATTAATAATAATTGAAAGTATTCATGACTATAATTATTATTCATTATTATGAGAATTATGAATAGTATTACTATCTACATTATTAATAATTTACATTTAATCATTGAGTTATTACATAATTAATTAATATTACATATGTAATAAATTATGTAGTGTTATGTTCTGCGACTGATCACTATAAGAACTTCATTAACAAAACCCACTCTTCCATTTCTGCACATATTAAATATGTATTCAGAATGAATTATTGAATGAAATTTGTTTGTCTGCAGGTGACGTGCTGATTCAGATATCAGAGACTCAGCGGAAGCTGACAGCTGAGGTGGAGGGTGTGGTGAGTCTGATCTTTATGCTTGATCTTGATGGTCTTCATATTAACACCTTGAGATTGTCTCCGCAGGAAAGGGGTATTTAAAGGATTCACTTGAATTATTATTGAAAGAAATTGTTTTTACTCATTTCATATTTTACTCATTAAACAAACACAAATGTGTTTACAGTAATACTCTCACAGTGGAAGACATTGGCATTGTGAAAAAAATGTGAAGCTTGTATTGCTTTTTATTTATTCAATATATTAATTATACTGTAAAATATGTTCTTCTCCTATAAAGTGTTTAAAGAGAACATAAGGGTTCATAAAAAATATGTACACAGTTGCAGTCTGTCGCCTTGGATAAAAGCATCTGCCAATTGCATAAATGTTATTGTTTCTATTTCAGTTCTGTTGGTTCCATGTGGAGGTTCTGCAGGCGATGGACAAGAACGTAAAGCTGGATGAGGAGTACATTGAGGTGAGTCAGTGTTACGAGTAATCTAATTAAAAGTCATTACAACCCAAAAAAATAACTTAACTTGATGAGTTGACTTGTAATTAGTTGAAATAATGTAAAAACTGTTGACTTATAAAGCCAAGTTGACTGGACATTTAAGACAGCAAATAATTTTTTATTCACGTGTGTGTGTTTGTAGGGCAGCCGCAGAGTGTATGAACTAGAGGTGAGAAATCAGGCAGCTGCCCTGGAGAGACAGTTGAGACGTGGAGCGTTCAGAGACTCGCTGGTAAGACCACTTCTTTACACTTTAAAAACAATTTTTTGTTAAAGATGTGCATGAAAAATGTCCCCTTAATCAACAACAATTACATTAAATGTCTGCTTTTGCAGATACTGTAGCGTGATATACAGTAACAAAGAATTCTACAAGGGTTATACGATACAGTATATCCCAGAATGCATTGCAACATAGTTGAATGAAAAGAACATTTCTGAGTCCCTGTTAGGATGCTGCCTATGTAGACAGCATTCATTTAATGAACACGTGTTTATGGGTTTTGCTTTGAGTACATGTGTGTATGCAGGAGGGTAGCGAGTACATGCAATACTTGAGGCAGAGCCAACATGAAATTCTCAAAGAAGAAGAAAGGAGGTATCGTTTCCTGGCTGAGAAACATTGTGGACTCACGCAGTCGCTACTGTTTCTTATCAACAAGGTACAGTTACTTTCTACAGAAGTTCATTAACAGTTTATATCAGACATATGGACCTTCTTTTAGTACCTTATCAGGCCAGTGGATGAGCACACCTGTGTTCAATGTGTGTCAACAGACGGGGGTATCTCTTCAGCAGAGAGCGGAGGGGTGGAAAGAGAAAGTCAGTGAGACCAGAAGTTCTACACCTCGAACGCCCACTCCATCAGATCAAGAGGCTCAGGTGACACTGGCATGTTGGGAATGAGGTGTATCTGTCTGTAATCTTTCTGAAGTACAGTATTTCTGACCAGATGCCAAGACATTTTGGTCATTACATAATAGAATGTGAGGGTTAGCACTTAAGTTCTGAATGATTTAAGAAAATTATACTAAAAAGTGTGAAGTGTTGAGTGCAAAAAATTGAGTATTTTTGTCTTGTTCAGTACAAATGTCTAAAATGTAATCAAAATACATTTACATGAGAAGTAAAGTAACTTTTTTAAGCAAAAACTCACTCTGCATTCTGTGTTGATAAAATTGATAATGCTTTGGATAAAAGCGTCTGCCTAATGAATAAATGTAAGTGTAATTTTGATCATTTTTTCTGAAAACAAGACCTAGTATCTTAGGTCATTTTGCTTCTCAGGTAGCTTCACAATAAAATGACTATAATTATTACCATCTACATATAAAAGTTTATTTTAAATTGTTTTAAAATGGTTGGAAAGACCAGAATCACTAAAAGTTAAGTTGATGTCTTGCAGTTACGGAGTTCCCTGGGCTCTCTTCTCCAGACTGGAGATCGAGAAATGAACCGTGAGCCGCTGGGCAGAGTGCCCTCTAGAGGTCTGGAGACTCATCTTATGCAAACATCTGACTTGAACTCTTTATAAAACACTGCCCACAACAGCACTAACATTTCACACATTTTTAGATTATCTGTTGGATTTACAGTGTTTTGGAACCAAACTGCCTCATACTTGCCTTAAGACCCTAAAGGCATGTTCATACTAAAAACTAGAACGATAGCTTTAACGATAACTATTTTAGAGTCCACACCAATTTACAATAATGTGATGGTCATTGTAAGCCTGTATGCTGCAGTTTTACATGTTGTGCATAATGTGCTGTAAATGTGAAAAGATTTTGATTGGCTGTCCCATGTTTTACTGTTCACACCTGGAAAAAATATGGAAATAATCCCAACAATATTATTTTTCTGTTTCGTTATCAGTGTAGTTGTGGTGGTGCTATTTTTTTATTTAAACAATATTTCAATCATTTTATAGTTACAGTTAGCATTATTGTCCTCTGTGTGAACTGATTTTAATCTGATCCAGCGACAACCTGTCGCTTGTTCGAGGCATTGTAAAGTTTATAAATAGTTTGCATAGCGCAGAAATATTTTTAATAGTATTTTTTTTTCTCTCACAGCCCCATCGCCGCTGCCCAGTCGGTCTCGCTCCAGCTCTGTGGGTGAATCTTTGGGTCTGGGTGGTGGGCGTACCATGAGGGCCATTGTATCCCATCCCCCTTCATCGAATCCAGTCCTGCTGCCGTTTTCCCGTGGTGACATGCTGACTGTCCTCATACCTGAACCTCGGAATGGTTGGCTGTACGGACGCCATGACTCGAGCCTCCGGTAAGTTTTACAGTGTGGTAAAATCTCATTATCTCATTATGTTCATTACAAATTTCTGTGGTATAGATATTTTTCTTTATTATTATTTGTATTTAGCCAAGGCTGGTTTCCCGCCGCATACGTGGCTTCCACTGATGACTTTTTACCGTTGGGTTCAAGGTGATTATAAGCATCTGTTTCTTTCAAATTTTACTGCTACATGGAGATACTCACTCACTGATTCATTTTCAGTGGGGCGTCGCACCGAAGCCACAGCATGAACAACCTCCTGGAGCCAACCAGCCAATCAGAAACTTCAGACATCAAAACCTATAGCGACATCACAACTATGCGTCGAGCTTCGGCAGATCTGCGCCCAGTTTCTCCACTCCCCGACAAC
The DNA here is from genome assembly GCA_019155185.1 of Beaufortia kweichowensis. NCBI lineage: Eukaryota > Metazoa > Chordata > Actinopteri > Cypriniformes > Gastromyzontidae > Beaufortia > Beaufortia kweichowensis. Next base: position 7,199,874 of record CM032818.1, on the reverse strand, counting down.
AACGGCAGGATCATTCAAAAGACCTACAATGAGATTCCACCCCCAGCTGCGCCACAACGCCGAGGATCGGCTGACGTTCGGACGTTGTCACCGCTTCCCGACAGAAGGGCGGAGTCTCATTTTGAGAGCAAAGTGGAGCGTAAAAATTATGAACTCCCGCCTCCAGTCCCGCCCCTTTCAAACTCGCCTCTGCCTGAGCGAAAGCTGGAATCAAACTCTCAGGTGAATTAAATGTGTTTCTTTGTTCAGGTTTGCATTTTAATAAAGCTTCACCTGACCTCTTCATTTTGGCCTCAGTTATCGAATGAGCGATATTTTTTGTTTATTAAGATTGTTTGTTTACTATTTTAAATGTGTTTGTCCACAGAGGTCAGCTGCACAAAGACAACCACAAGAACATCCACTTTTTCCCAGGTATAAGAAATATAATTTGACTTTTCTCTTGCTGCATGTTTTAATTATCATTTTTATAAAGAGTTAATATTGCAAAATCTCTAAAGAACAAGTCAAAGGACATATTTTACCCCAAAGTAAAAAAATGTGCTAATAAGAATATTAAAACTATTTTTAGAATCATCACAATTTAATTCATTTTAAAAATCTGATTCTCATTACTATATTGAAAAAAGAATAATGTAATATTTAAATATTATATTAATGGAAAATGATTTATATATATATTCCCTCTCTTTTCTTCTACTAGAGGGTCAAATCCTTTCGCCACCGTGAAGCTTCGCCCCACGGTCACCAATGACAGATCAGCACCACGGATCCTCTGACAGTTTTCATAGCAATAAAACATCCTCTGAACTCTGACTGGCTCAGAGTCTAAACTAAATATCAAACTCTATCTGTCAGGCAAGCAGTATACACTTTACATCACCTTATAACATTATAGTTAAAGGAGATTTCACTGAATGTAAAACCTAAATTAATCACCTTAAATTGCTATCCAATAGCTCTCGATACATTTTTCGAATTAAGTTTACTTAAAATATAATGTGTCCTTAAATTTTACAAAAAAAATATTTTTTGCACAAAAAAACCTAAGCACAGTTATGATATGATTTTCTTAAAATGGTAGTAATGTTTTGGTAGATCAAAACACTGGGTTTGTTTTCATGTGTGAATCTTAATCAGAATTTGTGTATTTAATAGATATTATAGTCTGTTTATTTTTTAGAGTTTTAAAATAGATTCAGCACAAATTTTTTACAAAATTTGTTTATGCGTTAAAAAAGAATTTGTTACAATATGTGTGATTGTGCTCTGGAGTGTGACAGTCAATGTTTGTGTTAATATTTAGTGCATTTTGTTATTTCATTATAGAAAACTTTTATTTTAGAAAATTACTTTTAAAGATGAAGTGTCGAGTTTTAGGATAGTAAAATTATTTATTGAATGGCTAAAATAGGTATAAAAATGTATAGACATTTGTACACATATTTACCTGAGAAGCAAAATGACCTAAGATAATAAATAAGTAAACAATTCACACCCTTGCTGTATTGATTCAGCATCGTTGACACAACCAATAGCTTGAGTTTGTTGTGGAACTTTTATTTTGTCTGTTTGGTGATTCTGGTGGCACAGAAAAATACACACTTCAGCTTTAAGTTTAATTAAAAAAGGACACAAAAAAATATTATGCCTTGCACTGGTGGTATCATTGAAATAAATGGAAACTCCACTATTTTTTGCAACGCATGGCTTTATTTAATATCTCTCTTTAATATTTTTCTCTCATTTTGTCTCATCTTTCTCTTCTGGAATTTACTGTGTTCAGTGGCTCTATCACAGGAGAGCAGCGTAACAGGGAAAGAATAACAAATAGAGCGCGATACAGAGAAGTTAAAGAGATGAGTTAAAAGAAACACTCACGGAAAAAGAAAAGGTCAATGCAGATTCTACAGGTCTTTTATAAGAGACATGGTTAGTTCGGTAAAACGGTTTACACGTACAGAGTTTGTATATAAAAAAAGACAAGGTAAATAAATAAATGGGAGGCGGATCTGCTCCTGGCTCGTGGCATGATGTGTAGAGACGTACACTACGATTGGCTGTAAGTATTCACAGGAGAGTAGTGGCGTGAAGGGTTGCCAGATGTTAGCCTTTTACTCGTGCACCAGAGCTTCAAATTCTGAAACAGAATTACAAGTGTCAATTAGACAGTTTTTTTGGAACAACTGATTCATGTATTAATCTTTTTACATGGGCTACAATGTTCTTAAGATTATTGGAACTCTAGGTTTTAAAGATTATGGGAAATAATAAATATAGCCTATTGTTTGTGGAATTATTCTTGGTTTGTTTTTCATAAAACTATAACTATAAAACTGTAAATAAATATAGCACAAATAATAATTCTATGGTACTTTAAAGATGCTATTTTGACATAAATTGTGAATTTGTTTCTATTTTCATCATATTGAAAAGAACAGCTGGAGAGTCTTGCAAATTATTTATTTCTTATGTGTTCCAGATAGCATGCATTAATAACTTGGGTGTAAATTATGAGCTAAATTGTTTCTTCATGTGTGCTAATTGATTATAATAATTACTTCTCTCACCATCTATGCCAATTTTCCCGTCTCCATCCTTGTCGGCAGCAGCGAGGAATGCTTTGGTCTCCTTATCGGTAAGATCTCTGCCATCTGCAGAAAAGCCCTTCAACACAAATCTAACAAAGAAACGCAACAAGAAGTCAGGTAAATATCAATCTGGCAACCTTTTCAGATTACAGATCATTTGTTTATTACATTATACGTTTATTTATTTATTAGATATTCAATTTTAGATAAATTTTGGGAGATAATTCACACCACAGGTCTCCCTGATGCAGCTCCACAAATGCATGACTATTCTCAATCTGGCAACCTGACACTAACCTACTGGTTTACTAAGTCACAGCATGACAACCTCCTGGAGCCAACCAGGCAGTGACATTTGACTATGTATCGAGGTATTTTACACAACAGTGGTATTTAGTACAGCAAGTCAAACTTAATCCTTAAATCGAGCTCCACAACATGCCTATCTTTTCCCAATCTGGCAACCCTTCACCTCCCTTCCCTTACCCAATGATGGACAGTTATGTACTGATAATGAGTAATAGGGGTGGAAGGCTGCTGCCAGGTGAGATATATAGAGCAAATCTTTCCGAACCAGATCTCTCAGTGTGTCCTTGAGGCCAAAAGGAGTTGGTAATAAAGACAGAATGACACACCGGTGTCACAAAATAAAACAAATTTATGGATCATACTTACACAAGGAATATTACGTGCATAGAAGTAGCCAAGAGTTTACTAAAACAGAGTTGGCAGAGACCTAAACCAAAACATATAGCCACATCTAACTTCTATTTGCGTGTTTGTATCGCCTCTTACTTTAGCTCTTCCTCCTCGATAAAGCCACTGGCGTCCACGTCCAGAGCTTGAAAGACCAGCTTCACGTTTTCGGCAGACAGAGCCTTCAGCCCCACCACATCGAAGAACTTCTTATGGTCGAAGCTGTCAGCAGCTGTTTAATAGAAACATAATTTTTTTGCTAGTCACATTGCTATAGGAAGTAATTGCTTATGTTGAAAAAAACAACATGTGTACAATATCTACAATGGAGGTCTATTCAATTGTGTATTTTACAGCATTACGCTCTTACAAATAAGTGTTCCTAAAATATTTTGCTGGCTATGTGGTTCCATAAAGAAACCTTTCTTTGTATAGAAAAGAGTTTCTTCAGACTATAAAAAGGTAAGAAAGAAATGGAAAACGTTCCTTAAACAACCAAAATTGCATCTTCATATTTTACACCATCCAGAAAGCTTTACTCCATAGACTTCGTCCAGCTATTACTTGTTTTGCACTCAAAACATTTCTTTAAACAAAAAAGTCACACCAAGCGTTACCAAACTCACCTTTGAATTGCTCAAGGGCTTTCTTGATATCATCCTCTTTCAAAAGGTCTTTCATGGCCATCTTGATAGCTACAAGAGCCAGAGAAAGAAGAATATTAGGTGCTAATGACTGATATAAAGAGAGAAGATGATGCCAGAATATGTGCGTGACTCAACACTACACGATTTCCCAGCAGGCTTTCAACAGCTCAGGGATTCAGGCTGAAAAATGCTTTTCTTTTTCTTTCACCGTGACTGTGCAGGAAATTGTCTACATGGTTTCTCTAATCTCTACGACAGTGCTGATTTTGCTGTCTTTGTGTTTGTTCATATAGATAAGCCTCCTGAGATGGGTACTGATGCCTTTATCTAAACGTTTGAAAAGGTAATTGAGTTTTAACTTTATTTATTTATAGCTACATCTGACAGACATTTATGTCCTAATTAAATTTAAATTGCATTCAATAGCTAGTTTATCAAATTATCAGTTTGTACATTCCCTATAATTTAACCCATGACGTTGCGTGACTGTGTTTGTTTATCAGTAAGTCTGATTTTACGACACACTTTTAAATTTTCCTAAAACATATTCTAAATTGCAGATTTTGAAGATTTTGCATTTTAATTGAATTTGTGCTATTCAGCGAAATAACTATTTTACGAGATAGCTCATTCATACAAATTCTTATAAAGTAAATCACGCAAAAACATACGCAGGAAAACGAAATAACTAAGCCCCGCCCCTAAACTTTACCATCACTTTAGCAGATCGTACTGAAACATACAAATGAGAATGTATGAATTCATTAGCCTTGTAACCTCACCAAATAGTTACAAGGCGTAATAAAAAACTTTCTTTTGGTAAGTAATTGCTCTTAAAAGTGACTATTTCATTCCAGAAATACCAGCAGGTGTTAACTTTGGATTTAAGCCCCCGACATTTGTTGTTGATTTCCAGAACCTAATTTTTATTTATCAAATGCCGGTTAATATCCGAATGGTAATTAATATCTAAAGGTGTCGATGGTGAACAAAATCCACTTCTGTTGTATCAGGTTTCTATAGGATCCATTAGCCTTTCGAGCGTCTGGAATAAACACCGACCAAAAATCAGCAACGCTGCCAAGAGAACAGATTCGATTGCGCTCATCTCAACCTCTTACGACCGTAAATAACTTTACAGCATTCATACTGCAAAGGTGGCATGCGTGACAGCTGTGTATGTGTACGTTTGTCTATTTAAGTGAGGTATGTTTTGTCCAAGTGTTTGTGGGTTCTGGGAAGAATGTATTTGCTCTCTTAAGAAACACTATCCTTCTGTAGTTCGGACTATATGTGTGTGTGTGGGTGAGAGAGAGAGAGAGAGATCACAGATTGTTAAGTGAAGTGATATTTGAAGTGTCTCAGATGTGACCTGTCAGACGTCTTACTGCTTCATATCGACTTTAAATTAGTCACTTAACACCTTATGTGTGTAAAATGCTTCGTAAACAGTTAGTTTAACAATTTGAAAATGTAAGAAAGTTATCCCAAAGGTCTTTTTATTTCTTGCCAAACATAGTCACAAAAGAAATATCGCTGTAGTAAAACAGCTAGCTAAGTGCCAAAACACACAAATATATGGTGTGATATATGAGATTGTGTTTTCATTACAGTTCTTCCTTGTGCAGCAGGTGTTGACGTGCTTCATGCAACGCTATAAATCATCGCAAACTATGCACACGCTGCAACAGCACAGCCAATGAAAACGTATTTGACAAATAATGCACGTCTCTAAAAATAAAAATCATTTTTATACAAATTTACAGTCGAGAAGTATTCTTTTAAGCATTTTGTACTTTCTGCGTAATTTAATTTGTGCTTTGTTTTACATTAAAGCAATTATGTACAATTACAAACACATGACAAAATGGCTGATTATAATGATTATTATTATTATTATTATTATTATTATTAATAGCTAAAAATGTTAAACTAATATCTAACTAGGCTAATTGAAAAATATTATTATTATTATTATTATTATTATAGTTCAACTAACATCTAACTAGACTAATTGAAAAAGAAATAAAAACTGCTGGCTACAACCAGGTTATGCAACCTAGAAAAAAAGTTTTTGAAATAAGACCTTTAAGAAATCAAATGTTTCTTCTAAATAGGAATAAGAAGTAGTAATAAAATATTACTGTTTTAGTCATTTAGTTTCAAGACATCTCAATGTTTCAAACAGGGCTCAAAGTACATATTACATATTAAACATAGTACATATTAAAAGTGTGTATTGAAACACACTGTTTTCTATATAAACACATTAATTTTCCATCAAATCCACCCAAAGCCAAATGATCTGAGCTCTCCACATTATTTCTATAACTCCATATCTTAATAAATTCAATCTCATTTTTTCTCTAAGGATTATTTATACAGTTCATGCCCACATAAAATAAAATGCATCTGCAGTGAATCTGAGCAATAACATTCTCCTGAACAAATCCCTGGTGTGCAACTTGTTGTTTCTGCACTTAAGCTCCATCCTTACCTGTAGATCCTAGCTGGTGGGGAGGAGAGAAATGAAGAGAGTGTGTGAGAGAGGAGAGAGATGAGAGCCAGAGGTGAGAGATGGGGATCCACTGGGTGTCTTATATACTCTGATTGACCGTCCTGTCTATTTCAGGAGAGACTGGGTCATAGCACAACACGCAGGAGAATGAGGGATTGTGTGTGCGTGTGTTCGAGATCACTTTCTTAATATGCTATTAATAATCTGGTCCCATTTGACATCTTGTGTCTTGTTCCATTCCAAAATATAGTGAATAGCTTTTGTCCCATATACGTTTTATCTTCTTAAGCGGCATCTTAACGTAATTGAACGGCGATTTGAAACGCTCTTCTTAGGCAGTAACTGTGCTGCAGGTAATTCGCAAAGTGGTTTATTGACTTTCTGTAACAGTAACTTCTTTGTTTGGTAGTGGTCTCTTCAAGATGATGAGTGATGTAGTTCTTTACCTGGAAATCTGTTGAAATCGCACTGTATTTGAGTTTAAAGCATTAGTTCACTGAATAATGAAAATCTAAACATTAACGTTGTTATTTAGACATCTTTTACTGAAGAAACAATGTCACGCATCATCTTAAATGGCCTGAAAGTAAATAAATTAACAGCAAATGTTCAATTTCCGGTGAACTAATAAAAACGTATGTACAGTTGATATCAGGTTTAATATTTAGTCGTAGATATGTTGTTTTATTGATCGTAAGATATCAGTCTTCCCTCGTTCAATTAGATTTCAACTTGATCCTGTATGACTAAAGGGGAGTTTACATGACATTATTTTCAACTAAAATAGAAACGACATATTGGGAGCTTAAAAATGTAAACTTTAAAAAAAGGTACTGTTTTTGTGTCCATGTAAACGAGAAAAAAAGCACATTTGTGAAAACTATGTGTTCAATCTACAGGTATGTACACCCCTTTATAGAAGAATGTGTATGTGCGCAGGCATGTAGTGTTTCTACCGTGATGCAGCGTTTTTAGTCATTTTTGTGGATCTGTGTGAATAGGGATCATTTTGAACATTTTTTATGTACACAAAATCTTTAGATGATGCAAGGAGACTTTGCAAACATGAGTGGGATGCTCTTTACGTTGAAAACTCTCATTTTGTTTATATTTAAGTTGATATTTATCTAGTCTATAGGGATCAAATCCAGTCTATTTGCATCCACGAAAAAGTGGACAAAGTGGCATCACCAAGTACACCAAGTAAGAATTTTAAACATTTGCAGAGATCCGTATAAATAGGAAAAACCTTTCTTTTTTTAGTCCATTTTTGTTGTGTAAACGTATCCTAAAAAGACAGTATATCCTGCAGACAAAACAAATCCAGTTTTCTTGGCAGCTAGATTGCCTAGACAGCATTTTAAAACATTACAGATGCGTCTTTTCAGCCTTTTAATCTTGTCGCTGCAACTTCTTGTTTTGATGATTTGGAGAAAATGGATTATACAAAGCGTCTTAGTGTGATACCTGAGCTCTGATTGGCTGTGCTCTGTATACTAGATCTTACGATGCCCTTGATTTTAGTTGGATGTGGGATATTTGTACTTTATATCCCCAAATATAAAGTTAGACATTAAACTTCATTTTGTCACTTTATAAAGTAAGAACTTTCCACGTCAAATGGAACGCACATTAATTCTAGTTTTAGACTCCAGGCGTATGTCATCACCGTTAATCCTTGGTGTTGAAATATCTTCGTCCGAGACTGACCCTGGCGGCGTATCGGCCGCTCACCAACGCATACTCAAGACGCCCGATGAAAGATAGGGAGAACCTCCTTACATGTTTCTACACCACCCTTAGTGCGTGGTGGGTATTTATAGCCCTGTGTGATCCCCGTAATGTGACACCCTAATATTATAAGCGTCTGTATCAAAACAGCTGGGTTTCAAATGTCTCTCTCACATCCTATAAATCACTTTCTGTAATCTAATGTCTTTGATTATCTTATTTTTTCCAGTCTGAAATTACGTCTTATAATTCTCAAGTTTGCCGTCTCCTTTTCTTTTTCAGTCAGACTAAATTTATTGGTTTTCCTCGTGCCGGTGATAGTCAAGGCCAGGGGCCAAGATCATCTCCGCTCTTTCTGACAGTGTCTGGGGCCCGTGGATTTATGGTGTGATAACAGGACAGTGTGATGTGTGGAAGTGCCATTTTGTGCAAGTGTTTAGTTATTTGTTATTGTGTATGTTTTTATACTATACTTTTTACAATATTTGTCACACTACAGCGTTATGATTTATATAGAGATGAAGTTGAGTGAGTGTTTTTTGGCACCTCTGAAAGTGGTGGTAGTTCAGGCGATTTGATGAAGTTCTCAGTTGTGATTTATTTAAGTATCAACTTAGTCTCAGCTGTTTCTTCTAATGTTGTTTAGAAGAAGAAATAAAACATCCAGTAATAAACTCCGGTATGTGTAAAATAATGACTTTTTATCCCTAAAAACCACGTAAACACATTGCATTAAACCAAATAAACAAAATAATGTTCTTTATATAACCATCATATGACCCCTTTAAAATATTCAATATAATTGACTTTTAATAGCACACTTGGCGAATCTGAGCAGAGTTTGTGTAAAAGTTTCAATGTACAACCTATTTAATTTCATTGATGTCTAGGAGAAATAATTAAGATGTTAAAGATAAATCATCTGCGATTTTTTTTTTCATAGAAGGGCAGAGTGTTTTGTTTGAGATCATATTTATGAAATACACAATAAAAAGCCCCCGATGAGTCCAAAATCTGTTTTCCTCGCAGGGACTCCCTTTAAACACAGCACTTCCCATCTGTTAGAAATCAGAATACTGTCACCGGAGCTTGATCCTGCCGCATGACTGATCTTGAGTCTCCTCACACGCGCTGTCCCTCCTTTTCTGTACTGTTTGACCCTCTGTTCTTCACTCATGCGAGAGTGTTTAACTATTTCTACTGGCGTATTACATTACTCTGCCTCAGCAATTATCACACACACACAAACACACACAAGGCAAAGGAGAAGGAAAAGCAAAGAGAGATAAAGTGAGACAGTGGGACAGAAATAGACAGAAAACAGATCTGCGGGTGGACTGCCCATTTGCCAATAAATAAGGAGTGATACGGGAACAACAGTAGGATGCTGATTGGTCAGAACTTAAAATATTTTAGTATGTCAATCAATATTTACAGTTTTGTTGATGGTTATGAAGCAGCTAGCTGTACACATTTAAATAACGTTTACATTTATTCATTTGATAATAATAACTATTATTAATAACTAGCCAATAATAACTATACTTAGTGAATTTGTGAATTTCTATTTTAAATTTTACACATGCATGTTGTCAAATAAAATCAAATTTATTATGATAAGCAAAAAATATGTTTTAATTTGGAGTGTGCATGAAGTCTGCAACAGGTGGATATTGCACAAGATAACAGGTGTGCAAGAGAGAGAGAGAGAGAGAGAGAGAGAGAGAGAGAGAGAGAGAGAGAGAGAGAGAGAGAGAGAGAGAGAGAGAGAGAGAGAGAGAGAGAGAGAACTTTTTCTCAGATGTTACTGCTAAACTCCCTTAGGAACACAGATTACACAGACAGACAACAATTGATAACAGCTGTTGACAACGAGTAAACAGTATAAAGCCAAAATAAATGTGTATGGCTTAGATCAGATAATAAGACCTTGTAATAATTTAATGAGAAATATTTGCCTTCATATTGAAATATCGGAGCTTGGATTTCAGACTTTGGTATCTTGGCAACTCAGTTTTAGATACTGTTGAGATCTTGTTTAAAATTATATGAAAACATGTAAATTTGCTGGAATATTATGAGGAAAGTCTGAGAAGCCGGAGGCCGAAGGGGTATTGTATCAATTGTATAGGAAAATCAAGTGTAATAGTAAAGAGACCTCATTTCTGAATTTTTCATCAGAAATCAAACGCTTTTATTTCTTTAATAATTCTTTGCATGATGGTTAATGCTTTAACTGGAATACGTTTGAATAGTAAATAAGGTTGTCCTAAGACCAAGCTATTAATAAAACCAATAACAGGAAAAACAATATGTCAGTTAAAGCTTTACACTCTCCTCTTTTAGTTGTCAGAGAACATACATGCAGACTGTAAACACAGGCATGTATGTAACATGTACAAGTAGCTTTCAAAGCAGGGCAGACGACACTGCCCTTGAATTGTGATCATGACATTAATGCTATTTCTCGCTGAAGTGGCAACGTGAAACCTCTGTTACATACACAGTCACTAGTACACACAATCCCTGAAGCTGAAAGAAAAAAAAAAACATCGCAGCTGCCGTGACCTTGAGCTAAAATGTACATGTGTGTGTACCATATGCCTACATATGATTACGATGTTGTAAGGTTCACCCTCTTGGATTAAAACTGCATTCACATGGTTGACATTTTTTAGACTTTAATGACCATAGAAGAACATTTACAAATGGATAATAATACATGTAGTATAATAAATATAGAGTTTAATAGTTTATACTACACAATGAACTATAATAGAAGGCTATGAAGACTGTGATGTGATGGGGAATACTAATTTTCAAGAAAAGCTTGAATATTATTTAGTAAGTATTATTGGGTCCATACAAAAAAGAGTTATTATCTTTAAACAAATTTAAGGGGTATTTATCAAGATTACGTTTAATGATTTGTCACTGTTATTTTGCATGTCGCCTGTTCGCTTGTCTGCCACCTAGCGGTCACTCACATACACTGCACTCAATCCTTTAATACTTTGCTGGTGTGATTTGTTTTTTATTTTATTAAAAAGTTTAACGCTTCAATAAATATTAACGCTTTCAATAATATCCCCATGTGTTGGTTGTGCAAAAACTTTGTTTACACGCTTGCAGGTGTCTATGTAAAATACTTAAGTCATGTTGTGATGGCAAAATGTAAACAACGAGAATACTGCCTGTACCTTTAGTGGTACTGTGTATAAATGATGTGTAATTAAGGAAGAAATAATAATGATTTGATCAATACTGATCAATCGTAGCCCCGCCCCAAAGTCACGTCATGGACTATAAAAAAGGTGACAGGTGGTTGAAGGAGAGAAAACTATAAGGGTTGGTGACGTCAGCCAAAATAGCGACCGTTTGGAGCAAATCTGTTTTATTTTGACCAAAGATTATACAGCTTGAGGAATCATTTACAATAAAACAAGTAACGTGTTTAAACAAGGTAAACAGTGTCATTTATGATGACTTATGCAAACTTTTCAAATTAAAACTGAATCCGGGGTTAATTTGTAAACGTTTTTGTAGTATGAAAACGTTTTCCTACAGTATAGCTTATGGAATTTGTAAAAACACTGTACATAGTTAACAGAAATTTACCATTCTCTCACTAGTAACCATAGTTTAACCATAAACTAAAGCAGTATACTAAATAGTAAATACCATAGGAACATCTGTTGACGTGCAGCTGAAACTGAAACAGAAAGAGACAAGAACAAACAGGTTGATTTGATCTTTCTTTCTTTTTTTCTTTTCTTTCTCTCTTGTTTTCTCTAGCTCTTTTCTCTCAGTGCGTTGGCTGAAGCACCTGCTCGTGCTTAGGACTCTTTCAGTTCCTCTGTGATGGGAGCAACTTTAGCATAAATTGCAAACCCGCAGCAAGCTTCACTTCCACTTTAGCAACACGATCTCTCTGTCTGTCTGCGTCCGTCTGCGTCTGTCTGTTTATCTGTACGTCTGAAGATCTCCAGCATGTCTCTCCCGCAACAACTACGAGATGAAAGGTGAGTGTCTGCGTTTCTTCATCATCTGCTTACACATCTCCATTCATTCAAAACCGCGATTCCTGTGAATGTCTGTGTTGTCGTAGTCGAGTGTTTTATTATGTTTTTGTTTACAGTAGTTTGAGTATGAACTTTTTTTCAGATGTTACTGCTAAACCCCCTTAGGAACACAGATTACTTAGACATACTGTAGGCTAGTATACTTTAGTATTTACTATAGTAAACTCTTGTAAAAGTCCTAGATATTATACTGTAAATATCAAAGTTTAACTACAATGTACTACAATGTATTATTCATTATTTATTAGTAAAACTAAATAGGCCTGTTTGTGGTAAAACTGTGGTAATATAATAATTCACTTTTACTTTAATAAAACAATTATTAATAATTGTTTTTGTGGTTTTTAAACTTTTAAACCTTTGATAGAACTGTATGGCATACTGTACATTACTGTACATGTACTGTAGTACAGTACTATCCCACAATGAATCCAATGGGCTTTACTTTAACATAGATTTTCACATAGATGTGATGAATGGGTTGTATTGGATGTTTTTAACATAATTTGATGGCAGTCGCTGATTTGAATGTAATGGTGACAAATGTGTAACATAATATTGTATAAAAATGATCCATCAATGCATAATTTTTTACTAGCTATTTGTAAAAGTAGCGGTTTTATTAAGTGTATAATGTCAGAATCTAGTAAGCATAAAACAAGCCTGTTATGCAGTTGCTACAGACTATGTGATAAACTGTTCTTCTGTACTAATTTCTATTTTGCAATGTATAAACCTCAAAAGTACAGTACATTAATGAGTAAGATCTATATCAGAGAGTTTTGTCTTGAATGAGTTTTATATTTGATCACCCTACAGTGATTTCGACCAGCTTCCGGACAACATTCCAGTGTCCGCAACCATTGCTGATGTTGAGGAGAAGAAAGGCTTTATTGTTTACTGTGTAAGTTTTTTGAAGCCCTTCTGATCCCCTGACCTTGTCTACATTACTGTTCCTGTGTTCTACTGTCTATAAACCTATAAACAATAATTTATGTTTTTTATTGACAAATACCCTTAAACATTTTGATGTTTAAAGATAATTTTAAACTTTTATTTTTTGTCTGAGTTATGTGTTATGAGGTTCAGTGATTTCAGAATCCGGGCTGGGTAATTGTAAATGTACAGGCCCAGCGAAATCTCATGGCAATTCATTTGAAATTTTACGAGGATGGCTATTTCCTATGAATATGTACTCATTTGTATGCCCTTGCACTAGTGAAACTTCATGGTTGTGCATTTTTGTATGATTTACAATGTATGATTGAAAACAAATGATGAATTTCTAATAGGCCTACTGTAAGTTTTACCATATTTGTATCTTTGCAGAGGTTTGTGATTGAGGTGAAGACCAAGGGCAACAGTAAGTACCTGATCTACAGAAGGTATCGTCAGTTCTTCTCTCTGCACGAAAGCCTAGAATTAAAGTACTCACGAGAAGCCCAACCAGGATATTACACCTGCCAGCTACCGACCCTGCCAGGTTTGTGACCAGTCAGCTACTACATAATCTCAACCACGTACAGTACACACTGCAACTAAATACAGTTGCCACTTCTCTTTTAAGAGCTAAATCTTGTTTTACACTCGAACTGTTTGGTTTTTATGTGGAATTTCTACTTCTATTTACATGCGCAATGCAATGCCCGTTGCACATCGTGAGGTGAAGTGCATTGCACAAGTACATAAATCATGGGGATCGTGAATCATGGTGATGTCACCAAACTAATAGCAGTCAAAAAGTGGTTCCTTGAAAATGTTGATATAAATAAACTCCAAAACTTCATCAAAAGCAGATGAAACAAGTACAGCTTAGAAGATTAGTGGAAGAGCTGTTAGTTGATTCGCCATCTACAGTAACAATGGCCTGCGATTTTACAGAAAGTATGTGACTTTAGTCACGATTACACAAATCAGCTCAAAGAACTCAAGGAACACATTTGAAAAACCAACAACAGATTGGATGAAGCTGAGAAGCTGTAGAATTGAAGGATAAAAAAGATAAAAAGATAAAAGATAAAAAAGCAATAATCATTTCTTACAAAACTGATCTAGCAGCACTAAGTTTTCGTATCGTAAATATACGTTTTGTAGTTGGTAGTAATTTGACACGAATGGCCTCACAAGTCATATTTACCACTGAGGAACTTGAAGCTAACTTTTAAGCCTTAGTCTCTAAGATTGGTGGGATGCTACATTTTAGTCAGAATTCAAAGGCAACCTACACATTTTTACTGGTCCTCCATGATTCTTAGTTATTTATGACAACAAAGCACTTAAACACGATGTACTGGAAATTACAACTTCAGAAGTAGGAAGTATGAAATTTCCAATGTGAGGGCAACACAATTCTACACTGTATTCAGTTTTCATTATCAAGATTTTCTCCACAGGTGTTTCTTCAGAGTCAAAGATCTTTGGAATTTGCCCTTTGAGTTCTTGACAAAGTGTTTCCCCAAGTTACTGGTTATCTAGTCCAGAATGTCTTGGTTTGTGTGAAAACAAAACAGAGAAGTTAGTGACAACGTTTCATTTTTTAGGTAAACCAAACCGATTTTAACCTTTTGACATAACTTCCACAATTCTTACACCACTCTCTATCCATTGCCGTCTTTATCTACTTCCTGTTTTATTTGTCACATACCTTGAAAAAATTATATTTGAATAGGAATTTGAATTGGTTTACATCATCCTTTTCATAAACAGGAGTATACATGTAATTCTAATGCAAAATTGCAAAATATGAAAAAAACGTTGTTATTTTTGTGCATTGTTGTATTCAGTTTGCCAGTTTATAGTTGCGTTTAGTTGCTTTTTGTTCGTCTCTTGATGAACACTCGAGGAAGCTGCCGTTTCTAGTCTTTAACCTCTATAACTTTTTCCTCATCTCTTTTTAATCCGCTTTAACTCTCTCATTCTCTCCCTCGCTCTCCTCCTCTGTCTTTGACCTGTCGTACATATATAATTGAATTTAGTGGGAAGGAGAGGTCGTTCTTTGGTACACTACCCACTGTTTTATTTAGGTCACGTAGGGAACATGATCCCGCGGTAGCTCGCTGACTTTACATTAGAGATTCTTAAAAGCGTCCTGCCATCTAAACCTGTACTCAGGAGATTAAAGTTAAATCAAGTCCCATTGTATTTCAGATTGACATAGGCGTTATCGTTTTCATGACAATCGACAATTGATTGTTTGGCACAATTTGTAATATGATTATACAATATAAAAAAATGAAAGTGATTTCAAAGTTCATGAAAGAGGATTAGCATTGTCTGCCTTGATGAAGCATCTCTTCATAATATATTTCCCATAGGGGCAAGTTTATAATAAGGCTCATTACAAGAAGAAAGAATTTTTCGAAAGACAAATAAGAGGAAGGTGAGAAGCAGAAAAAGATTAATGTAAGGGGAATTAAAGGTATTTATTGTGTGTCCATTAAAATTGTTGTTTCGCTTTGTATAAACAGACTGCCCTACACTTTTTATGAGAATCCATAAAGTGTTATCTGTCAGGACCTTTCCTCACATATTAAAATTCCATTGGGTGAAATAAAGTTTTAAAAATGAGAAAGCAATTTACCGTAATATTTAAGCTCCTGTTGCTTTAAGTGCTAATCAGAGGGCAGTAATGATATTCAGAGCAAACCCCACAGCTAGCTTTTGATTGTTCGGGTTACAAACTAATTCGTTTTGAGACGTAGATATTTGCTCATGCCATTTGTTTGTTCACTTGTTTTGCCACAGGTAAGGTGTACATGGGAAACAAAAAGGAGATCGCAGAGAGCAGAATCCCAGAGCTCAATAATTACATGAAGGTGAGTCAGTCTCGACATTTCGTAAACGTTTTCAGTTGTATCATGGTCGTGTTGTGTTAGTGGGAGTTGGGTTTGGTAATTATAGGGTTCACATGCTTTGAGGATTGTAAACTATGCGGCCCAAACAGAGTCGAATTACCGGAAAGAAACAGTTCTCTTTTTCATTACTTCTCTTTTTCTCGTACATCCTGAGTCACAAATCTTAGCTGTGTTTGGCGGTGTAAGATTTCGTTTGTGCGGTTGTTTTATAAAATGCAAATTACTGTATGTCTTTATCAGAGGTTGCTGTGTCTGCCTACCTGGGTACTCTTGGACGATGTGATACGGATGTTTTTCTATCAGACTGAAACGGACAGCCAACAGATCCCCAGAGCCCTGCGCCGCCTGCGGCCCCCCACACGCAGAGTGTAGGAGACTACCCACAATCCTCCCTCACTTATACTTTTAGCACTAGATACTGCTGTAACTAACTTCTACTAACATTTTTCATTTATGTGTGTCTCACTGTAAAAATTCTTTGCTGCCTTAAATTTTAAAGTCCAGTCAACTTGGCTTTATAAGTCATTTAAACAGTATGTCATTTCAACTTATAAAAAGAAGTTGAAATTGTGTAGCTTAATTTGATGATTGAAATGACTTGTAATTAGTTGAAATAATGTAAAACTGTTTGAATGACTTATAAAGCCAAGTTGACTGGAATTTAAAATTTAAGGCAGCAAAGAATTTTTTACAGTGTTAAAGGTCTTCACAGTTTTATGAAACACCTCTTTCCATCACAAGAAATCACAAATCTCCTTAATTTCTTTGTTGTTTTTTTAGATTTGTCTGCCCCTAAACTGTAAACATTACAAGATCTTGGAGGAACCATTTAAGGCTCTTTGCACTGCCACACTGGCGAAACCATCAGGAACATCTCAAAGCACCTTTTTTTACAATGGGTGGTTCTCTGAGGAACGATTAACAGTCTTGGCAGTTTCTGCAAAAACTTTTGGGATCCTTTAAGCACTTTAAATTCAAATAAGTTCTGAAGTTCCTCAGGGAACCTCCTGATGGTTGCGCCGTTGTGGAAACCTCAAATGGTTCCTCCAGGATCTTTCGATTTTTTCTTAAAAATAAAGGTGCTTCACGATTCCATAGAAGAATGTTTTTTTGCTGCATGGTTCCATTTAAGAACCTTTACCATCTTTTTTTTGTTCACAAAAGGTCCTTTGTAGTGAGACAAAGTTCTTTAGACTATTAAAAGATAAGAAAGAAATGGTTATTTTAAGAACGTTTGATGGAAAGGTTCTTTAAGGAACCAAAATGGTTGTTCTATGGCATCGCTATATGAAGAACCTTTTTGAAGCATCTTATTTTAGTGTTTTAACCTGATAACTGTCACTGCAATTATGAGCATACACATAAAAATACTTTTATACTAATTTTAGATTTTTTATCTTTTTCTTTATTTTTAATTTATGGTATTTTTAAATTAAAACATTAACATTTTTTATTATATTTTTATGTTTATTGTTGTGAAAATGTCAAATATATAATTTTGAGTCTTTAAGATCAATACATAGTTTGTCATGATTAGATTCAACTATGAAATAATAGTGTTCCACATGTAAAATGGTGACAGTTAACAGGTTTAAATCACATCATCTCACACTGTGCTCAGATTTCTCTGGATATAATCCTGTTATCTGCGCCATGCAATAAACATTTATTTTTATTGCCCTATGATCTGGCTGTAAGTGAACAATTGTCTCAATGTGTCTATTTCATTTGACCTAGAAACATTTAGGAAAAACATCTGTGACAAACCTGATATCTAAATTAAACATAATAAAGATCACAGTCAAATCTCTTGAGCTTTACAAGAGCAGTCTCTAAGCAACATTTCTGGCTTTGTTTGACTTTCAGTGTGACTGTCTCGTTTCTGAAAATTAAACGAGAATTTCATGGAAACTGCTGCTTGTTGACCATCTCAAGTTCATAACGCTCTCTCTCTCTGTCTCTTTTTCTTACTAGGAAAACCATAAAGCCCAAAACAGACCTTCTCTCGGCTCCCAGAGCAGAGGTACATTAGCGTTTCCTTGGAAACACTTTCTGAAACAGCCTACACACTACATACTACACGCACACTTACTTGTACACTCAAGCATGTAAGCACAACACACAAAGCTCTGACATTTTTGTTAGGAGGTTATTACACAAAACACACACACACACACCTCAAACTGTTGTTGCAAAACTCACATTTTGTCAGAGGATTATGACACAAAACTTTGCGGTTTTCTACAACTCTCACAATACCACAAACACACACACACAGTTCGCATGGTAATACCTCTACTGACATTTGCATAAATTCAAGAAACCGAAAACTGTATCTGCAGTTGGCACAGATTACAGTTCAGATCAGTGGGATTTATTTAGTGGATTTATAAGTGCAGCAATCAGTAATGCCAAACATCATTATTACTTTTGCTGTTACTAGATTCACACCGAGGACTATACGTTTTAAAAATCGTTCCAAATTTAAGAGAACAGTGAAGTCCACTCCACAACTGCTGTATAATAAAAACAAAACAGATGAAAAATATTGCTGATATAATGTTTAAAAAGAGATTTGAAGGTGACGAATAAGCGCTAAAACATTAATAGCCAGTGAAAATCCATTTAAATGTATTTAAATTTGGCTTGCACATTTAACCTGCACATATTGAGCAGACACGTAAAAATGTACTGTATCTGAAATGCAACTTTTAGATATTATTGTAGATATTAGACTGTTTTTAAACAAATTTTTTAATATGAGGTATTTTACCTATTTTTACTTTTTAACTATTTTTAACTATTTTATGTTTATTAATTTTTTAGTTTATGTTTATTAATTATGAACATTTATATAATATTTATTATGGAATTACATAGTGGATACATTAAGTCAGGATTAGATTAGAATTCAACTTTAAATATTAAAGTGTTCCAGTTAACGGGGACCGTTAACAGGTTAAAATGTGAATTTGCAGAACGCAAGCTTGGAATAAACATAACTTTATTGTCCTGTGGTGTGGACGCTTATATAGTTATTGTTGTAGTTATCTTTAAACTTATCTTTCTTGGTGTAAACTTTAGGTTTTTTAAACAAACTGTAAGTATCAAATGTTGGCACATAACTCGTCCTGCTCCATTTGCGCTACTGACATGAATGTTACATCAAATCACAGAGCTTGTTGAGGCGAAACATGCTGTTAGTTTTTTAAGAGAAAACGTTTTTTGGTCATACGCTATATATTTCTATATATATATTTCTCTGTCTTTATATTTAGACCACCTTACTTAGCAATTGCTTTTAGGATGTGAAGAGACATTATATCAGCATGACAAAAAAAATCCTGGAAAGGATTGCACATTCAGTTTTAACAATTTCATAGAAACAGACACCATGATATCATTGTAGTTTGCATTAGTTATTTTAAATTCTATTGTGTTAGAATTACAGTGATGTCAGAATGACTTTGTGTATTTCCTCTTGTACAATCATAGAAAGAGACATTTCACTGGCTCTTATAATTCTGCTCATGATTTGGTGTGCTGTCTCTTATAGAGAAGAATGAACATCAAATGTAAAGTATCTTAATAGATCAGACTGAGAAAAGAATATTATGTGTCACATTTTATTAGATGTATTTATTTTACATTACATTGAAATGTAGCCGTGGTTACTTTCCTATAAAGGAATAATGTATTTTAATAACAGCCAGAATGAATTTCAGAGGTTCAAAGGACAAAAAATACCTGGTTCGGTCACGACTGCATTTTTATTTTCTGGGTCCCAGTATTTTATTAGCCCCAGTAATGTTTTCTGCCCCGCTCCACTAATTTCTTCATCTTTGTCTTCATCCAGCTCTCTCACGTCTCATCTTTTTCTCAGTCACGTTCTTTCAATCCTTCTAATCTGTCTATGCTCTCTTTCCATCTTTCATTCAATCCCTCAATCGCTTCATAATCTCTTCCATTATTTCCATCACTTAATCCATTAGTCTTACTTTCTGTATTTTTCTCACGTTTTCCTTTAATATATTACTCTGCTTTCGTCTTCTAAAGTACTTGCACTTCTATAAGATCCATTATATTTCTATTTCTCTCTCTTGATGCTGTCAGAGCTGTCTGGAAAAATCATTCGCACCAACCAGCATAAAGAAAACAGCAACATAAAATAACTTGTAACCCATACCTGTTATGTAGGCAGGGCAGAAGGGTGTGTAAATCTGAGTTTGAGTTTGTGTCAGTGTTTACTGGCTATTTAAAGTCTTGAAAGAAGTTGGTTTTAAATTGGTTCCACACTTTAGAAATTGGGCAAGACGCTGGTTTTGTGGTTTTAACGGGTGGCATTTTTGTGATGATGAAACGCAGCAGGACACCCATAGAAATGAAAATCACAACTGTGATCTCTTTAAAGGGATAGTTCACCCAAAAACCCATCCCAACCCAAACCCAAGTCATCTTTTTCACCCTCATGTCATTCAAACCCAGTATATGATAACCCTCTTCTCTGGGTATATTTGTTTAAGCTTAAACTGATAACTGTCACAGTAGAAATTGAATAACACATGATAATGCACTACCATTTTTTAATTTTCAGATATTAGATTTTTTAAACATTTTTAATTCCTTAAAAAAATTCATTTTAGGTATTTTTATAAATTACATTACCATTACCATTTTTTTATACATTTTTGTTAATGTTTATTGTTATTAAAATTTGTCAAATATTAAATCTTAAATCTTATACCTTTTCATCAATTTATAGTTTGTCATGATTAGATTAAAATTCAACTATGAAATATAAAAGTGAATTAGGAAGTGAATCAGGTGTTCCTCCTGACAAGGTGGAGCTGTTAATGATATCTTAATAAAGTTGACATATTTAAGTCACAAGATGAATGAGGCTTAACCCTACCTGTTTGTCATTATAATCTGTGATCAATATAAGGTGTTTTTTTGTGCACTTTTGACACCAAACTGAATTACAGAACCTTTTGAAAAACAAATGATTTTGTTTTTCGCGAAACTGCATATGCTATGATGCTGCCATGTGCTGAATGGTTTCTAGTTTGTTGCTGTGGAGTTGCTGGAATGTTATGGGTGGTTGCCAGGGTGTTGCTATGTGGTTCTTATAGGTGTTCTGAGTATTTCTTTAGTTGTATCTGTCCATTTAACTGGGACCTGAGTATTTTAAAATTGAAAAATTACACACAACAGCTTTAAAGGCCAAAGTTGTCTTTTTTAAAATGCCATGTGACCATGACACACATGCAAACACATGCTCATCCTTTATTATCTCTTCAAAGATTTCTCCTGTCATAGTTTTCTTGATGTAGGTCAATGTAGCAGGTGTGTTGATAAATCTCACAGATTGCTGGACATTTGTCTTCATATTCTTGTGTGAGAGCAACATTAGGTCACATGATTCAAAACACGCTGTTCTCCGCAAGGGGATCACAGCGGAGAAAAAGACATCTGCCTTATGCTTTGGCCAAGAGAGATACTGTAAGAAAGAAACAAAATATGCTTCTCCCATAATATAACAGACAGAACAGCCAAAGATTTGGAAAGCAAGACAGGGAGAGACAAATATGTGGGAGGTGTTGCTTGGTGGTTAAATATATGGGATGGTAACCAAAAAGGTGGAAGGTTTGAACCCTATAAATTGACAATGTATAGTTTTTCTAGTTGGTGATAGCAAACATCATTGGTTCTTCTTTCATATCTCATAACCAATCACGTTATCCCAAATTTGAATATGCCAAATCATGTGAGATTTCAGAGCTATACCAAGAATAAATCTTTAAATACAGACAGCAGCATATCTATCATTTCATTTCCTGCGTGATAGCACTGAGAAGTGTATCCCCAAAGTCTGGGACGGGGAGCTTTATTGAATATCAAAGCTCTTCCCATATCACTGTAAGGAGTTTAGCTGGGGAGAGAGAGCCATTAAAGAGAGATTGCAGATAGTATTTAAATGGATCAGTTTCCATTACTGTATTCCACTTTTGCTGTCAGAAATACTTTTACCAGTAGGAGCTTTCTAGGAGAACACTTAAAATGTTTTTAACATAATTTATAAATTATTGATCATATGCATGTATGTGATTTTATCATCATAATGATTATAATGGCATGTTTATTAGCTGTTTCAGATCTGATCTGGACTGATGATGTTGGGTGTGTCTCCATAAGTAAAAATCCTGTTTTATGATAATTATAAACAGATATAAGACTATTTGATCTTTCTTTCTTCTGCAGAACACAAAAGAAAGATATTTTGAAGAATGTTAGTGAACAAACAACATTGGTATCCATTGACTTCCATTGTATGGACCCAAAACCACAGAGACATTTCTCAGAATATCTTCTTTTGTGTTCCACAAAACAAAAAGTATACAGGTTTTAAAAGACATTAAGGTGAGGAAACGATGACAGGCTTTTTTATTTTTGGGTGAACTATCCCCTTAAGCAATAGCTGAACACTGGGGTCTTGCAAAGTATTTTGGGCAATTCAATGACTTTTGGCTGTTATACAGTAGACCATTTTGTAAAGTATTAATAAGCAGGTTAATGACTGGCACCCCTTCTTTGTTAAACGTCTTTGTCATGTGTCATGGCCCATGAGACCAATCTCTTCTCTTTATATCCTGCTCTGGTCCCCCAGTTGAGAAGAGCCAAATTGGGTCACTCATTTAGGTAGAAAAAAGCCATCTCTCCTCCTCCCATTTGGCCGGCCACGTGCTAATGAGCTCATTTTCGGAGGTCATTGACTCTTTAATTGAAATGAGAGCGTTTTGTGACCCCTAGAGTCGCTCTATTATTAGATATCTTCTGTGACTCCTTGATCCCTTGTCGAAATAACTTGCCAAATTTGGCCTAACAGAAAAGTCCCAATTCAGTTAAGTGCTGCTTATAGAAACAGATTGACAGCCATTAAATTTTAATTACTATTGTGCGTTTTGTACGTGATTAAATACTAGACTATATGTGCTTTGCATATGAATATATGCTTTTGTGGATCACACCACCACTAGCTTGAACGTTCTTTTAAAAACCTCTTTTTTAGTTGATCTATCTCTGTTCTCGACCTACTTTAGTTCTCTGTTCTATCCGATATTGAGCACACCCTGAGCCCCGAGGTCTTCATATCACTTAATTTTAACGAAAATGTAGGCTCAATTCAAACTAGATTTGGATTTCCAGAAGGAACTTGTGCTAGCAAGTAGGGCTGTCAAACGACTAATCGCGATTAATCGCATCCAGAAGTTTGTGTTTAGATAATATATGTAAATATGTGTACTGTGCATTTTTTATTTATAAACACACATATATATATGAACACAAACTTTTATTTTGGATATATTCTGGATATTATATATTTATATATATATATATATTGAAAATATTTAAATGTATTTATTTATATTTAACAATAGTCGAAATTATAATAATCATTTATTAATTTTTATATTTTTCTTAAATATATGCATGTGTGTGTATGTGTTCATAAATACAAAATTAATATGTACAGTACACAGACATATAATATGTAAACACAAACTTTTATTCTGGATGCGATTAATCGCGATTAGTGACACCCTACTTGCAAGACACCAAAAGAATAGCACTGAAGATTTAAGTTTTAGACTCATGACAATCTCACCCTTTAGTCAATCGTGGCTGAGAATAATGTGATCTTTAGCATAATAAGCAAAAAGAGACGACCAATCACAAGCTAGTATTAAAAAATTTAGATAATATGAGAAAAACAACAAAGCAGAACGCTTATGAGTGATGCCTTGTACTGTAAGTATAGTAATCTTCTTTGGTATTTTAGACAAGAAATAGTCATTCAACAGTGAGAGATTTCCCCAGCGCAAGGCTAATTAGCACATCTATTACGATGGGAAAACTGGGGGGAGGAAATTGCTTTGTCACATTTTCCCATACAGTTTCTGTGTGTTGGCGTGTGTTTGCGGCAACCTGAACTACATTCTCACACATTTCCACTAACTTTTGTTTAATTTCCTGGCTGACTTAGTCATGTAATCAAAAATAATCATATAGAGGGAAGGTGAGAACCAAAACATAGCAAGTTATGAGGAAAGGGTCGCTCACCAAAGGTGTTGTTTTGTTTGCTGTTAATCTTACCATTGTGTCGTTTGATTCTAAAGGGAATCTTCATAGTGTCCACGTTTTAGAAGTTATTTAAATTTCTCTCACACCGCTAAAAATACCTTTATAAAAGCAATGATTGGCTCACACAAATGACCCAAAAGACATTTTTAGGGTTTTATCGCAACAAAGGGACTTTAGTTTTTTCGCTCTCCCTACGTGGAATACTTGGTCCGTTGACTTCATTGCTTATTTCTGGCACAAATTTCATCTTTCTGTTCAAATGCTGCCTACAAACACGCACGGACACACACACGCACGCTCACACTTATCGTAACTGCCAAGATGTAATTAGCTGGTAACATCTAACATGTCTCACCTACACACTCCTACTCGAGCAAACAAACCAAACAACCCACAGCAGAGCAGATTTACAGCATTATCTAAACGCACAGAAATGGCGGAGCGAGAACAGATGCCCACTCACACCCCTCACACACACAAACGCATACATGTACAGCCACCAATGTACCCTGCAGCGATCTGGGATGTGTGTAGAGGAATGCGAAAGTCCACAAACAAGTCAAGATCTCTTTCCTGTCTCAGTAGTTTCTCCTCGTCAGCAGTGAGTTTCAATTAAAAACATATGGAGACTTTGAGTCTCTAGCATCTCAGATTTTTTCCTGGGTAAAAAACCCCAATACTGTAAATCCTTTAGTCTTTTTTTTGTTTTACTCACACAACTTTGTTTCAAAGGGCTTAGATACCAAAGTCTTAAAAAGGTCAGGAACCTGTTATCAGATCCTTCCAAAACTAGATTATCAGAGCTGGACTATTATTTCTCTATATTCTTGTTGCGTGTCTTATTGTTGTCTATTTAATTTCTTCTTAGGAATTTTAAGAGAGAGTTAATATTTAATTGAAACATAGTCTGACGGAGAATGCCAATAATTCTCCAGAGCACCATTTGAGCAATAACATTATTGTGAATTTACTGTAATGTCATTCTTCTTTTTTTTCGACCCCAGTTTGAAGGATTTAATGGACAAATGTCATTGAAGGACATGTTGAATTTCCATATTTTTTAGGGACTTAAAATAGACATCATGATGACTTTTATACTGTACAAACTGTATATTGAGTGTCTCCTAACCCTCACAATAACAAAAAAAACTTGTATTACTATCTTTGTGAGCTCTCTCTCTCTCTCTCTCTCTCTCTCTCTCTCTCTCTCGCTCTCTCTCTCTCTCTCTCGCTCTCTCTCTCTCTCTCTCGCTCTCTCTCTCTCTCTCTCTCTCTCTCTCGTTCCCCCTCTCCAAATCACATATCACTTTCAATCTCGCTCGCCTCTTTCCTTTGCTCATAACGCTTTTAGTCTTCACAGTATTTTTGTTCTCTCGTTGTCTTAGTTGGTGTCTGATCCCACGCTGCACTTACCAGAGATCAAAACGGCACTTTTACACACTCACACACAAACACACTCACACATACGGTACTTACACACTTGAATCGTGTGCGCGGAAATGGAATTATCATCTAATTAAAAACAGGTCACATCTTTTCCTCTAACAAGAAATCACTGTGGTTGTACTTGGTAAATGGTTAATATCAGATGGTTATATCATGGTACTGATTACAATATTTATATACCACGGTACACTAGGGTACTTTAAAAAAATACCTTGCTATTACCATGGTACTGTACATGACATGACCTTGATTTTTCTTCGAGTGTTATTATTGTTCAGAAACGGTGACGTGATATACTTCAAAGAACACTATATTGTGTTTTTTGAAGTATTACTGTGGTACTAAAAAATACATGTGAAAAAACATGGTATTGTCAATAAATATGCACAAAGACACTTACTTATCTTATTCTATGCCAGAAAACCTTGGACTATACTTTAAACTTTTACCATTGTCATTGTACAAAAACTATGGGATTAACACAGTAAATGTCCCCAAACCCAAAGTATTTCCATTGCAGTTTTTTACAAATGTACATTTACCACATTTTCCCTTCCAGCAACTCTTTTTCATTACTTTTTTATTCTTCTTTTACTAGCATCCCCCAACAATCACCCTCCACCATTCCTAAAGTTTTTAAGCATGAGGTTCTCTTACCTGCAGCTCGTTCTCACTCAGGATGTGTTTGGCTTTCTCTCCTGCGGCGTGTGTGTCCCGCTTGTGTGTCCTTGCTGTGTGTGTGTGTTAGGCTGTGTTCGACTTCAGCGGCAGCGGACGGCTTGAGCTCAGTCTGAAAGCTGGAGACGTTATCTTCCTCCTGCGGAGAGTCAACGCAGACTGGCTGGAGGTGAGCAAGTGATGGAGAGCGAGGAGATACAGGGATGGAGAGAGAGTGAGAGGTGGAAGACAATAGGTAGGCAGGGGAGAGAGAGAGAGAGAGAGAGAGAGAGAGAGAGAGAGAGAGAGAGAGAGAGAGAGAGAGAGAGAGAGAGAGAATGTTGCAAAAGAACAGTGTGATGTGATCTCATTAGTATTGGTAGGTATTCGTAGAGTTTGCTTCCAGCACACATACATGGTGCACATTTGGAAATACGGTAAGACCATATAATATCAATGTATTGACAGCTTTTACGTAACTTAAGAGATTTTTTACAGTATGAATTCTTTGATCATTATAGAATACTTCTATACAAGTTATTGATTTTAATGTATTTATAATATATTTTATATTTAAAAATATATAGAAATAAATATATGTAAATGAGAAAAAAAATTGATTTGCTAGTTACTAGTAACTAAAAGTAACTAAAATCAGTAACTGATCCAAATAATCAGTTCACAATATGTATCAAGGTAACGTAATGTGATTATTTTTTAGATACTTTTTGATTACCATAGCTACAACACATATTATGTAGACTTACAAATGTAATATTAATTAACCGAAATGTTTTTCTAAAATTTATTTGTATTATTAGTAGTAGTACAACTATTAACAGGAACTTATTTACATTAAATGTATGCATTTCGCAGACACAGCAACTTACAGTGGTTTTTATCAGGAAGTAAAGTATATTCTCTAAGAAGCGAACCCACAACCTTTGCGCTGCTAACACAGCGCTTTACCAATCGAGCTACAGGAACATTATGTCATACTGTTTAAATCATCTGTCACTCCCCAAGCCAAACATAATGTCATTTATTTATTTGAATTAATAGATATTTTACATTGTAAAATTGTAGTTTCAGTCTTGTTGATGTAACCCTATAAAGACTCCATCAGTTCCTGTTCCCACTATCTTCAAAAAGTATTAAAAAAGGTACTTGCGTCACAGTACAGATACTATATCTCTAAATGAGATTGGCGAGAACATTCAAAATGAGCAGATCTCCAGGCAAATACACATTTTTTTATGAATTAGATGCGAGTCTAGACTGGGTATATCTGCTATTCTTATGGATCATGGCAATAAAGGAGAAGGATTTGACCTGAGTCGAAAGAGAAAATTGGTTATAACATAGACGTGCAGCAGACCCTCAAATAACATTATCGAGATGAGAGCCATTGAAAGAGATTCAGGTGTAACTCGCTGGATCATTGCAACCGAGACGCTTTTTTTGCCTGAATGAATCTGGTGTATCTGAAGATCAGAGCTGTAGAAATCATTATATCTTCCACTTCTGGGGACATATTAAAACCCTTCTATTATTGTGTCTTCTTGACTGTCAAATAATTCAATTTGCCCCTGCTGGAGATATAAAAATCTATTTGCTCTGAGCTGTAGCATTCATGGATGGATGGATATATGGATGTATGAGATAGATATCGTGGCAAGACAGCATGAGGACATCTTCGTATGCTTATGCCATGTATGTTCTCTCTATAGGGCACAGTGAGGGACAAAACAGGAATCTTTCCCGAATCCTTCGTGAAGATTATTAAACCTCTTCCCGGGAGTGACTCTGACGAAGAAGGCGGAGCTTCCAAGAATGCAGATCGCGCTCAGAGTTCATATAGCTGCCTGCGCTGCTATCTGCTAAAGCCGGAGGGGATCGATACAAGGTCAGAGAGGAAAATAAAGTGTGTGGTTGATTATATTAACTTGTACATTTGTATTGGTGTACAGTACATATAGTTTATTTATTGTATATGTAAATATATATTTAAAAAAAGTTTAAATATGGTTGGAAATATTTCTCAAAGGGATAGTTCACCCAAAAATAAAAATAATTGTATTATTTACTCACCCTCATGTCGTGTCAAGCCTGTATGACTTTCTTGCTTCAGCAGAACACAGAAGAAGATATTTTGCAAAACGCTGGTTACTGGCACCCATTTACTTTCATAGTATGGACACAAGGTACAATGGAAGTCAATGGGTGCCGGTAACCAGCGTTTTGCAAAATATCTTCTTTTGTGTTTCACAAAAGAGAGAATCATATACAGGGTGTGTATGACATAAGGGTGAAAAAAGTATGAGATGATTTTTATTTTTGAGTGAACTATCCCTTTAAAATGATGTTTGTGTGTGCTATCTGCTATAGGGACATTTGCGTCGAGGAAGACATCTCAATTCAACCATCTTATCAGGATCTGCTTTCCCGAATGAGGTATGAAACATCTTTTAACCCTTAAATATCAAACAGTCCCGCCATACCCACAATGCATTGCATTTACATTGTACGATATAGTATGTTATTTTGGGACTTAAAAAGGCCTGATTCGCTTTCACATATTGTATTGTTCTTAACAATAATATAATGTAACTCATCTCATAATCATCTATGATTGATTGGGCCAAAATTGTTAAATTGTTGTTGTATTCTGTGTGCTGTACACAATATTTTATTAAATGAACAACAACGCATTAAATTTATATTGTTCTGTGGACAGTAAAATTTACCATCATGGCCTGGTTTATAGGAAGGCCACTACACTCATGTTCTTTTTTCTGTGAGCAAGTCTGCCTTTTATATTCACAACCACTTTTTTTGCGTTAAATCAAGTGCAAGAGAAACAAGTGACCAACAAATTTTGAAGCTGTTCAAATGTCTGAATATTGGACATGATGGCAAAAATGAGTGTGTTTGGAGATGCAATCAAATACATAAACCAATGCTCTGTTAAACTTCCTTTTCTCGTGTGTCCATTAAATTGTTTTTGTTGCAAGGTTTCGAATAGCTTAACAGCTTTGAACATTATTTGTGCCCTTCCTGTGAAAACCCAACTAAAGTCACTTTTTGTGATTTACTGTTTTCTACATAAAACAATATTCTACATATTGTAAAGAAGATTCTATGAAAATATAATCTTGATATCTTTAATATTGACTGAGGTCATGTCAAAGATGAAAATTAATGTTTAGGAGGTGATCCTCTGGTGTTTTTGTGCAAAACTATAAAATATAGTGATAATAAAATAATTTGTAGCATTTAAACTAATTATTTTTAGTATTGTAAATTAATATTTGAGTATTGTATATGGAAATCTATTATTTAATCGAGTATTTACAGCACTAAACACACACATTATCTATTTAATTCACTTTGGTGCTCCTAATGATAAAGGATAATTAGATTTTGAAAAACACAT
Organism: Beaufortia kweichowensis; assembly: GCA_019155185.1. NCBI lineage: Eukaryota > Metazoa > Chordata > Actinopteri > Cypriniformes > Gastromyzontidae > Beaufortia > Beaufortia kweichowensis. The sequence goes on along the minus strand of CM032818.1, from coordinate 7,170,074 downwards.
ATAACTTCTGTGTTTTTTTGCATGAAGAAAACTTTGCATAACAAAAGATGTTCCAAAATACAGACTTGTATCCTTTGTGAAGTAGCTCAAATATTGGTAACAGAGTATGATTATAGCTTACTAATAAGCCTCATTTGTATAATATTTGTTTAATATGCACTTATTTGCATGTTGCACAGCAGCAAATCATTTGCATATGAGTCACATGAGTGCTGACACAGCAAAAAGCCCTGAAATTGTGTCATACAGAGTGTTTTCGCACTTGCCGTGACCTCTAAGCGGCTGAGCAATTTGTTCTTCTCCGTCTTTCTCTCTCAGGGACGTGTTTAAGGTGGAAGATGTTGCTCTGAACTATCGAGACGCCGAGGGCGATCTGATACGGGTATTAGACGATGAAGACGTCGCGCTCATGGTACGAGAGAGCAAACGTACAGGGTCAAAGGTCAAAAGACCCGTCAATCAATTTCCTTGGGAGCTGCTTGTCACACATTCCAAAGATCTGTCGGTCTACAACACAGAGTATTAACATGAGAGGGACATCTTTATAATTTATATGATAATTTCACAATCATTGGGCAGTGTTCTTTGTTTTAGATGGTTTTTAAATTGAAAACAGATTTCTGGTATAAAAACAGTATTACATATTAAAAACAGATGCTAATATATTTTATGCATTATAGTGCTAATAAATAGTAAATATATATTATATCAATAAGCAGTGTTTTTATTTGCATGACAATTTGACATTTGGACCTTTTTTGCTGGGTTGCAATGCCCTCTTAGGGCTTTTGTTTGGCCCACTTCCTTCTTTTAATTCCTTTTTTCCAGAAGAAAACAATATTTTTATAAATTATTTAAGTATCATGAGTGAGTTCATGTGTGACTCAACTTAAATGCATTTACAATAGTGGCCAAAGGTTATGTCTGGAGAGCATATTTGTACAATATTTGCTTTTAATGTACCCTCTGGTTAGATTAAAACATTAAAATATGAGTGTATGGTACATTGTATAAAATATTGTCAATTTTTCATATTTTGTTTATCCTTTTTTGTAGTAATATTTAATCATTATCTTTCTCCTGGGATCAAGTGATAAACATGTCATTTTTTTGTCAAGCCTCTTTAAATTCTTCCCAAAACTGCTGACCAAACACAACATGCATACACAACTTTTTATACATCTTTAGTAATAAATTTGAATTTGAATTGAGCAAAGATGTCAATTTTTCAAAAGTGTTCATTACCTATGACTACTACTATATACTGTATGTACATTTTATACAGTAAATGATGATGTCTATGCAATGCAAGCTGAAGAAATCCTATTTTTATGCAATTACAGTAATTAATTAATGTATAAAAGATGCCTAATTGATTTTAGATACACAAACAGGAGGGACACGCTAAACATGATAAACAATATATTTATTTGCTGCTTCAGTGACTTTACCAGTATTGCTATTGCTCATACTAAACCCTAAGTAATTACCTCAAGCCTATATGCTGTTTGTGTTATGAATATGAGTTATGGCTTTTAAGGAAGGGTGTGCTATTACTGTAGCATATTTCTTTAAATTGGACTTTTAAAGCGAATGGTTTTCTACCTGGACCAGACAATGAAAAAAGGCATAAAAATAATTTGAGGAGGGACGTAAGCCATTTATAGAGGACTGAATTTCAAAGAGATTTGTATGTGACCTGTGTGCATGGCCGGACTTACCATTGGGCTTGATTGGGCTGCAGCCCATGGGCCCCACCCCATAGGGGGCCTTTTCGTTACTTTGATTGGTTGGTTTTTCAATTATGGTTTGTTGATTTTAATTTTATTAGTTAAATGATATGTCACTCATCTTGATGTTTGCTGATTGGTTATTGGTGATGAAGATGTGTCGGGTTTACGTTGTAACCTGTCAGTGTTACAGTAATGCGTTGTAATGGCGGACAAGCGGTATCAGAGTGGCACACCTAAAAGAAAACTTAAAAATGAGAAACAGCAACGCGAAAATAAATGTTGAAAAAATTGTAAAAAAAAAAATGACACCACAGCCTGATGTGCGATCTGTAAGATCAGAGCAACAATAAACTGGAAGAGTTTGTTGGAGCCTGTGGTTGAGTGGACAGTGCTCCAGAAATGTACGCAGCTGCGCTGTGGTGACACGAGTTTGAATCCCAGCTCTGACGTACTTTCCGAGCCTGCTACCCTCTTTCTCATCCCAATTACTTTCTTGTCTAAAAAAGCGATAAAAAGGCCAAACTTAATTAATCCAAAATGTTTTTAACACTTGTCATCTGAAGACCTTAGACTATGTTTTTTACTGACACTCAGGGCTTTTGTCATTTTGTAGAGTGAGAAGGGCCCGAAAATGACTCAAGCCCAGGGGCCCCCACCCTCCTAAGTCCTGCACTGCCTGTGTGTGAACGCTTGTGGTAGATTGACAGACAGATGTTTAACTTCAAATCTGAGAAAGGACTCATACAGTATGGTACTGTACATTGAATTTTGCAAGCAAAGCCGTTTTGAAACTTGTGGTAAAAGTAAACACGTTTGCGGTCATGTTGGCTTAAACAAGTTCGACACTTGAGGATGTCAACATGACCAGCAGATGCTCGGGTTTAAAAGACGAGAGAAGAACAGCCAAAACACACTGCTGTTGAACGGTAAGCTTAACTTTATCCCTTATACCATTATCAATTCATTTATTTCACCTAAAGGTTTTTTATATTTCATAGTACCGTATGTGTGTATTACCACACATCTTACTATGTATTGTGTGACACTGTTTTTATCACATATTTCTTGTAGACACTGTTACTGAAGTACTGGAAGTCTCCATGCATCTAACAAGATCTCTAAGTTTAATTGTACTCCTGACCTCTGTTGTGTGGACATCTACATTTACAGGATGTCCTCAACAGAGCAACTTTACATCAGGTTAGGGCCATTTCAATTCAAACTTACAATTAAAGCAAATGAGCCATTTTCATTGTGCTGGATGCTCAGCCTGTTCTATATACAGTAGGTGTAAATACAGCATTTTCTTCATTTTCTTATTTCCAGAATCATCTGCTCTGGAGTCTTTGGAGTGTCGCAATGACTACCGTACTCATATCTGCTGTAGCTGGAGAGAAAATCCCAGTATTCCCCTCTCTTTGTTCCACATGGATCCAGACAACTACAGGTAAGACAGAAACAGTTTTACATCATTGGAATTTTTGGTTGTACTGGATTGTTCAAGGTATAATTTAGAAATCATTGTATTACAGTACTTTTTCACTACTACTAATAATAACAAAACAAAAATAATTGAAAAAAATCTAAAGTAAAAGGTCTGTATTGTAATGAGAAATTTTACTTAAGAAATGTAATAGTTTTAAAAGGCTTTATTTTGGGGTGAATTTATATTTTATAATATTTATATATTATATATTCATACAATATATAAATATTTTATAATATAACTTCAAGATGATCTTTTGATTTTGGTTTATTTTAGAGTTGCTCCCTGTGTTCGGACCCGCCGTCCTTTCCAGAATCCTCCTGGTCCGGAGAGAGTGTTTTGTCGTTATAACACATCTCTATTTGCCATTGGCTTTGATGATGTGTTTTTCTTCCACACGCCACATTCACCTGGTGTTTTCAGAACCTTCAAACTCACAAAATACAGTAAAATTACTATCATTAAGTAAAGTTCTATCAAACATTTCTTTAGTGAATGCATAAAAGAGATACAGGAAAACATTATTCTGCTACAGGAAAAGTTTTTAGTTTGCACGTTATGCTTGTTCTAAACTTGTTTATAGATGACACAAAGTGGATTTTTAACCAGCTGGATGATACATCATCTCCCTCGTATTCAAGCCCTGATGGTTTGAAATCACTGCCGACCTCAGACCTCTTCAGACACCATGACCAACATCACACAGTGAGTGTCAGAAGGACCACATGATCTCTTAAGCAAAGATCACATTAAACTGACATGAGAACTTTTTTTTAAAAGCACAGCTTAATCTGAAAGGTTGATATTATTAATGCTGTGTTTTAAACGTTTATCTTTTGTTTTGTAGTCAAATATTACATCAAATCTAGAGTTTACATTCACAAGATATTGATTGTCTGAACAAGCTAATCAGATTTATTTACCTGCAAGACAACAATTTATTTTGGTTTTAAAGATTGATTTAAAACACCAATCTGCACATAATTTCTCTGCAGTGTGAACAAACCCCAAGTGTTTTACAATTGTTTATATGGATTAGGAAATTGACATGAAACATGAAACAGGAAAAGACGAGCAAGATGGAAAAAATCTGACTGAATCAACAAAAGATGTGGAAGATAAAATGAACAAGAATGAAACTGAGGGAAGTGGGATCTTGTTTGACAGACCAAAGCTGATGTCTAACTGTAAGTGTAAGGAAAGCCACTGATAAGCCACTGATGTCTATATGAGACGCGGGAGGAGAGTGACGTCACCGAAAGTGTCCGAGCCGGCGGCATCATTGACTCTCAGTCAAAATAATGATCTAAAATCACTTATTTTACAGAACCTTAGTCGCACGGGATTCATGTTTGGGATATAAATGTATGTACGTGAGTTGTTACTTCGGATACATTTGTAGTGTTTATGTTTATTTTGCACAGAAAAGTGATTTATAGAAATAGTTGAGGTGTGTACTGCACACAGGTGTAAATGCCTAGAAATAATTATGACTAGGTTTATATTTATCTGAAAAAGTTATAAAGCGTGTATTTTATTACACCGTACACTTTAAGAATTTGCATTTTGTATCGTATGTTTGTTCGTTCACTGATCTGAAATGTATGAATGTGAATGGAATGCAGCACAACTTAATAAGCATGGAAACAAATAACCAGTTACACGCTTAAGGCGTTTGCGTTGTAAAAATGTAAAGGGAGACTTCCGATACAAAACCAGGGACTGGTAAAGTAGGCTACTCTTTAATCATTACCGTGATACCGTCTGATAACGCCATTAACTCAATAGAATGTTCGGGCGTACCAAGATGGCGGCGCGGCATCTTCAATCTTATAACGTCATGCTCAGTCCAGTCTTTATTATAGATCAGTGGGAGAAACACTCATTTCTAATGCAATTTGCGCCCTCTGCTGCCCCGAAGGTGTATCGAGCATTTATTTATCGGCCAGTGTTTGTGTGTATGTATATATTAGATTCAGATGAGCTCCCTGGTCCGTTTAACCTTCGCTGTGAGTACCATGACGGGAACAACGTGAGCTGTAGCTGGGAGCTAAAGACAATTCTGACGCAGTTCATCAGCTACACACTGTTTTACAGAACTCACTCATCTGCACTGTGAGTAAGTGTGTGTGTGTGTGTGTGTGCGTGTGTTTTAGGAGATTGTGTTTTAAGTTTTGACTTCTCTCAGGACTAAGTGGTGCTGTGTTGAGAAGGTGGAGGTCATGAATATGGGAGGTCTGCTGAGGATAGTTGGTGTTTTCAACATCTTTGAACCTGGAGTACTGCAGGTGCAACTTACACCGACGCCAGTGACCAGAGTCATCCATGCTTATAAACACAGTTAGTGCTTTTACAACTACACAAACATTTATCATGTGTGTAACACACAACCTGGTATATTATTATTATTATTAAAGCAACAAACCATATATTCCAACCATACTCATAATGCATTTTACCAATGGGTGTGTTATTAGGGTAAAATTTACTCAACTACACATATGAATATACTAAACAACAATATGATATTCATAAAGAAATAGGAATTTGAATTATTATTGTATTAGTTAGAATTACATTTAATCATTTGAGTACAAGTTTTGTAATGTGGAATTACAGTGCACTTATTAAAAGATTTGATTTGCCTTTCCACAACCATAAAAACAAATTTTTATTTGTTTGTTAAAATCTCAAATTTAGAATTTATTATCGCATGTATTTTATTTTATTTTACATATACTTTAAATATGGGGACAAACCTGTCCCTAAACTTTAAGGGCATAAAAAAACTTAATAATCCTTAAAAAAACGTAATAATAAATAAAAATCCATCCTATTCAGCCATTAATATGCATAGCCTTTTATAATAATTATGGTTATTTAAGTCTGTCTGGTTTTGTCCATTTTTTTCTTAATTAATTTGAACTACCTTTGTACCTTTTTTTACCCCTTTGTATAGTGTATTTATTTTAAAAAAAATGAACTTAACCAAATAAACCAAATTTTTATGCATTAATAAATGCATAAAAATCCAAACCATAATAATTATTTATTAAGTAAATTATTTTAAAGAAATATCTGTCCTTTGATTTTCTTTCATTGGTATCACTGGTGACATAAACTATTATTTTGAAATTATTAAAATATGTCAGGAAGCTCTTCCAAGGTTAAAGGTCAACAAGGAAGAGGATTAAGCGCACACCTGATGACTGACCATTTATTAAAAGTTAGAAATTTACTTTAAAATGTCACTTTTTAATTATTTCATTGGTGTTGCTTTGGTTTCTGGCAGCATAAAGGATTTTTATTGGAAAAAACATGTTTGTGGGAATAATGTATAGATTTTTGTTTGTTTTAAGGTGACCATGACGTCCTTTTTAATAAAAAAAGGAAATTAAATAAAACATGCAACAAGGTTATCTTTTATTATTGGTACCAACATCATCATGCCAAAGAATACTGGTTTTAATAATTGTGAAGGTGAAAACTGAATTACATTTTGTAACTTTCTGAAGATAGAAAGTCACTGTTTTTTGAGAATGACCCATATAATGTTGCTCTGTTATTGATCTAGTGTGTATCTTTATGTTCTAGTCCAGCCTGCATGTCCTACCGGTCTTAGTGTTGAACTTAACGGAGAGGACTGGATCCTTAACTGGACACTACCCAAGTACCGTACTGTACGCCTTACTACTCATCTTGAGTACTGGAGTGTACTTACTCCTGTAAGTGCTTGTCTAGGCAGCTTAAACTTTGTAATTTTTTTACATGTGTTTATTTATGTATGTCTTTTTTTAGGAGGATGTAAAGATCATCACTCTCTCTAATCCAGTGACGGTATTTTCTATACCGGAACGTACTCTCATGGGTTCCTCAGAGTACCGGGCTCGGGTTCGTTGTAACGTGAGCACGCACAGACATCCAGGACAGCGTTACGCTGGATATCCTTCGGAGTGGACCAACCATGTTAGCTGGACCACACGGCCTGGTCAGAGAACACCCTTTTACAGTAACACTTTAACAGTAATATCAATCCAATCTACATCTTAGTATTTGTGTATGTTTGTTTCAGAACCTTTCACACCCCGTCTGGTTGCGTTTTTCCTGTATTTCCTCATCGCGACACTCTCTGCAGCTGTTTCTGTTGTCGTTTTCTTCATTTTGATTGTCATGCATAGGTAAAGAAATACTGTAGTATTACCGTATATCTTCTTATTACATGTAATCTCTAGTTAGCAGTCTTTTTCTCATCTCATCACTGTTACTTTACCTGTCTCTTTACCTTCAGAAGGCTGAAAGACTGGAATGCATCTCTTCCGTCTCCTGTTCACAGCAAAGTGTTTGAGGTGAGACGGGTAGGTTAAAGTTAAAAATGAAGAATATTAAAGTTGAAACTAGTATGATGTTACTTTTTTTGTGGAACACAAAAAATGCTTTCTTCTAGACAAAAATGTTAATACAGTAAAACACAACAATTGTAAAATAAAAAAATTGGGATAATGTGACTCATGCTACAGCTGGGTTAGTAAACTCCTGAAAGTCAAAGTTTAGCTCTATCTTTAGTCAAACACACCTGAACAACTACCAGGCTTACTGGATTACTTATGAATTACTTTGAGATTAACACACAAGGTCACTGAAAACTTGTATTTGTAGTAACTACTATCATGGAAAGGTGATTAGATAAATTGTTCCACAGAAAAAATAACCACATACGGCGTGTCGTGTAAGAAAATGACATGATGAAATGACATTTTCAGGCTGAACTGTTTATATCATTGATGCTTTGGTGGATCCAGTAAACAACTGTGTGTGTGTGTGTGTGTGTGTATATCCTTTTTACCAATAGTGTCCGCAGAGAGATCTCCTGCCCTCCTGCAGAGAACTAAAAGATCCAGATATCAGCAGTGCTGAGATCGTAGGCGTTTCACCTCTGCTCCCCTCATTGTAAGTCAACCATGTATTTTATTCTCAGGGAAATCCTAAACAGAGAAGTCTTAGAATAATATTAAACACTCATGAATAGAGAAGTTGGATCAGAAATGACAAATGGGAAAATGTACATTTTCATCTACACGTTTGGCAGACTTTAATTTATACATGCTTTCATCCAAGCAACTTAGCAGAGCAATCAAGGTATACATTTAATCTTTATGTGTTTTTTCTGGGATCGAACCCACAACCTTTCAGTTGCGAAAGCAATGCTCAATAGAGGTGGATGTTTAGTTGTTAGTCATTTGGATCATCACCAGAAACTTTATTATTAATCAAATCACAACAGTCTAGAACATGGTGATCCACGGTGATCCTTCTGGCCACTTTTTCCTTGCAGTGACTCAGAATGCACCACAGCTGTGGATGGCAACAACCACGGGACACAAACCAAACAGAATCAAGTTATTTTGCACGTTGATGACCCATGTCTTGTGTGTACACAAAGTGCTTTTGGAAATGTTATGAAAATGAACCTCACACAGTGTTACAGTACGTTCCAACCTCACACCACCTACGATGCTGTTCTCCCATGTTCAGAGGGATACGTGCAGAATCCTGCAACCTATTTGCAGGAGGCTTGCCACCTGGATGCTGAAATCAATGATGGGTACATGAATTGCCTAGATCGAGATTTGATTTCTAACCAAGGAAGGAAAAATACCTGTTTATTGCATACACAAGAAAGTTTCTTTCTAAAATAGTTACTAAAGTAGTTTGGGCCAAATTTTGTCATTTAAATGAATGGCAAAAGCCGTCCCATTTTTCCTTAACTGGCCTTTAGGTATAGTTTAACTGCAACATGTTGACCAGCAAAACTGCATAGATCTTTTTTTTAACATAGAATTGCCAGCAGCATTTGCTGTTGGTTGCAGCTTCCATAGTCGCCACCAGAGGGTGGTGCAATATTACACGATTACGAAATTTTATTACACGAAATTTTGGGCTACACTTTGTTTACAAGTAGTTACTAAAGCCTGGCTGCACATTACTGTCTCACCCAATGAAGTTTAGTTGTTATTAGAGGCAACAATGAAAAATAAATATTTTCATCTTGAATAGTGTGAAAATGTAGAAATAAGTCTCAATTGTTTCTTCTAGACAAAATGCAAAGCAAATCTTTTGTTAAAGTCACCTGACATATCACATCTCTGTCTTCTCTGGATTTTCTTAATGTTGGTGTAAACCCATTGATCTCTATATGAATTTAAATATTTAGCCTCACACTCCAAAATAAACCATATTATCTGAACTATGCTGTTAAAATTAAAATTCTGTTCTGTTTATGTATGTCAATGGTTTTCTGATTTATCTTAAAGAATTTTAAGTGCCCACAATACTGTACAATGGTCATTTTTTGCAGTCCTTTATTTCCTACTCTATAAATTAACATTCCACCAAACCTTTCTTTTCATTATTTACCAAATGGAAACATGTCAGTTCGTGTGTTCTCAGCAATAAAATTGTTAGTTGGGAACAGCCTGGCATTTTATTTACAGTTGTAAATTGGCTCTTTTGTGTTATAAATCTTGCTTCAGCACTGAAATAATCCCAGTTTCATTAACCCCTCTGGCTCTTCATTCATTGTGTGTTTACTAAATGAATTCAGACACGTGCGGAAAACAGCTGTTTAACTTGAGAATGAGTAATGACCATTTGGTGTTTTATTTAGAGTTGTTGTGTGTTTCCCAGGGTACTGAAGGTCTGTCAAAGGAAACGGCTGTATTTGAAGGGAAAAATCCACAGTGAGAATGAAAGACATACTGTACAGAGGTGTGAAAGTATGGACAAATACATCATTGTGATCTATAAGATACAGAGACAGAACAGTGAGATTCACTTTCAAAACATCATGTATGAGGGGTTTCTAGGTTTACTTTGATCAAAATAATCTTTTCAAGTGGGATGTTGGCATCTCACCTATTCTGATGGATATCTCACCTCCATCTAATCTGCACCTGGCTGTGGGCTGCAGGCCAAAACACACAAACGCACACTGCTTTGCTGTTATCTGTAAGCGTACAGTTACATTTTTAAGCTACAGTATGTGTTAGTAAAAGATTTTTTTAGATTCTCTTAAGGAAATGTACACTTACCTGTGCAAAACTCACTCGTTATGCTAAGGTGTTGTGAGTGGTTGCCAGGGTGTTGCTACGTAGCTGATAAGGTGTTATTAGCAGTTGCAAGGGTGTTACTATGTGGCTGATAAAAGGTTTTGGGTAGTTGCATGGTTTTGCTACAGTATGTGGCTGATGAGATATTGTGAGTGGTTGCCAAGGTGTTGCTATGTTGCAGATAGTATGTTGTTAGTGGTTGCCAGGGACTGATAAGGTGTTATTAGGGGTCGCAAGGGTGTAACTATGGGGCTGATAGATTTTCTTAAGGAAATGTACACTTAGCTGTGCAAAACTAACTCGTTATGCTAAGGTGTTGTGAGTGGTTGCCAGGGTGTATCTATGTAGCTGATAAGGCGTTATTAGCAGTTGCAAGGGTGTTGCTATGTGGCTGATAAAAGGTTTTGGGTAGTTGCATGGTTTTGCTGCAGTATGTGGCTGATGAGATATTGTGAGTGGTTGCCAAGGTGTTGCTATGTTGCAGATAGTATGTTGTTAGTGGTTGCCAGGGACTGATATGGTGTTATTAGGGGTTGCAAGGGTGTAACTATGGGGCTGATAAGGTGTTGTAAGTTTGCAAGGGTGTTGCTACAGTATGTAGCTGATAAGGCGTTATTTTTGGTGGCAAGGGTGTTACTACAGTATGTAGCTGATGAGGTGTTGTTAGTGGTTTACAGGGTGTTGATATGTGTTTGCAATGGTGTTGTGTACTATGTATACTGGTTGTAACTTTTCATACAGTTCTGCACTGTTGAACCTGAGCTATACTGTATACTATGTAATACTGTATATTGCGTATAAAGACCAAAGTATAATAAAGCCTTATAACACCTAGCAACAGAAAAGCAATGTACTAACTAAAGTTTAGGACACTTTAGCAACTGTATAGAAACCCTCTGCCAACCACCCAAACACACCCCACTGTAGCAAATATTGTTACAGTATTTTACAATAGTCTTTTTTGTTCGTTGGTCACATCTGGCATGCTCTGAAACAGCTGTGTTGGCCCAGCCCTTCAGGATTTATGGCCCACCTCTCCACACCTCCACTCATCCTCTTCTCCACCCATCCATCAGCTACATCATCTCAAGCATTTCACTTTTTACAGTTACACTTTCACCTTTTAGTTCTCCTCTTACTCTTTAATCTCCCCCTCTATGCCTTATCTTTCACCCTGTCGAACCGTCAACCCTCATCTTCTCCTCCTTTAATTTTCACCCCATACGTCCCTCAAGACCTGTTTCAGATGTACCGCTCAGAACTTCCTCTTGAACTTTGCTACCACTATCATTCCATCTGTTTTGCCTTCTTGCCTTCTTCCATTTCACCAGTTTCAAAGACCAACATCCATCTATATTCTCTATGTTTCTATAAGAAAATGTTGTACTAATTTGTGTACATTTCATTAAGGGGTGCACCATACATATGAGAACGAAGGCCTCTACAAAAAAGTACAATAGTATTACAATAAAAGTACAATAATTTCAGAGGTAATTTGCATATATAAAGTCTTAATGATATAGTGGGAATAGACTATTTAATTCTAAAAATAATGGGGAGATTTAAAAATGCTTATGAAAAAACTAGTTGTGACTTTTTTGTGCAAAAGCGTTGACTCTAATTGTGAAGTATTCTCTAATAGTTCTCTTAATCTTATCAAGAACAAAAGCATTTTATCAACATCACAGTAAATGCTGTACTAAACGTAAGTAAAAAGGCATTGTTCTTACATTGTTAGTGAAACGTTCAAAAATGTTAAGAAATAACGTTTTCATAACTTAATGGAAATGTTAGCGAAACATTCTTAGAACATATTTTTGTAAGCTGGGACCCTTCCTTTACAGTAAATGCTGTACTAAACATAAGTAAAAAGGCATTGTTCTTACGTTGTTAGTTGAAACGTTTAAAATTTGCAGGTGTGATTTGGAAGAAGAGAGCAGATTTCTTCTCTCGTTGTCTGCTCGTGTATGTGTGTGTTTATATGTTGGAAAGGTTTCCCTTTATAGACTGTGCTGAGGCCTTTCATAGGCTTGACGTTTGGCCTGTCTCCAGACTCAAGCATGTAGTGACAGTAATAAAATCTTCTGATATACCAGTACATGCCTCCACGCAATGTCTTGCATTCCTCTAGTTGTTTTCTCAGTGTGTGTTTTTGTTCAAGCATCTATGATTGGTTGTCATGTAGGCATCATTTTTAGCATCGTTTTGTGATAAAGTCTGTTGCATTGCCTCTGTGCTGCATTGGACATAACACCTCGTGCATTTGGAGTTACCTCAGTGTTACTGTATAAATGTTACTATATTAAATACCATGGTAAATATAACTATTCTTACTAGCATATCTAAATATAAACACAAACATTTGCACTTTAGATCTACAGTTCAAAGTGAAATGCTACAAAAAAGTTTCTGCTACTACAGTAAAAACTACAGAATATGTGGAAAATGTGTCTAATACTCATGCTGTTGTCAGTGTTTTAGTTTCTTGTTGATGCTTTTGTTGTTTGTGATGCTAAATCTAAATTTAAGGTCACATTCTCCTTGCCCCCCATAGCTTCTACAGTAGCTGTGAGCGGAGCTAAAGTTAGGGTCTGCATGCAGTATTCATGAATGCTCTTGCTCTCCATCATGGTGATGGACTACGGCTCTTTATATAGCTGCAGAACAACTTATGAGGGTCGTCTGGTGCTCCGAGACCTCCTCGCTGTGAGTGTGGCCGTGTGATTCATCATGTAAATGGATCCATTTGCAACGGAAAGACACAATTAGCATGGGGCTAATTACTTTCCCCCTTGTGTTACCATGATACCACACGTCAGACGCCCCAGACCCAAAAGCTTACAAGAGTGCTGAGTGGCTTGTAGTAAGTTGTTATGGAGTTGCTATGGTATTCTTAGTGTTTTAGCACGTTGCTATGTGGTTGCTAGGGTTTTACATTTACTCGTATTTATTTATCAGACAGTTTTATGAATGACTTAAATGAGAAGGCATTGTTTTTAAGGTAATTTTGTCTAATAACATGTCAAACATTTTGTCTAATAATATTTTGTAAAAACTTAGTAAATGTTGCTATGGAGTTGTTAAGGTATTCTGGATAGATTATTGCTACTGTATTTGACTTGTATATGAATGTTATCTAGCAGATTGGTTTGGTTCCTTACAGGTCTGAGTCAAAAAGCCTAAACCCCGGTTTCTGTTCAGATATGACTCGAAGGTCCCCTTTAATGTGGGTCTATTGGATTTTTCAAGCATTTTGTAAATAGTAAATAGATTGGTAAGAAAATCAAACAGCACACAATTTGAGGTATGTTTCATGTCTGTAAGAAAACAACAAGGTCTGTTCTGATAGTATTGTGAAAAGAATCAGTGTCAATATAATAATGCACAGGTAAAGTCAAATAAACAGGCTTATCAGTTTGTGAAAGCGAAAAGGAAATGCTTTTCATATCTTACATTGTTGATGTCAAAGGCTAAGTGTCGTATTAAGCTACAGCTTTTTGGCACAAATCTATCTGTCAATCATAATATAGTTACTGGTAATACAACATTTGACCTACTTATACTGAGTTTCAGTCATATTTAGTTACATCGCATGTTAATAATTTTGTATTTTAGCGGGCCTATGAATTTTATTGTATTTGGGGTATCAAATTTTAGTGCTTATGATTATTTTATTTATGTGAGGCATAATGTACGCCAGCCAGTTGTTATCGCAGAATAAACCCTGACTTGTCGACAAGACATGATGTTCTGACAAGACCAAGAACATCTCATATATGTCATTAATTAAGCATATTTCTATGCAATTTATTCATAAGTGTTATTAGTTTTGCGCAGCTGTTATCAGGGAATAACTTATCTTTAATGTTGCGACCATACAATCAGAATCAGGTAGTCCAGAGCAGTGTGTAATAATTGTATATAATATAAACTTTGTCGGGTCCAGTGTAAAATCTGGTTGCTGAAGCAAAACCAGTTGAGATGCACTGGATACATATAAGAAACAATAAGTAATGATGTTCAGTGTTATCACCCTACGCACAGTTATCATTAAAGAGGGTAAATCATCAAAATAAAAAGGCTGATTTATTGGAAGGCTGGAGAACAGATGTGTCGCTTGAGGCTTTCTAAGAAAATAATATCACTCATAGTACGCAGAAGTCATAAGGAGTGGTTTATGTATTTTTCTGTTTCATTGAATGGTATTATAAAGATTTAAATGATGATGTCATCTCTGCATTATACTGGTGAACAGGAATTGTTATATTAAGAACTGTATGCTGATATATGACCCTAAATCATCCTAAATAATGTAAAGAACATTATGTGAAAATATACTCTTGATATCTTTAATACTGACTGAGTAAGATTATGTCAAAGATTGAAATCATAGTGAAATTAATAGGTGAAATCAAACTTTAATGATCGTTATCTCTGAATTAGATTTTTAGATTTGCGCCTGCTTTTCACAGACAGGATTGCTTTAGTTATATACAAATTTAGGGTTTATATGTGTTTTAGATTTCACATACTGTGACTATGAGCCAAACCAGTTAATCTCTTAATAGGTTTTATTATCATACATTATATGCATTCTCTGAAATTCGTTCTTGACGTTGCTAACCTTGACTGCAGGAAAGCACGCTAATACTTGATGTTTATCGTCATCGCAGATACTCCATGTGCATGTTTTTTTTATCTCATAGTTTACATGTGTAAAGGACAGTGTGTGTGGTGTGTTTGTGCCGGCATCCGTACGCAAGACAATACTGGAATGTGAGGAACGCAGCTCTCGCTTCCTGTCTTGTCGCTAGGTACCGTTTCCTGTCCAAGAAACGGAAAACACTGGACCAGTCAGAAAACATCACAAGCATTCGCTCACAAACACATCGCACAATAAGTTTTACGATGGGTAGCGGCACTGTGACCCCCCCCCAAAATGTCACTCGTAAATTTGTTTTTCATGTAGTCTGGTAACGTGAAAACTCCCCCAATGCCCCGCTCTCAGATCTGAGTTCCCCAAAAGTCATACACATCACCTCCCTCATGCTCACTCATGAAAAATGCCTTTGTCTTGTGCTGGAGGGGATGGACGAAAGGGAAGCAGATATTTTCATGAGCACAGTGTTCCTGTTTTTCTGAAGTTGGTGTAAATATGCGACGCAGACGGAGCCAAGAGAGGTGCGCGCGCGTGCGTGTGTGTATTAGATAAGGGCGTTGAACAGTAGCACCTGTGCTATTGCATAACACTGCTCTGTTGCTTCAAGCATTTCTATTCACCTTTGCTTTTGTTGTTTCCAGGGCCTTGTTGCTTCTTACACAATGCTGATGCTTGAAATTTGGGCCCCAAATCAAGACTTGAAAAATACTTTGTTGTTAGTCATAAATTCTTGGCTGCTCTATTTAAAGATTGTCAGTATTTTGAAGAGGTCTTTGATTTAGTTCAAAACCCTAGGGATGGACAAGGGGAATCATCCCATTAAGTCTAAAAATACTAATTGTAAATGCTGCCAAAGAATTTGTTGGAGTGACATGTTGTTTGATTGATAACATATCACGTATTTCACATGTAATCCAATGGGTCCACATTAGTTTTTACATGGGGATTTACACAAAGTGTTCCAAAACGTTTCGCATGTGATCACGTTTTTTTGCATGTGTGAATTTCACGTGGATTTTCTGTAATGGACTGTAAAAAATCTTACTTGGTATTTTTGTATTGTGTTTTAGTACAAATGTCTGAAAGTTTTCTACATCAAGACACATTTATTTGAAAAGCTAAATTATAGATTTGTGTTTTTCTTTAAAAAAAAATCTGCCAATGGGGTAAAAAAGTTTATTAAGTTAAGTTGGAAGTTTCTTACCTATTTTTGCTTGTTTTAAGCTCACTTGATTTTGTTTGTTTTTTGTCTGAAAAAAAAATCTTATTATCTACATTTTGGTCATTTAAAATATTTGTACTGAAAAACAAGACAAAAATACACAAAGTAAGAAGTTCATTTTTTTGCAGTACACTATGAGTATAAGCTTTCTTTGGAAATCGAAACCTTGAATGACGTTGCGAGCGAAATGCTTAACCAGTTTAGCTACAGAAAACACAAATGCTTCTTGACCTTTACTCGCTTTAACTGTTACAAACAGCATGTCCAAACCACATGATCTATATTCAGTGTGTGATGTTCACAGGTATCCCTCTTCAGGGTGTTGGTTGTTTATATACGGCTGCGATCTCTCTGCCATAATAGATGTGTTGCTGAGCAGACACTTCATTGAGTCAGCCCTGTTGAGTCACTGGACTGTGGACAGGCAGGCGATGAGATATTTTGCACTGCAGACGTTCACACGTAAGCAGCTTTTGGAAAGGAAATGGCCGGCATATGTATATGTATTAACCCAAAAATATCCTAATATGGTTAATTTAGAAAGTATATAGTCACTCAACTAGCAACAAGCGATGACAAGAAAGTAAATTATAGCGTAATGTTGCCGCTAACAGGAAGTAACGTTGACAGCTCAGGACTAAATAGGGAGTTGTGTGAGGGAGTGATTAAGACAAAAGAAAACCGAGTGATGGAGAAATATAAGGAGTGTGAGAGAAGGGTAGAGGTCAAGGATCCAATTAACACCGGCCGCTCGGTGTTAATACGGGTTAAAATATATCAAACCGTCAGCGGATTTTAACTGCAGACACCTCTATGGCAACCGTAATCTAAATAAAACAACAGCCGAGGACCGGAGGGACAACACGACTGTTTCACAATTCGAATTTCGAAAGAGTTTCAAAGAGAGCATTGGCGTTTATTTAAAGATGTTCTGCTTTTGTGAAGTAAAGCATTAGCTTGTTGCGTGATGGGGCTTTTCCTTTATTTGCTGAAGAAGAATTGATAGCAGGATGAAAGGAAGATCAGAAGCAGATGTTTCTTAACTTCTCCAAACTTCAGAATAAGAAGGAAATGGAGATGCTTTCGATTGTGCGAGCAAAGTTTTGTTTGTTTGAGAACCAAAAACTTGGACTCCACCATGTCCAAATTGTGTGTTGACAGGTGTAGTAGTGTTAAAATCTTCTAAATTGAATTGATTCGAATCAGTTCTCCAACATATGTTGGACAGTTGCTCTTTAGGCCGAGTCCCGGCTCATGGTACTTTGTCAATGTCGCCCCATCTTTCTCTCTCACAGCACTGTACAAATAAAGGTAAAAAATAAAATAAATTGACATTAATAGAACCATTAGGGTTGGAAATATAGTGGATTTCATATGTGTGAAGGCACAAGGTAAACAGCAGACAACTTGTGAAAGATGAATGACATCAGCAAATCAGATTATTAAATAGACGTAGTTGTTTCCAGTTTTCACTATGAATTATGAAATTGCAATATAAAATTGTTCGAACTTAAGGTTTCAAATGTTAACGAATAAACCGTATCCATAACCCGAGCCTTTATTTGTTTGTGCTATGAACATAAATAATTTTATTTGTGTGGCTTGTTGACGTTAAACATTATTTTATTTTATTATAATTATTATATATGTGATTTGACATGATTTTGAACTAATGGACAATAAATCTGTCTATAAATCCTAAATGAGGAACCTGAGGCGTATTAACATAATTGCATATTGTAGAGACATTTGGATGAGCTTTTTTTACCATCACCCAGAACACCTTAAAAACTGCATAGCCTTGCACTTACAAAACTACAGAACACCCTAGCAACCATATACATATTTCTTGGCAACCAACCAAATAACATTACATTGTGACAGTGATTTTTGCATGAACAAGCACTGAAGAATTTAGGAATAAAAAAAGACATAAATGCTGAGTGTAACATTTCATTCAGCATATTTTTATGAAGAGTGTGAGTGATTGTGACATATCCAAATAAAAAAGCAGTATAAAAGAGGAAATATATCCCAAAACACCCAAAACATATACACACGCAAGTTTATTCAACTTTCTACATAGGGACATACTATAGACCTCTACAGTTTTTTATATATATATATATAGCTGCTTGTAATGTACCCATAGACACTTTTTTAAATTACATTTAACTAACTTCTGGTGCAAACTATTTTACGAGATGACCAATTAGTATCAATCTCATTTATATGTTTTATGATCTGATTGTGCACCAGTGATGAATATGTTAAGAGTGTGGTGCTTCATTATTACTTTTTTCTAAAAAATTCTATTTTGCTAAGACAGCATTGATGTTTATTTGGAGACGTTCCACTTTTTGTACAGGGCTTTTCCTTAGTTTTCTAATGCTGAGTGTATTATTTCATTCAACACACACACAGAGTTTTTCCAAATGGGAATGTGCTATAGACTTTATTACAAGTCAGTTAACAAGTTGAGATCTCCTTAGCAGCCATTTTTTGTGAGGGCAATAAAAAAAATGTGTCCTTTACAAGTATAGCTTAACCCACACAGACACACACACCCAAGGAGTTACCGATTGCTTTATAGAAACGCATACCATGTGTTGATACCTAAAAACCTTTGCGTGAGATTGAAAGGTGAGATTTGAGAGTTGTGAAAATTTTCCAAATATTTATTCTTGTGGTTCCATCAATATACAGGTGCACAGACAGAAATAACAACCAAGTGTTCGTCTGTCTGAACTTTCACAGCAAAACACCCACACGCACACACACCCAACAGCGGATGCTTGAGCAGGGGTCACACTCTGTCAGTCGTTGTGCAGCTGAGAGGTCTCTCAAGTCTAGATGGGTGGGCTTCTCTTCACTGATTGTGTTTTAAGGGAGGAACTCTCAAACCAGCTGAGACAGACAGACAATATTGACACTGATTTATTGTTTTACAATGAATGGGAAGGCATTGGAAAGGCATTGGATTACAGTGATCGGCCTGTAGGAACATACTTTAAAAAAGTGAAAGTGGAGGTGAAACGTTCACCTCTGATGTGTCCCTGACTTGGGCACAGACATCTGTCTGTAAGTCCTGCAGGCATTGTGATGTCATTGTGAGTCATGTGATAAAGTGTTGTCTGTGGGGCAGACATTAGTCATACTCGCACTTACTCATTCACAAACATAACAAGACTAGGTCACAACAATGATTAAAGAGTTAAGATTCATGTTAGAGTTAAGAGTTAATGCATTAAACACAAAATGTTTAATTTTTCTGTGAATTTTTTTTTGTGACTGATGAATGTAATAGATGTCATGTGTTTTTATTACACATTTCTTCAGTGTATCTTAAGTGTGTTTTATTATTTAACCTTCAGACTGTCACTGCACATATTGAAAATACACATAGAAAAAATGCACTATCCGAACTACAATTTTGACTTTTGTAAACATTTTTTAATCTTTTTTATTTGAGGTATTTTTAAAAATAACATTAACATTTTTACTAGCTTTTTTAGTTTACATTTATTGTCATAAATATTGGTCAAGTATGTATTCTTAAGTTTTAGATCTTTCTATCAATATATAGTTTGTCATGATTAGAATAGAATTCAACTATTGAATATTAAATTGAATAGTGAAATAACCTTAGTGTTCCACCGGTGACAGTTAACGGGTTAAAATACAGATTCATAACCAGTATGAACTATTTATGGCCATACATTTTCTCAGTTCACCAATCATGGCATAATGGCATAAATCCAATACATGGTCCATTTTTTTAACTAGATTTATTTTATTACTGTTTAATTTCTCACCTTCCACACACACAATCTAGGTCCCATATGTATGTCATTTCTATAAATCCCACGTTTATGTGTTGGGCATTTGTCTCTTTAAGAGTGTGCCCTTACACAAAGCTGCTAAATCTGGCACAGGTCCGTGTGTAGCTCTGATGGCGATTATAACATGCTGCCATTAGGCTTTATTTCACCAATATATTAACAGCACTGTCTGAATCAACAGTGCCAGACCAAACACGCAGAACAACACCCTACATTTCCTGTGAGCCAAACAAATATATAAAATATTGTACAAAGTGACTCGTAGCCAAAACACATCTTGAGTAGTTCAGCACCTCATACTGTATAGGGCTCATCCAACGCTAGTAAAATGTCTTAGAATTGAGTAACTGTTAATTATATAATATAACTGTACGGTAATTTAACGGTAACACTACAAACATTAAATCTTTGTTAAAATAGTTTTTTTAAATGTAAATCATCAGGGTAATGAGTGAACAATACTGTTTTGTTCACAGTTTCATGTCAGTTTGTGTTCATGTCAGTTCATGTCAAATTATTTTATGAGGTGGATAATTCATATAAATATATGCACTTATATGCTATGGGACGATAATTTTCACAGTAGTGTGGGTTTAGGGTTGGGTCTTCCATTTGCTTTTGATCTACAAATTGCATGTTTTTGTACATTTCACATTGTATGAAATCTTACAAATCAGCCACTTTGTAAAATAGTTGGGAATTACTGTGAGATCAGGCTGGATTTTAAATATTTTGGTAAAAAAAAATCTAAATAATTAAAAAAAAAAAAAATATATATATATATATAATATTATATATTATTTATTCACTGACATTTTAATCATTCGTTAATGTTGTCAAAATTCATCACAGTAAAATGCGTATAGTGAATACAGTTTTACACTGTAAAATTAAATAAGAAAAAATGTCACTGTTTCTATTTGTATTTACTGCATACAACGTGTAATTGCATGGACCGGCTATCAATCACTAACCAGAGAATGACCTCTAGTCAGGCAATAGTAGAGCACCTCTCTCTCCTTCTCTCGTTCTCACAAACGCTACACACGCTTACGCTAATGTGGTTAGAACTGCGCTTTATATTACATGCGCACACACTTGTTAATACGCAGAGGTGTAGGGTGGTTGTTTGAGCAGTGTGGATAGATGGAGGTTTGACCGGGGCACTGGAGATCGGGCCAGGTGGAGCCCATGTGTGAGTGAGTTTAGCGGGGTGAGTTACAGGATGTGCCAGGGGTCACTTGGAGCTCTTACATAGCGCTAATGCATCAAAACCACACATAGCATCACAAGGCACACAATCTGAGATGCATTCATTCTGAAATGCTATTAAATGATGTGATCCTGCACTTAGTTTGAACCTTTTGCTTATTGGACGAATGAGCAAAAGCAAAGGAATATGCTTTAAAATGACCTGGTAAATCTACAATACTAATAATAAAAAAGAGAAGCTTTCTTAATGAAAAACTATTTGTTGAAATAATCTGGGCTAGACTTCTGAAGAGACTGGAGTTCTGTTCTAAAGCTATTAAAAAAACCTTCCTAGACAGCATTTGAAAGCATCTTAAGCAACTGTCTGGCATTACATGTATGAATAGAGCAATCTCACAATGCATGAGGTCAGTGAGTTAAATTATATTTCAGAGAAGTTTTGCATACTGTATAAAGGGACTATATGTAGAAAGTGAACAGCAGCCAGCAACTTATTGCTCATGCTTGTGTGCAGACTCCATAATGACTCGAGCAAGGCTTAGCTAAAACACTTACAATCTTAAATCATTAAAAACACATCCTTTAATAAAGTTTTTACCAAAGATTTTTACCATACTGATATCTCAGATGTCAATATTTGGGTTATTTAAATGCTCATGTGCCTGAGAGGCATTCTTTTTTGTCACATCCATAATGCATAGACTGATATTTTTGATGTTTTTGATAAACAAGGGTTTATCAAATAAATACATTCTGTGAGAATTTATACTTTATACTCAAGTTTTGAAAATGTCATGTCCAAAACACTGGAAGAATAACGGTTCACACACTGGCATTAAAAGTGAATAATACATAAAAATTCCTAAAAGAAATATATGTAATGCACATTTAATTGGCTAAACTGTTTTATTTACTTATTTTAACTATTTAAATATTTGTTCACTTTAAAAGATTTTGATGCAACAGGTGTTGCAGAGTTTTGACATTTTTAATTTTGCTCATTTAATGTTCTGTAAATTTATGGAACAAAGTGTTGCCACAAGTGTTGTGCCATTTAAAACATTTAGATCTTCTTATCTTGAGTAAAGAACATTTTATAAACCTTCTCAAATATGCACTGGAAGACTGGATGACCAGTCTGCTTATAGATAAAAATGTACCTCCACTTTGCCGAGATGGTTTCGGTCATAACTTTCCACTGGAGTCGACCTGCATCTACAGATTATTGCTTGGTCTATTTTTTTACACTTGAAACTCATCTTAGGCGGTCACTTGAATAAGCGGCCCCTACACTGGGGCCCTGTGGACACACATTCACTCATACCTCCTACTTTGAGGTTACCGAGCACTTGTGAAGACTTTTGCGCCTCTCTCTTCCTCTATTTCACCTCTCACTTTGCCGTCAGATCCACGGCCACCCCCACGTCTGCCTGTTTTCTCACTCTTCACGTTTATTTGCTTTATCTGCATAACATCTATCAGTCCGTCATATTCAGTCCTGCCCTCCCATATCGATTACACCACCTGATCTTGCCCTGCATACACGTCCATCTGCGCTGCTATGGCGACCATCCGCAGCCGCTACGACCCGTCACACTCGCACCCACAAATCAAAGATGTAATGTGACCACCACACGCTACGCGGATAGAGTCGCACTGTGCCAAAACACTCGCATACGCACATGTTGACAATGTTTAGAAGCTGTGAGTCTTGGTGTGTGTTATGCAAACTTATTTTAGCTGTGGCTTTCTAAATTATATCTTTTACTGGGTACAAAAGTGGCTTCACACTCCAAACCAAATGAAATAAGTGATGTCCATGCAAGTCTACAATAGTTGGCGAACTTTATGTTAGAATTGCTGTTAGATTTATTTCAATGGTAGTTGCTTGGTTGGCACTGACAGCTTTAAAGTATCTCAGCTGCTTGTTGCCGTCTTACATCTCTTTACAGTACGAAAAATCAAAATCATGTTAAGGAATCTTTCATAATCCTACAAAAAAAACAATGACGCCAATGATAAATTCAACATTTTATATTTATATTAAAATAGTATTATAACATTAACAATAATTCTCATCAGAACAAATAATTAATTCATTACTCTTGGAAGCATTTTATAAATAAGTTACGAGCCAGAAAATAAAAGCATCATTTACAACATGTGTTTTATAGCTTTACAGGATTTCAAAAGCAGCTGAATGCACAGACAGGTGTTTGGGAACAGCAGGCGTAAAATGTCAGTGACAGAGCAATCCATACTGCCCCCTACAGGATGGGAGAATTTCAACGGTAACATCATAAGGGCTAAACATCATTAACAATAATTTTATTGTTTTGCTTTAATCTTGATTTAGATCATATTTAACCATGCATGACCATGCTATATTGATTTATCAACATGAGAGCAGTTTAATAACCTCCAGTGTACGATATTCCAGTGTTTCTGCACCGAATAAATATTGTGCAAGATGTCCCTTACAACAAAGTACTGTAATGGTACCACGGTACGCTGATGGTATCAGATGGATTACCATATTCATATACCATGTTACTCCAAGGTACTTCAATGCATTATTACCATGGTGCCATGTCCAAAAATGCATGGCACTATTTTGTAAGTGCTATTATTCATCCAAGTTTCATATCTAGCCAGCTGATATCTTGGTATCTAATAAGCTTGGAGTGTTTATGTAGCTTGCAAATGTACGGATTACACGTTTTGCGATGCTTTTGTAATAGTTTTATACTCTGAACTCTAAGAGTCCTTCTTGCTTTGCTCTTCGAGAGTCCAAATTCACTTCCAGTTACACATTCCAGTTTTAACTTCTAGTTTGCAACTTCTAGTTGCTATTCCAGTAGTTCCTCAAGTGGGTAACAGTCCACAGTCATTTTCCAATCTGGCCCACAGTAGGTCTCCAGTTTCAAAGCTACTCTGACAAACAAGGGCCGACAGTAGTTTAAGTCAATATTGCACAGCATTTGGCCGTTGTATGCCGAATTATGCGTTTTAAATACTTGTCTTAATATTTGGCAGGCTGTTTTGTAGTCCGTATGGAATCCCTTTTAAGTCCGTGCTCACAGGATATCCTGAGTGTAGCCAGCTCCCATAGCGCAGAGACCGCAGAACTGGTGGCCTCCATTGACTGCAATGGCTGATGGGAAATGTAGTTCATAGGAGCTTATTTGGCAAAGATCAAAGACATTTCCAGTTATTATAAAAAGATATTTCCAGTGTGTCTCCGTTATATCCTGTGCGTCTCCGCCCTGACTCGCAGCTTTGTGGTTTCTCCTGGGACTTTGGCAGCAGTTCAGAATCATGGCCTTCTTCAGGACATTACCCTAATAGAAGATGAAAAATCCGATTAGATCTTTGATAGGATTTGATTATAAAATGTCATTTTTTGCTTAAAGAGGCAGTGTGTAGTTTTTAAGGGCATAGAATTACAATCTGTTTATTTAATTGAACAAAGGGGTCAGGAATTGGTTGGTTAGCTTTTGGCTTTCAGGCATTAAAATGTAGTTGTAAATTAGTTTTTTTAACATATAAATTGCACACATTTTATAGCAGTCCCCGATAATTAAAAAAGTGTGAAATCGACCAAGTTTTCCTATATTGCATTTTATAAAATTCCTATATTTTATCCTATAACTATATTCACTAGAAAAACCAGTTTTTGTCAACCGTGTCCCAACCAAAAATGGGTGTTTAGGGTAAGGCTAAATGTTTGTCTAACCAATTGCAAACAGGGGGAGTATTTTGAAACTTTATTTTTGAAAAAAATAATGATTAGTTTTGCAATTCTCTTTGTTTCCATAGTAACACATAAATTACACTGCAGCTTTAGTTAAATGCTTACTAGTTTGTTTATCATATAATCATATTGACATTACATTATCATCGCTCTCATTGAGGCCTTGCTCATCCTCCTCCGATGTTTCCGTCGCCGCTTCCGTGGGGGCTGAAGAGGGGGCGGAGTCTGTGGGGCTAAGGGTGTGGTCGGGGGAGCTTTCATTACTATGGGATAATGAAGAAAACAGACTTAATGTGGTTATGTGGGCGTTTAGCATGAAATTTTATCTCAAGGCATCCAGCTCAATTCTTAGAATCACATTAATTTGTTGACCCCGTGACTTTATATGCTACCTGTGACGTTAAAGAGCTGGGAACAATAACAGGAAGCTTAAGTTACTAATTACAATACAATGTGTACAGACACATAAACACACAATTATCCTGTTGAAGAGATCAGTATTGTTGGTCACCAGTATATGTTGTTTTTAGATACTGGTATGCTCTACCATATTACTAGTAAGCTTGATCAGAAAGATTTTACTGGTTGACCAGCATCTTTTACTGGTGAAGCATTATTTGCTGGTCTACTAAAAGGACTGGTACCAAACCAGCTCAAAATTGTGCCACAGATCTCCTACCTATTTGTTGTGTGCTGGTCTGTTGGTGGTTTGTTGATGGTGTTGTGTGATGATGGTGGTGTTGATGACGATGGTGATGTTGGTGACGAATATGGTGTTGCGTTTCATTTTGGTGCTCTTCTTGCGGCAACTTCTGATGATTACTCGCTTCTGATTGGTGATGGTGGTTGTGTTCTTTTCTAACTTCAGATTGGTCGGAGTGATGACCTAGCACTTCTGATAAGCCACTGGATTGGCCAATCACCTCAACATGGCTGTAAGTGCGACTAAGACCATCTAATTGGCTGCTGTGTGGCACACTGTGCTCTGATTGGACGGAATCGTCAGCAGGATTGTGTTTTGGTTGCTCTGGAGTAGTTTGATGCTGTGGTTGCTGTGGTTTTGGCTGTTGATCTTCATGGTGATGTTGGTTATAATGCTGTCCCACTGTGGGCGTCTTTATTGTGGTGCCGTCTCCACTTCCCAGATGTGTATGATGTTCAAGTTTCATGTGATGTTCCTCCACTTCCTCTGGTTGCGTTGCATCACTCATCATGTGCGGAGCTCCTAATGTGGTTTGTCGAGTCGGAACTTCTCCTTTACTTACATAAGCTGGTGTGTGTGCGAGCGTGTGTTGAGATGGGGTTTTTTGGTAGCCCTGTGTGTGTGAAAGTGTGTATTTGGACTGCCACTGCGGTTCCTGTGTTTCCTTGTCTTCTAAATGCAGTCTTTGATTATGTTTGAGCTCATCATGGCGATGGAGCTCTTCTTTTGATTGGGTCTTTGGTGCCATTACTTTAGGGTGGAGCCGGGGTGGAGGAAGGGGCGTGGTCTGGAGTCGTGGGGGGTTTGCAGAAATCCGTGATTGACAGCTGCAAGTTACGTGGTCCTCTACGGGTATGATTACTTTTTCGTAGACTGGTTGTCGGTTGATAAACTGAATTTTTGTCATCTGCATGGAGAAACAGAGAAATCAAAATAATGCTTCCTATTTTAAGTTTTGAATACAGTAGAAGTGTTCTAAAGTTTATAAGACCATTTACTACATAGTAAGCTATACATTTTTTTTCGTTTATGTTTATTGTTATGAAGATTTGTCAAATATTTATTCTCAAGTCTTATATCTTTCCATCAAAATATAGTTTGTCATGAGTAGATTATAATTCAACTATGAAATATTAAAGTAAATAGTAAAATAACCTAAGTGTTCCTGCTGAGGAACGGTGACAGTTAACAGGTTAAGCCTGTGTAGGTAACATGATAATGATGCCTCACAATGCTGTGTGTTAGAAAGCTCACTAGGTTTTGGAACACAACTAAGTAGTCATTGAAATGCTATTTGTTGCGCATGTGTGTATGCTTACCTGTAAATGTCGTGTGTCTATGGAAACTGGTACGCATTGTAGCACACGTGTGTTGCAGCAACCAGAGCAACGCTGCACTTCCACACACGGAGGCCATAACAGAAAATTCGCATTTCGTTTGTCCAACATTGAACGGGTCACCTCCATCACTTCCGTCCTCACCTTACACATCGCCTGCTGTGCCACCTGGACATCTGAGAGAGAAACAGGAAATAATTAATAACTGTTTAGTGGATTAACTGATTCATTAACTGGGATTGTTGTCTGTC
Organism: Beaufortia kweichowensis; assembly: GCA_019155185.1. NCBI lineage: Eukaryota > Metazoa > Chordata > Actinopteri > Cypriniformes > Gastromyzontidae > Beaufortia > Beaufortia kweichowensis. Next base: position 7,142,768 of record CM032818.1, on the reverse strand, counting down.
ATGGGTCAAAAAAAGCTTTTCCCGCACCACAGTGTTGATTATTAACACAACCCACTTTTAACCTGGCAACTGTCACCGTTCCACAGGTGGAACACTTCGGTTATTTCACCATTCACTTTAATATTTCATAATTGAATTTTAATCTAATCATGACAAACTATATATTGATAAAAAGGTCCAAATTAAAACAAATAAAAAAGATTTAAAAATGTTTAAATATGTACTATCATGTACTAATATGTAACTTTTTTTTTTTACACATATTTAATGTGTATCCAGAATATGTGCAATGACAAGTTGAAGGGATAGTTTACCCAAAAATGAAAATTCTTCCATTTATTTATTCACCCTTATGTCATTTTAAACCTGTATGACTTTCTTTTTTCAGCAGAACACAAAAGAAGATGTTTTAAAGAATGTTGATAACCAAACAACATTGACCTCCTATTGACTTCCATTGTATTGAGACAAAACCACTAAAACTTTTCTGAATATAACATCTTTTGTGTTCCACAGAAGAAAGAGTCACACACAGGTTTTAAACGACAACTGAGTGAATAAATGATGGATGAGAATTTTTTTCGAGTGAACTATTTTAGGGCACAGATAGAGAACAAATTCACTTAAACACACTTTAAAATGGTAATGGCACACGGTCAAGCACTTGAAGTAAACACACACACTCTTTCCAGATACTTATTTATTGTACTGCAACACATGACAGAAGCCAACCTCAATTCACTGCTTAGGATTTAGACCAGACCACAGACACATACTATAATTCACCCTCTTAACACTGTCAGACTGTGTGTGTTCAGAGTTTGCAGATCAGACTTTACTGAAAGTAAGCGTTCAGTGGGAGAAAAAAAGCATTATGGTTCGAATTTGTGTGTGAAAGAAGCGTGGGTGGTAAAATTGAGCTCTGAAATGTGTGTGTGAGGGTGCCCTAAGGACACACGGCGAGACTGGACTCTTCTGCCGCAGAGACAGAATCAATCACAGAGACATAACAGCAGACTCTAGATTCATGTGCCACATCCAAATACGCACATCTCACACACACTTATAGACACAGTAAAGCCACAACATTATTGTGGAATTCCCAAATTGCTTGGAAATAGACTTGAAATGCATTCAAATTCTCTAAAAGAACAAAGATGAAGAGACAAGAGCATAGAAAAGACACAAAGAGAGGAAGGGATAGGTCAGACTTACTAAGGCTTCTAGAAAAACGTCTGTGTGTCCCGTTGGAGTGAATCTCAATCTCTGGTTTGTCATCATCTTCCTCTGAAACAGAAAGACAGGGAGTGATTAAAAAAGACATTTCAAAAGATGGGTTCTGTCAAGAATTCAATCCAATTTAAGTAGTTTAAGATTATGAGGCTTAATGAGTTTAAATCTTTTATCTTTCGTGTCGGTAGACTTTTGACTGTTAGAAGAAAGGTCTGGTCCAAGTTGTAGCTGAGGCTACGTCTTTCTTTAAATTTGTTTAAAGCATTTTTAAACCCTTTCCAAACTTTTCTCATCTACGCTGAAACATTATGTTAACTTACGTTCCTGTACAGTGCATAAATAAAATGTGAAAAGCTGCGACATTTATAATTCCTGTTAAATGTTTATATAATTTTATTTACATTCATCTTTAACAGCGTTACCAAAGTAACCAAGTAAGAGCAACTAAAACAACTGCGGTAAAATGTCGTCTACTATCTCACTTGAATGGGCTGAATGGGTCACGTGACTAAAAATACGGCAACGTTTTTCGAAAGTCTCTGTTTCCACTTTGGAGAGCATTTTCGAAAAGCTATCTACTGCACATTCACTACCAATGTTCTAGTATGATGAATTTTGGGTAGTTAGTTGCACAATTAAGGGTCTCCTAATACCATTTGTCTCTTAATATTTGTAAGTTGCTTTGGATAAAAGCGTCAGCTAAATGCCTAAATGTAAATGTCAAAATATTGTCAAATTTGGCTGAAATGCTCCCAGTCGTAGAAGGGCTAAACATACTCACAACACACACACAAACGATTCCGGTATAGGGAACAATAGTGTAGCCTTGTGTTTTTGTCCTGTCTGTAAACTGAGAGCTGGATTGAGCTCAAGGTCACTGCTATTGTGCCTTTCTAGGGCTATACACAACCCATTCGTGTAAATATTGCCATTACACACACACACACACACACACACACACACACACACACACACACACACACACACACACACACACACACACACACACACACACACACACACACACACACACACACACACTGCATTCCAGACCCTCCTTCCTGCCCCACCTTCCCACTCCCATACAAACATACCAAAAATGACGAGAAATTTATGAATTTGGAGTAGTGCTTCACCTATATGGGACATGATTGGCTGATGATATTATATACAAATAGTTTATAGCTGTAGGTAGACCTTTGTGCAAATGGAAAAGCGAACATTTTTGTTAATTGTTCTTAGGTATAATTATCGACCAAAAGAGATCTTAAATATTATGATTTATAAATATTGATTGTTAAAGCTGCAGTCATTTCGCTCTATATCGCCATCTCTGTTTAAAATTATACCTGACAACGCGAATTATAAATCATTATAAATCGTTGTGAATCGGGTTAAGATGAGACAAGTTTCAACACAGATTTTTTTTATACACTTATTATTCGAATTTGAACATTAATATTTGATTTTTTTTTATTTTATTATTACGTATTTTAGGTGAATTACTAGGTGTGGAGCATATATACAGATATATTTTTTTTTTTTTAAATTTTTAATCTGTCACCCACTAATACCTAGAATAAATGTATTACAATACTAGTTTATTAATGTTTTATGTACCATAAGTAGACTCTTGTGCAGATTGCTGTGTTATGGACTATATTAGGTATTTTGTGAGTGTTTTGGTTTGGGCTTTACCTATTGATTCCACGTCCAGAAGTTTTTTTAGATCATCTACAGATGAGATTGGGCTGTTCAACACTAAATCCACTAGAGATGGAGGAAGAGGGTCTTTCTGAAAGAGAGATGCAAAGAGATGTTTAAAAACACCAGAAACATACAATTGACACCTGAACATACACACACCTGTTGAACTTTGAATAGCATGTTACTGTCTGTGTGTGTGTGTGTGTGTGTGTGTGTGTGTGTGTGAGTGAGAGAGAGAGAGAGAGAGAGAGAGAGAGAGAGAGAGAGAGAGAGAGAGAGAGAGAGAGAGAGAGAGAGAGAGCTTGACTGTGTGTTTATTTTTTTCTCTGTCCTTTATTAAGCTGTATTACTCATAATCAGGTCACTGTTTGTGTGTGTATGTGTGTGTCTGTGATGTGGTCGCTGTCATGTGGCAGGCAAACTGTGGGAAAACAAATACATAAATAAAACATATTGCATAAGTAATTGTGCAAAAACCACATATATACACGCAAAGGGGTTCTTCGTGCACTTGTTATACATTACAGGCACACTGTAGCCATACGAAAAACACAAATATTTAAACAACAATCACATTATAAACTTGCATATAGGGATTATCAATATTTCTATGAATCCAAACTTGTTAATAATTCTCTGAAATGTTTATCCTTTGATGTACTTAATTATAGGCATCAAATACAAATATTGTTGACTTAATGTTGAATCAATGTTAAATTGGTTATTCTCAACACTGATTCAACATTAAATCAATTATCTTTGCTATCTGGGTTGGTAACACTTCACAGTAAAGTTGTGTTTGCTAACATTGGTTATTGCATTACCTAACATGAACTAACAATGAATTATATATTATACAAGCATTTATTATTGTTTGTTAATGTTAGTTCATTTTGCATTAGAAGATACAACTTTTTTGATTTTAATAATGTCTTAGTAAATGTTTAAATGAACAATCACTAAGATGCTATAGTAGATGCTATAGACGTATTGTTCATCGTTTGTTGATTTTAACTCATGTAGTTACCTAATGTTAATGATTGTGTTACCAATGCATTTTTTTGACATTGACCAATAACCATTAAAAAAGCTTGTTAAAAATATTTGGCATACTGCATGACCACCCACCCATAGACCTAAAATATATATTTGAAGCAAACAAGTTAACACTCAATTTTATGCATTGTCAAATTAAAACACAGCTATGTTTGCATTTCTTTGCATTACCACAAGAGCCGCTATGGTGGACATTACCATATATGGTCAGTTTTATCCTTCTGTTCAACTAATGTGCTATGATGGCACAGTTCAAAAGTTTTGCTGCCCTGCTATAGCAATAACTGCACAAATAAATAGTTTAATATGTTAGCCAGAGCTGATACAATGTTACAAGTTACAAGAATAGGTATTTACAACCAGACCAAAGTATGTTTCTGTTCTTACAGATCAAAACCAGTAAGTGCTTCTGTCTGGGCAATGAACATGTGAACTACTAATAGGTTGCAAACATAACAAAGGTCATTTGTTCAAAAAATGTATAAAGATACAGTAACAAAATCTTGCTGGTTTTCTAAGTCAGTGAGAGTTAATGAGGAAAAGGGCAAAATGCAAGTCTAGAATATGTCACTAAGAAAACCAGATAAACCAGATGTACTGCAATGATGACCATTTGCAAAGTACAATGAAAAGCATCTGTTATCTTTATGTGTCTGATAAGTTGATGATAAACCCTCAGGTGTGTAAAATTGCAAGTCAGTGTGAAACAAATGTGCACTCAGTATGTCATGACACTGTCAAATCCATAAGTGCATGTGCATGTATGTGTGTAATGCTGACCCTATTATGATGACATCACTCCCATTTGCCACATGCTCTTGCCACAGTAATGCTTAATGGATCATGGGACACTATGTGCACAGGAATGCCAATAATTCATCCAAAGAGAAAGTTGATAGGGAATGTAGTGTAATTATCGACCTGGATTGCGGATTGCTATACTGTACGCTCTCACGCGCACACATTCAAGGGCGGCCACATGGCAGTCTGCCATAACTTCGAATCCAGACATAAAGAAATACTGTATGCACGACCGTGACTAGAAGCAAACTCGCGCACACACCCTGTCCACACCTGCACACACAACCACATAGATTCCATAGGCTTGATAGATGTATTGAAAGAAGGATAAAAAGAGAGGGATTTCATTCAGAACGCTGCTGATCTGACCGTGTTTCAGCAATCATGCTTACATAGTACAGGATTAAATATGATATGACAGATGAAGTACAGCATGGTTTACTTAAAGGGCTAGTTCACCTAAAAATGTACATTTTATCATGATTTATTTTTTCATGTTTTTCCAATTCCAAATGAATTTCTTTCATCTGTGGAACACAAAAGAAGCATTTTTGAGGACTACCCGGCCCTTCCATTGTTAGTATATTACATATGATTGTTTACATGTAGTGAAAGTCAATGGGGACTGGTGTTGTCCAGCTTCAATACAAAAAAGCACTTTATCAGTATTAAATGAGTGGCCCACACAACATATGTGCTTAAGCTTCTGAGCTGATGCTAAGAAATATACTATTATACAAGCTGTTATACATTGAATATCTTGACATCTGCAGCCTGCCCTAGCTCCGCATAATGCGATCATGAGAGTTCATGAGATAAACAGTGATGTCTGGTTCCTGAACAAAATGTTTGTATGAGTCAGAGCTTTCCATTATCACTCAATAACAACTTATGATCTGTCTGTCACAAAAAGCTACCTTGAGGGTGTATTTTTGTGTGTTTTTAAGCTTGAAAGCTCCAGTCCCCATTCACTGTAACTGTAAGGAAAAGATTTGCACTAATTAAAAAAATGTCTTCATTTGTGTTCCAAAGACAAAATGAAAGTCTGCTGGCTGAAAACATGTAGGTGAGCAAATAATGACTGAAATGTTATTTTTAGGTGAACGCTAACCCGTCAGACACGAGCACAATAAGGCCCGTCAGTCTTCTGTTTTCAAACACTGAGTCATGAATGAAATCCACATTGATTCCCTCCTCTCAGGTGTAAGGATTAACTTTCATTTGTTCGATTCCTGAGTCATGCCCGCGAGAGCAATATAAAGAAAAAAATAAGCTCTCAGGGCCGTGACACACGCGTAATGCGAGAGGCAAAGCTAAATCATCTTACGTGACTTCATCCTCACGTCTCTACCATCTCGTCTAGATTATTCCTCTCTCTTATGTAATCTGGGCACAATACTTATGATGCACCAATCAGAGAGACTGAAATCCCATCAGCGGTGACCTTCTAAACTCTCGAAAACACTCTTAATAGGGCAGACCTAAAGTTTGCTGGGGTTTTTTGTAGTTGTAGTGATGCAATGGTGACATTTAAAAATCTGATTACAGAAAACATCACATGGGGATTTAGGTCTTAAAAGTGTGTGCATGAGTGTGTATGTGCATCTAGTTGATGTGCATGTCATAAAAACCTTCTCACAAAGGTCAAGGCACATAAATGGGAATATCTGGATGCGTGAATTAAGATGCGTGAATGATTCTGCCAAGCCACATTTTACTACCCATTAATTCAAACAAAATTGCTAAAAGATATCTTTAAATCTACACACTTTTTATCTTTTCAAATGTCTTTTAGTAGATTTTCCGACTGTGAGCACTACTATGAGCACTTCGGTAAAATTGCAGTTTTGCAAAGTTAGTAGACAATTCTGCTAATCTAAGAATGGTACTATAAAATATTAGTTGCTAAATAATTTTCTAAATTAATTTATTTTCTACACTGGTTTTCATAATTGTGCATTTGTGCAGATTTTTTGTGCAGCTTTACCATAAATACATATTAGTACATGCACTGTAGAGACATTATTGCAGATTTTTGCTAATTGCAATATTTTTATATAATAGTAGGATATAGTAAAAAATGATATTATAGTGTTGGTGTTGTATTATTAATACAATAGTGCTATTAATCAATAACTCATAATTTGTATACTGTAAAAATAATTTAGAAGATTGTAATCGTAATCTGAATTGAAAGATGACTATTATATCAACACTATTATAAAAGACCCTCTATATAAAACCTCACAGGAATATTTTAATATATCATCTCAAAGAATAATGTAGTGGTAAATTGGGTTTAAGCAATGCAATGGCAATGATGCTCTTGGACTGAGTGATGTGTTTTGGCAGTGGTGTACCTGGGAACGAATCCAGGGCACATTAATGCTGGCAACACTAACTGTATCTCTTTATTAGAGTTCAGAATTGCAGACACAAACAAATACAGATTAAGCATCAAATCCAGTACAGTTTCTCTGTTATCAGGGGTCACTCGGGCAAACTTGTGAGGGAATCTGTTACACTAATATCACACACGCTTAAATTTCATCCACCAAATCAAGACGCGGTGAAAGCAGCTATTGTTAAACGAGACCTATACAATTAAAAGCAAGAGCGTGCGCCGATCAGATCGTGACGTCAGTCAGGTGAGGCTTACCTGCGAGCCACCGGAGCGCAGGCACGCCGCGAGCGCCGCGAGCACCAGCAGCAGAAGCCGCGAGCTCATCATGCGCGCACATCCAAGTGTCTCGCTCTATGTCAAACACGCACACGAGCGCGCACTCGGCTGCGGTGAAGTTTATTCCAGAGTCACTTTAAACGCGCTGCCAGTTGATCCGCCAGTGCGCATTAAACTCCAGTGTAAAATATGGTTACAATCACCGATCCGTTAAAAACCGCATATTATTAAATTAATGAAAAAGAAAATTCCACTCTTCAGTTTAAAAAAAAAATAACGTTTAAATATCCAAGTGTGTCCAGTGTGTGATCGTGTTGATGTTAACAAAAAAGCAACGCATAATCATCCAAAGCTCCACAAGTATGCAACTTTCCTCTAGTAAGCAGCGTGGCGCGTGCTTCTCAGGTGCTTTAATGCTCCACTGCTGCAATTCAGCCTCTGACTTCAGACTAAAAGGCAAGCCCCGCCCCCGCGTCACCCGATTGGCTCTCCGCCCCTTCAGGGCTGAGCTCATGTTTCCATATTAGGCAAATGATTAGGAGTCATTCTGCATGATGAGAGTGGCTCAAACGTGACCCTGAGGTTCTTAGTGTTACTTTTATTTGGAAAAAGTCCGTTTTCCCACAGCCACCTGTTCTGTCTGAAACCACTGGAGGGACCGATAGCAGTCAACTGTAAAATCATGGATCATTGGGCAATCCAGGCTTATAAGACAAGACATTAAGACATAAAAAGTATTGGTATTGGTAACTTTATATTACTTTTCACAATGCATTGTAAGAACATAAACCTGTCCTGTTTTTTCACACCCCCAAAAAAAACATGAAAAAACCTTTAGTGGTCGTTTTCATGTATTTAATTAATAAGAATTCTAAAATCTAATCTAATTCTAAAAGGTTTTATTATTTAATATTTTTATTATTTTTAATGAATAATTATTTTTAAAAAATGTTTTAATGTAGAAATTGTAGTGAGTAGTCAGTTCTAATAAAAAAGCATTACACTAATACAAATTTAGATTTTTCCACTTATTTTTTAAATAAGTGCAGTGATTTCTTATTTTTAGTGTTTTGATAGAAAAATAGTTTTTGTTATACTTTTTTCTTTCACTTCTGGGGTAGCAAAAGGCCTGTCCTGAATGTGTTTTTGTGGGCTTTGTAAGACTTCTTTCAATAAAACAGAGGAACAACATTACTCTGATTTAATATTACTATATTCAGCCTAGAAACTAATAATGAAACTAAGAAGTGCCTCAACAGTTTCTGTGATTTGTGTTTTGGGATTTCCATCTGAAAGATGAAATCATACTGTAAGGATGAGGTCATCTCTATCTCTAGTCGATGCAATAAGCATATTTGCAAATGGTGTAGGGCTTATGAGAAAGCTAAATGCTCTGCATTAGTTTGCTAAAACTCCATACGGTTAAATGAAGTCTTCAAGTCTCTCCTGTCTCACTGTATGTTGTTGGATAGATTTACATTAGGGGTACAGTGTGTGCCAACACCCTTCAGGAGAGGATCACATGCATCACGCATTCTGCCGTGGGGTCAGAGGTCATGAGGACATGGTGGCCCCCTCTGCTGCAGCTGCAGGAAGTGACACGGGCGGTTGAGCGTCTCAGGGGAGCTATTAATAAACCTGCTGACCTTTTCTTTCTGCATGCAGCGAGTAATTGACATGACACGCGTTATCGTGAGTCGCAGGAATGGCCGCAATCACCTGTGATCAGTGATCAGAGCATTCTGCCACTCCTCACCACAGATCCAATAGAGAGAGAATACTGTAGTATACTGTTCCAAACACAGCCAAACTTGACCCATGACCTTTGGCCTCATGTGATCCTCTGCTAGTTTACTGTCATCCAGTAGTTTAAATAATTAGCGTGTACCCTGTAAATGATCAGCTCCAATATTGGAGAAAATAAGAGCATTTAGTGCAGCAATGTAAAGGAAAGTTTTGTCGTCATATATTTTCCCTCACGTTGTTAAAATTGCATATGAATCTATATTTTAAGAGATATATCTAAAAGATATTTTAAGAAATGTCTTAAGTCATAATAAAAGAATAAAATAAATAAAAGTCATACAGGTTTGGAATGACATGAGCGTGAATGAATGAATACAGGATTTTTACTTTTGTGTGAACTACCCCTTTAGGATAGGGGACATGCAGAGTGTTATTATCTCGTGTCACTGCATGGGTGGCAGGAAGAGAGACCAGCTTTGGCACAACTTTCATTGCAAATTCAGTCCTGTCTGGTTGTGTGATTCGATTGATAACGGCAGTTTTCAAGCTCCATTAGTAGGCCAGCCAAAATTCCTGATTTCATCATGCAGGCTTTGAAGAGCCGCCCCTCCCGTCTCACCCCTTCACCCTGCCTGCAGAACTTTTCTCTCTCTTCTTCTGGCTCAACAGTGGCCAATGAAAGAACTGAGATTTTGTCAGGGAATTTCTGATGGAAATTTAGCCTGAAAACGAGAGAGAGAGAGTTTCTTAATATAATACATTTACAGTTAATGCAATTAATGTAATAAATAATAAATAAATAATTAAATAGTTATGTTAAAATGTTTACGTCAAATGATAAATACAAACAATTTGATAAATACATCTGCTTATAAATATTAATTAATAATTATCATTAATAATTAATAATACATATATATTTTTTCATATTAATTAATTAATTAATTAACCTATTATTATATTATTCTGTATTACTGATTATGTATGCAAGCCCCAAATTTTCGATGATATTCAAGTCTCTAGATATGTTTTTTAATCATCAGACCCATTTGTAAATCCAATTATTTTAAAACTAATAGCACATTTCTGTTTAATAACCGATGTTTCGAGGTGTCTTAAGCATAAACAATATCATACAGGCTTAAGAGGTCAGTTTTTTAGCCAAAGTGCTTCTGCTTTTGTTGCAGTTGGCTCAGAAGGTAAAATATGTAATGTATTACACCTTTCTAGGGGATACAGTAACTGGTTGGGGATTTTGGTCTTCATCTCCCGATTGTCTGGGAGTTCTGATCGAACAATGGCAAGCTTGCAGTCTCCATGCTGTGAATTTGACTTTGCTTTCGTTCTCAACCTACTTCTATTAAAACTGAAGGATTAGAGGGTGGGAGAGAGGTTGTTGGGGGGGCGAGAGAGGGAAACTGTTTGTGCATTGTATGTGTTTTCCCGAGTCAACAGCGGAGGAAATGAACACAGCAGCTAAATATACAAACATCACAATGAGCTAACAAATAGCAGCTGCGCGCTGGAAGCCTAATGTAATATTGAGTATAATAGCAGATGAAGACAGGGAGCGGATATGAGGATCTGCTAACAAAGTATGGACAGATAGATGGACGGCAGGATAGATTTATCACTTTATAGTTTGATGATCATGATGATGAACCGGAGGTCAAGGAGATAGCGGAGTGCCAGGTAAATGCTACATTATGGGATGGGTTGTCAGAGGCCCACTGTTCTCAAAGTGACACTGGGATTAGGTGTTTGTATGCCGTTATTGTAGCAGCAGGTCATGAGGGAATCACCGTTCCAGGCTGGAGGAGAAAACAGGAAGCCGTGCTGATGGTTTTTTTCCTCTCGCTGGTGTTAATGTGGACATGGGGTTCTGGACTTAACCTGACGATCGTAGAAAGCCACAGAGTTTTACTGTATTTTTGTCCTGGACAGAATCATTACCACTGCGTCTGTCTACAAAAACATTCACAATTTACTCTTCTTAACATTGTATCTTTTATTGCCTGAAATATGAATTTAAATCAATTGGCACTTACATTGCCAGAAAATGCACCTGCTATTGTTCTGCCCGGAAACAAGGTTGGGTTCTAAGGTACCAGGTTCCAACAATAAGCACTTGAGGATGAACTATAGTCACTGTTTTGCATAAAGAATTTAAAGTGTATTTTTTATTTTGTATTCTGTTATGAAATAATTGGTAGCCTACTAAATTACTTTTGGCTAGACAAACTGTAAACTTTATTTATTTTTTAAAGATTTTCCTATGCTGATTTGTTGTTATTTGTTACTGCTTCATATACCAGTTTCATATTAACCACCTTATTTGCCATAAAAAACAAACTGAATGACAGTTGACTCGTTTACATTGTCAAGATGAGCTCTTACTGTATAAGTGGGCAGATCTCCGGCATTAAAAGCTGATAAGAGACAAAAAAAGTCTAGCTTTGTTGAACTAAAAGGACGCTCGTTTTTACAATTTAAATGAAGCGAATCCTACCGTCCTTTTTTCTTATTATCTCGTTTGAAACTAAAAAGGACCTTATCAATGTATGTTTTCTGCTTTGTTCCCCACCCCTTACTTAAATGTCACTGTTGTGCATGCAAACAGAGATTCATTGTGATTGTTGATGATCTTTCCATCCATATGCTATTTCTGTAGTATTTACTGCACATATAGTATTACGCCCAAAATCAGAGGCAGTTCAGGATACTTTTATACTGTAATATCCACCTTTGAATATTTATGTAGGCCCTATAAATAAAACCCTCATTACAAAACAGAAACCTTATGTCTTATTCCCACAGCGACCTTACAATATTGGCCATTTTTAGGGCTGGTCTGTCTTAAATAGATAAACTTAAGACCATTATGCTGTTTAGAAATAATTACATGAGCTACATAAATACTGCAGGACTGAAAATAATACCTGCTTTACACAAGTCCACATGTAGTAGGATTTTTTTATTAAATAATAAATCCATTTTTTTATAAATTAAGAAAATATATTGGATTGGTGTTTGCAAAAATATGCCATCACGATAGGGTGTTGTGGCCAAAGTATTGATATGTGGTTGCCAAGTTGCCCCATGTACACATCTTTATGATTTTCTGGCTAAGCCCCTACTTAAATGCAAACCTAGGGTTTTTTTGACAATTCTGTCATCAAAAACCATTAGTTCAAACACAGTACAAATTGCTTAAGGTTGTAAAGAACTCTTACATTAGTCTTGTAGAACTGTTCAGGCCTTAAGGTGCAGCACAATCCCCTATTAACCATCTCGTGTTTCATTGGGGTTTGAAAAGTGTGGCAACATTAAGGTCAAATTTCAAGCATATCTGTAAATTTGTGGTTTGTAATCCACGATTAAACCAGAGCCAGCATGAAATCAACCCCGTCCTGTGTTCTAGCTCGAGCACGTCATATCAGATAACGCACATCTTCATATCTGGCAACCTGCCACTTTGGCTGTTGCATGAAGAGGCAACAAACCTCAGGCAATCAAAGGCTGCTTGTTTATACACTGAAAATCTGATATATAGAGTTACAGCTGCTTTGTGGATAGATTTGTCGACTAATCTAGATCTGTTTCACCTGGAGTTCTGAGATTCATTATGGCATATGGATCATTCGGAATGATTATTGAGCTCAGGTTCAGCTTAACAGCAGCTTTGTGTTTCGAGATGTTTCAAGCTTGCAAAAGTACAAACCTGACAAGCTTTCGATGAACTCTGTGAGGTTACACAGTGTCAGATTCTGATGAATAGGCAAACCAAGGTGTGTTTTCTGGGAACGAGGGGTTGGTCTGACCTGAGGTGTTAGGGCCACAGGTATGTACACAGCTAATGGGAGGGCAGCCACAAGTATTCAAGGGTCAGATCTGTGCACACACTGGTATGGTAATCACACAGAAATTGAAAGTGCAGGGATAGCTATGTTCACAAAGAAATCAGACCTCAAGGGTATAACCAGGTGCAAAGACATTTATTGGTCAGATTATGAGTTACTTAAGGTTTACTTTGGAGTTTAGCTTCAAATATCATGGTAATTATAACTTAGGTGTTTACGCTAAACTGTTTTTAACTAAAACAAAAAACAATTTTCGCATTGTGGACGTTTATTTATATGACTGTAGCGTTTTGTGAGCCTGGAAATGCATAACTGCAAATGAAAAAGATACCACTATCTTTTTTTGTACACTACATTTACATTTACTGTATGCATTTGGCAGATGCTTCTATCTAAAGTGACTTGCAGTACCTTATACCTTATTTTTTTTTTAGTATGTGCAATCCTTGGGATCGAACTCCTAACTTTGGCATTGCTACAGGATGGACATGATCTTCAATATTTCCTACAAAAAGACTTTGTGTACATAATAGTGTATATATTTGTATAAATTGTATATATACCTGTGTAATAGTGACATTATGTGCATGCATATTGTGTGTTTAGTCCACAGGCATGCACACCCCTTTGCATAAGAACACATGCATTTTTTAGTCTTTTTTAGTCCTGTGGGTCTGTGTGAGTGGGGACCGTTTTGACAACATTGATGTCTGTACATAAAACTTTTAAAAAATCCTTAGGAATGCGAAATGCAAAGGTAGATTTTTAGTATATTGTTGTTGTGTAAACATACCCTTATGCGGGCGGTACTACAGCACTGTTGACTTCTGTCAATGCAACTCCAAAGCATAACCTCACATACCAACAATATGAGATTGATGAGTTTTTGCACCGATTAACACATTTTTCACCAAGTCAACAAGTTTTTACACAGTTTATACAGTTATTTTACTTTAAAGTGATTACTTTTCATTTCTAATTGTTTGTATACACAAAAAATTAGAGCAAAATATGATGTATTAAACTATCAAATTTTAATGATGTCCTGGCATTAAAATTACCAGGATTTTTTGTTTTATCAGATTTTATTTCAGATTTATTTTTATATTTAAGAGTAAACTATGTTCCTGGTCCACAAAAGTGTCACCAGTAAAAATTGCTAAACAAGTAGAGCATGACGCCAGTAAAGGTAAGGTCATGGGTTTGATTTATAACCGTGATGGATCATTTAACTTTTGGACATTTAAAACAAATACCTTAAAACTGAGAAGAAGTTTTTGATTTGTAGCGATTGAACAAATCTGGAAGTATGAACATTTCTCATGGTGAATTCATACTGAATTTTATCATCCCCTTCCGGACACGTTTGAATGAAGGTAGTAACTCTCACAGGTGGCTGTGCGGGTTAGAGGGATGTGAGACTTAAGATCCAAGAGGAGTGTTTTGTGGGAAATTCCCAAAGCACGGAGGGTCTCTCTCTCTTTTACTCTTTCGCACTATGAAATTATGAAAAACTTTGAGAGCATCCGTTCTACTGTTCTCCCCTTTCCTGTTCCAAGTCCTCAGAGGTTGAGGAAATCGGCACCTGGGGGATTACAGCGACTTTGGCCGCCTCTCTCTCTCTCTCTCTCTCTCTCTCTCTCTCTCTCTCTCTCTCTCTCTCTCTCTCTCTCTCTCTCTCTCTCTCTCTCTCTCTCTCTCTCTCTCTCTCTCTCTCTCTCTCTCTCTCTCTCTCTCCAACACACACACCTCATTCTCACATCATAAATATTATACAGTCAAAGAGAAAGACTTGTCTTAACAGTCCCCTAACAGTTCTCTGGGTCAGTGCTCACCGCTTAAACATGTTTCTCTGTGTGTTATCCAGCCCATAATCATATATGATGACATGTACTGTGCATGTGTTTTCAAAAATGTTCGAAATCCGGCCACCCTGTGTTCATATGTGCACACCGTCACACCTAACGTGAAATCGTCAATAAGCCCCCGTCTTTATTTTGACTAAAGAAACTTAACAGTTTTATAAAAAGGATTTCCAGATCTCTTGAATTGTGGAATTTGAGAAACTTCCACCCATGATAACAGATCGTGTTTAAAGATTAGATGCCATATGCAGCCATGCAATGCTTTAAAATTACCAGAAGTGAACGTTTCCTGGTAAAAATGTGTAAAACGTGTAATTAGGAGCACAGTGTGTTAGCTGATATTTTTCTAAGACCGTGTTTCTTACTATGGTTACCTAAATATCTCAGTTGTCTGGAATGACATGTTTGAAAGACGTATATTTACACAGAACCATATATGCACATGAGTTTCACACAAAGTTTTTATGAGCATTTTTTTCACATTGTGAGCTTAGCGTTTGTAGTATTTCTTGTTATGCAAGTCACATCTTCAGTTTTGATAATGTTGCTACACTTCTTAGTGATTGTCTTTTACATTGAGTCATTTATGTAGTTCATGGTTATCTGATGGCAAGTTTCTTTAATGTGGAGTGAGCAGGGGTTAATATCCAAACATGTTCAGCAATTAGTACAGATGTGCTTTCTGTTGTTAAAGTTAATGAATGGCTTAAAGTGAACACCTGCCTTACACCCTTCAAACACACATACACATAAACACACACACTTTAACCAATACTCCCTCATTAGCCTTTACACCCTATGGCGCTTTTTAACATGCGTGCGATTTGTGTGTGTGTAAAGCATGTTAGATCAGTATTTTATGTTGTGAAGGTTATTTAGTTTTACCGGAAATTATTTTTGCTATTTCTGCAGTAGAACTGATTTCCAGCCCATATTGTGTTTTTGTCCATCAGTCTGTTTTATTATTAAATGTATTTTCTTATGCATGTTATTTTTTATAAAGCAGTAATATTGAGAATTATTTTCATTTTTATTATTACACAGCATTTTCTTGAATACGTGAATTTGATTGGTCAATCGCAATATTCCAAGTTATGCCATTCCCCAATAACAACCACTCAAAACTAATAACACAGGGTCAACTTGACATTAGAACAAATTAACTCGGGAATAAATTAGATAGAAATATGCCGAACTAATAACAAGTATTTAATTATATTACAAATAATTAAACCAAATTGCATGTTTGTCTTTTTTTAACGTTGTGTCTTGGCTATCAGTCGTGTCTGAAGCTGATAGAAAATGTTTTTTTTCAGAAATGTTTTGTAATCGGTACAAATAAGCCGATGAAAGATTTCAAATCAATATTTTGTGTCCAATAATTTACTCATGTAGCAAGCTGTGTGATAAGCTAAATAATATTCAGCAAGCCAGTCGTTATCCCAAAATAAATTTTATCTCCATTATATATTAAAAACCTTTGCTGTGTACTGTGATTCAGTGTGTCAACTGAATAAACATGCAAACACAAACCACAATGTTCTGCTTTCATTCGAAGTCACAAGCAGCTAAACAAAGCATGAACAGGAAGCTTGCAAGCCATAATGTACCAATTTTGGATTCTTATTCACAAAACGAGAATACCAAACCAACCAAAAATAGCCTGTGTTCTTGTTTCCAGAGTGTGTTTAGTGTCAAAAAGGAACAAAGATGGTGTGGGGTTGTCACTTTTGAGATGAGGCCACCCAGATACATACAGGAAGTATGGGCGTGACCAGTACGAAAATTAGGAACAGAATTGTTTTATTCTCAGTCACAGTGAGAAGAAAAATTTAAATATGTTGTGTGTGTTTGTGAGTGGGTAAGTGACTGCATGTGTGATCGTTCTGTTTATATCTAGAAGTGTGAATAGCATCTTAACCCATCATCGAACACACGTATGTATTTCCATGACAGAGGTGGTGGGGGAATAAGTTTAAGTCAAGTCTTTATTTCCAGCTTCAGCAAAACGTAAGAAGATATATATAGAGATAATCACATGGGTTTTAATGTGTGGAAGGACTTGTTATACATGTGTCATTTGGTAGGCAGGGTCGCAGCTTGATAGTCACCTTCAAATTTCTCAGAAACTCAAAATTCAGTGCTCATTTTCAAACCTAGAGGTCCCCAGTCCAGTTCCCTGAAGGCCATTCCACAGTTTGGCTCCAACCCTATTAAACGCACCAGCATGTAATATTTAAGCAATCCTAAAAAACAAGAAAAGTACAGAAGTTTATCCATTAAGAATTACTTAAATTTAAAGAGAGAATAAATTCAGGTGGTTAATGGGAAAGAAGTGAAAGAGATTTGTAATGTCAACCAAACAGGAATGATGTTTTAGCAGCAGCAGAAGAACATTTCAATGAAGAAATAATATGACAAACGACACCATACATGAATGTACACTAGTAACAATAAGACCAGGAATGTGTAAAAAACATGTACATGAAGCTCCATAAATGGCCTAACGTCGTTCCCGGAGGGAAATAGTGACAGCCTAACTGTGTTATGTACAAACAGTCCTGAACTTCATCCAGTAATTGTGTACATTCCCAGATCACTACAGGAAGGAACGCTCAGCCTTATATGGGGGTGTGCGGTACGAATGCAGGAGGATGCGGATGATGATTTTGTCCTGTCTTTTGTTCACACATTTGTACAGTCACGTGGCAGCTAGGCAAAATTTCATCACATCCGTAAATAGAAAGAAGAGGTCCCGACTCCTATATCACGTGTGGATGCTGTGGGTTGATGGATTGTAATGGCGGTTTGTAATCCAAACTCAAAATTTATATAATAGTGCCGAAGCACAGCTCACATAAAAAGAAACACTCCACGAATGAAACATAAAACAATTTTATGTTTCAAACTGAGATAAATAAAAAGGCCACTTTAAAATATGCTGTTAAATACAGATTTACGTACATGTGCTGAGCACAAGGTTTTACTTTCCATGAAAAATGTATATTTTGAACTGATATTTAGATATTTATATACAAATATTTGTTGTTGAATTTTCCTATTGTTGTCGTAATAATAACATAACAATACCGCAGTTTTACAGTTATAATTTTGCATGTTTGATTATAAGGATATATTTTAGTTGTTAGGCCTATTTCTATTTTAATGTTTGATTATATGGATTTTTACAGTATTTATACTCGTTTTGGTATATTGTTGGACCACCTGAAGGCCAATGTTGCTGCGCTAAAACATTTAGCCACATTCTTTTCATCAGGTATCTGTTGCCACCGGTGATTAATATGTGACAAGGAGGAAAAGAAAAAAGCGAAAAAGGAGAGAGTGACTTGGAGATAGAGGTATTCAAAGAATGCATGCTGTGCACTCAAAGACACAAGAGAAAGAGAGAGAATAGAGAAAAGGCGGGGATTGTTTTTGCACGATGAATACCTGCTCTTACAACCCGTCTACACTGCAAATGAATTGTGTTCGATGTAGTTTGATGTAATAAATCCAGAACACAAATCAGTGTTTTGTGGACAGTTTTATGGATTATAAGACGAGTGTTGTCTTTTAATTACGCATAGTTTGATGGTTGCACTCTGTATTTGAAATCTTTGCAGTTTCCACAAGGCTTTCCATCCAAAATGAATGACTTTTGGTCAACAATTTTCCAGTTGCAGTTATGTCTTGCGAGTGTGTATAAGTGTACTGGCGAAATCTGCTGTTGGTATTATCGGATGGAAGGGAACTTCCATTTTAGTGGGATATTAATATCAGGCATGCAGCTACACGCATCACTGAATTTCTGCCAGGGAACACATTATACAAGAGAGGAAGAGGGAGGCTGTGGAAAGACAGAGGGAAAATGACATGGGTATGGAAGTTCTGATGAGAATTAGATTACTAAATGAGAAATAGTTGAGTGGTGTGAAGCAGACAGTTGAAAACAAGCATCTCGTCAGCAGGTGAGCAGACAGAAACCGTCTCTGACACATTCAAAGTCCCTTATGTTTCCTGTTTATGTAGCCGGCCAGAACAAGTTCACACACAGCGGGACCTCAGTGTGTCTGGACATCAGGTCTCCTAAGATGATTCAAACCACCACATGCCCAGTTCTCCAACACTAAGATGGACAATGGGTATTGTGTTTCTATATGAATGCATAATGCAGTATGGCAAACTTTCAGGCAGATCTTTAGATTAAATGAATAATGAAGAGCAAAATGAGCACAGTCTCATTTGTAACTTGTAACTTTTGTAATTTGTAAAAATCTTTACTGTTACTATTTTTAATCAGTTTGGCTGTAAAAGTCATTTTAACTTACCATTTTATATTGTGGTCAGTGGTGATTTGCTTTAAGTTTCAAAAATAAGTTGAAATTGTTTAACTTTATCTGGTGAGTTGAAATTACCTAAAGTAAGTTGAAATAATGTAAAAATGGACTTGTACAGACAAATTATTTTGACCTAAAAATTTAAGGCAGCAAAGAATTTCAGTGATGGTGGAGAGTTGGTGAATAATTTATATGAATTAGTTCAATATTATATGTGAATTTAATGCCTTCACCACATTGACAGAAGGTTAAGCGGTAATGCTTTATTCTTGCTTTTTTCTAATAAGATTATGTTTAATATACGATTCACATCATACAAATTCATATGAAATTGACACTTTTCAAAATAGTTTAGGTTGGAGATTAGGTCAATTTTTAGAAAATAATAAAGAAAAAAAAAGTTGGGTTTCTATATTTTATGAAAACTTTTCATAGACATAATGACTATACTGTACTGTACAAACTGTATATTGTATCCTGTAACCCTCACGCAAACAAACCTTTCTTCATTTCTACATTTTCAAATAACCATAATTTAATATGATTTATAAGATGTTTTCATCTAACAATGTCCCCACAAGATCAAAACGTCATGTGTGTGATATTAATTCTTCAATATAGGATGAAACTGTCCACACACCATCATAAGTTACAAAAAAAAGTCTTTTTAGTCTATTTTGCCCTCTTCATGTCTTTCTTCTTTGGCTTTATTAGGGACGCAGGTGCTCTCTAAACATCACAACCGTATAAGTCACGTAAAGCCCTGCGTAAGACACAGATCACACATCTGTGAAGCCCTTTGTAGTGCCACTAGCCTGTGAGGACATCAAGCATAAAAAAGGCCAGATCCACAAACTTCACAGAGCTTTTTTTTTAAATGCATAGTGGTACGTGCGCGTGTGATTTTGCGTCTGCGTGTTTATGCTTGTCACGGTGTCTTGAAAGAGAAGTCGGAAAATGTGAAGGATACGTGGTATGATGTCACACCAATACAACATAAACTTTATAAAGAACAAAAGACAGAATTTGTGATCTGGAATCGTAAATGCACACCCAGTGACATCAGGTCTGGAAAGATGCTTTCAGACAGTGTGATGTGATAGTATGTGCTGGTTTGCGGTGTGTGAAAGAGAATCTTAAGCGTGAGATGTGGAAGGTTCAAGATGGGAAAATCCACCTTTACTACCAAAACCACATGATAGAGATGTAGCCGCAAAATGAGGGTTTGACTGAGATCTGGATTCCATTTATTCACTTAAACGGTGCAGACAGATCGCTCTGTCTGAAAGGGAAAAATGTCTATTGGGGGAAATAGTTATTAAGGTCAACTGATTTCCTGTCTGTCTTACACACACAAACACATACACTTGCATTTGGCTTCTTATAGTTTCAGCGCGGAAAAGACACAATACAGAATTAATGATTTCATGAAAGTATACAGAGTAATTGAAAAAGTACTTTTAGGTTAAAAAGAAAAGAAAAAAAAGCATAAAAACCTGTGTTCAAACCTGTCTTGTTACATTAACACAACTGTAAGCTTATAATAATGATTTATGAGTTGAGCTGTCAGGTGAGACTTTGATGTGAAGTTTGATGTCACGTGGCTTTAATGTACAAAAATATAAGTATGTAAAGTAAAATGCTTTTTTGTGTTTCAAAAGAGATGGCGAGAAGGTACAAATTGCAGCTTTAAATAATACAAATAAAAACATACAAAAAAATGAATCACATTATTACATAGATTTTTTATTAATGTCAGTTTTATTTTAATGAATAACTTCTAATTGTTAATGACTCTTATCTAAATAAGGACATTCCATACATTTCTATTGTTTCTTAGTTATTTATACTATAACCTAACCCACAGTCCAATCTAACCCTAATAGAAATTTTTTGTTTCGCATTTTTACTATTTAGAAAAATAAACACTATTTTATTATTGAGGTTTTGCTTACTTTTGGCAGACACCCCAAAATATAATTAAGTGGGTGCGCAGACACACGTGCGCATGCACGCACTTACACACACGTAAACTTACCAATAAAGCAAAGTTGTGATTTTAAAATTTGATTATGCTGTTTCGAGAACAAAACAGTAAAACAAAACCACTCAAATATGTAGATTTGGTCTCTGTGTGTGTGTGTGTGCGCGTGCGTGTGTGCACGTGTGTGTTTGTGCCTGCAGCTGCAATAAAGATGTGTATCATATCAGTGAATAAATGCCTCTGTTGATAGAATGACTGTGTGAAGGTTACTGCTCAAAACAATGACGTTTGTGTGTGTGTACATGTGATGATGATGATGAAGGCTGCTGATGTGGTACATATCAGTTGTTTGCTCAGATCTGATCGCGTGATTCATCCCCGCCAACAGAAGAGCAAACCGAGTTTGTGGAGCTGTCAGCGACTCGATTCATCGGCTGCTTAGTGACTGTCTGTTTGTTTCATCGAGCAGATCACAGCGATGAAACGTGTGTAAAGCTACAATGTTCCTGTAACTCATCAGGAAGAGCAATGCCACAGTCGCGGGTTTGATTCTTTGGGAGTCCATGGACTGATAAACTGTACAGTACTGTTTACAGTAGATGCCCTGTAAGTCACTTTGGATAAGAAACATGGGCAATTCCAGTGTGACATTTTCAGAAAAATAATCCAAACATTAAAAGTGATCTATGCACATATAATATCTTTGTCTATGTATGTGTTATCTGTTCAAAATGACCTCACATGGGTATTTTAAAGCACCATCAGTATGATGAAAACCTTTGGTTTTTAAAACAACACACAGATTTCTATGTCATAATATGAATCAGCATCAAATGAAATTCTCTGCAGGAAGAGCCAAATTGAATCAATTTGCAAATGAATGTTCATTAGAGGAAGCAGAAGATGATGTCCAGCGCTGTAAGAGTTTGACATATTGCTATTTTGGGTTAGCGGACAGGCGTCCATCCACTGGACCACAGCTTCCGGATAGCGGTTGAGTTATGTTTGCTTTATCAGAAGAGTAACAGAACACATCCTCCTTCATACAGTCCTCTCACACACATATTCCATCCTAACGTCTTTAGCGTTTGCTCTTCCTGAGCAGTGTTTGTTATTGTTTGTATTGAAATTCCCAGGTGTCTTCCTATTCCGGTTCCGTTGCGGCGTTCCGGCTCGGAAAGCTCTGCATCAACTTCTCCAGCGTGACTCAGATACTAGAAAGGGTATTCCCTTTTTATTTCTCTCTCTCCCTTGCTCGTTCACTCTCTCTCTTTCTTGTGGTGCATGAGGGCCAGAACAATGCTAGCGTTTAATGCTTGCACCTTTGATGACACTCGCACAGTGAGTCCTCCCGTGCCGTTGCCAAGCTCCTCGGAAACATCTGGAAGATTATAAATGAGCTTTGGTGCTTTCAAAGACTTCTGAAGCCCACAATTATTCTTGGGCTTGGACATTATGGTCTCACTTATAAACTTCATCAAAGTTTTCGTAAGTTATTACAATTGAACACACACGGATGGCACTTACTGTATGGCTCAGCTGATACATTTTTGTTTGACTCGAAAACAAACATGTTGGATCAGAAGTGAAAAATCAAAAACTCAAAATCAATCTCTTTAAGTCTGGGTGCGACTTGTCTGGACTTTCACTAATTATTTATGCAACAATGTATAGAAGAATGTTAGAAAATTTCCCCCTTAGGGTTTAATAAAGTATCTTTATCTATCACTTATGAATCTTCATAATCTTTATAATCTCTTTCCATCACAGATGTTTCACACAACATTATGAAAAGAGGTTTTAGACTTTGTAAAGAAATGTTAAGCACAATGTTGTGGGTGAGTGTTGTGGGTGGTTGCCAAGGTGTTGCTATGCAGTTGCTAAGACTAGTGTTGTTTAGTGTTGTTGTTTTCAGCACATTGCTATGTGGTTGCCAAGCTTGTTACTAGGATGTTTCATTCTAAGATATCGAGGGTAGTTGCTTTCTGCCCCAAATGAAAAGAGCCCACCCCTATTCTGGACCCTAGACATGGCTTAGATTTATAACATTTTTGTCCATTTAACCAACTAAAAATCCTTAGTGTGACTGTATAGTACTAGCTCATCTCTTATCTAACTGTATGATTTGATCAATCATTTATATTTGTAATACTGAATGTCTGTAACGAGTTAAACTTTGTGTTTGTTTGGCTACTACAATTTATAGTTGTTGTGTTTTTTTATTAAATACCCTTTTTTATACTTCAATCTTATATTTTAGAATTTTTTACATGGGGTGGCCAGGGGGTGGCAACTGCTATTTCAGGGGGTCCATACACACACACGCACTGTAAGTTGAAATAATAAATTACACTGTGTAACGTTAACTGTCTAAAGTGCGAATCGATCGCTAATCTCATTAATTTATGTCGGCGCCTCGTTAACTTACACAGCAAATAATAAACTTAGCAAACAAACCTTATAATACACACTATAAAACGTATTTCAAATATGATGTTTTATTATTCGTCTTACCTTGAAACCATGCTCTTGTCTTTGGGTCGTCTTTGATTTGAAAATAGCTTGAGCAGCGTTGCCGGCAAAATTCAAAAACTTCTTTAGACAAATGAGATGTCAATCAGCATCAGCAACTGCCAGCAGCGAATAAAATTTTGGGGTGGCACCCGGGGTGGCCAATCGGATGTCAGGGGTGTCCAGTGTCCAGACACCCCTCTGACTCCGCCACTGTACATATTGTCTATATCTATATATCTACATCTATATATTTGTTATGATTAGTTAATGCATTAGCAAGCGTAAACTAACAATTAGCATTTATTAATCTTTAATGTTAATGTTGTTTTATGTTAATACAGTTGTTCACATTAGTTCGTTGTGCATTATCTAATGTTAACAGATACAACTTTTGATTTTAAAAATGTATTCGTAAATTCTAAAATGAAAATGAACAAAAGATTAATAAATGCTGTAGAAGTATTGTTCATTGTTAGTTTGTGTAACCTAATGCAGTAACTAATATTAACAAACACAATCTTATTGTGAAGTGTAAACTACTATAAAAATGGGTTAAAATACCTTTGAAAGTCCCTAATTCCACATAAAAGATGCCCATAAATGTGTAATATTATAAATATAGGTAAATCTTAAGAAATATTTGGTTACTGTCTAAAACACCTGAATCTTTGAGTAACGGCAGGTCCAAACAAATCAGTACTTTATCAACCTCTTACTTTTCCTTTCCAATGAATCACTGATTAGTCTTCATTCAGAGACTCTGAATTTGTGGAGACCTTATCACAAAAGACATATTTCAACAACGTGGAACAGTTACACACACACACACACTCAAGCATGTGACACAAAATACAACAAAAACATCAACAACAACAGCTGTTCTGGATCAGTAAAAGTTCTGTATGAGTTGCCATGGAAACCCTACTGAAGTTCTGAGTGAGTAGATTTAGAGACAGAAATGCTTAAAGACTAAGATGCACTGCAACCCAATTCACATGCAAAGCGTCTCATATAGTACACGAGATTAGGATTAGTGTGCCCCAGATTATAGTGTGTAGAAAATACTGTCAAAGACGCCTGAATGACATACAATGTCCTTTTTAATCAATGTGCATGCGTTTTTGGCTAATAATGTATACAAGAAAAAAGGGGTGGAGTTAGTAGCCCATGGTACGAGCTGTGGGCGGGACTAACTTGGCACAAGGGAAATGTCTAGAATTTTTTTCATTTTTGTTTTACTAATAACACAGATATGTTTTCTTGATAAGCAAAATGACATAAGATATTAAGATATTAGATATTCAGATATTACGTAAGATATTTTTTGAAAGAAATATTACATTCAGCGTGAGTTAATGCTTAAAACAAGCAGAAATATCTGCCAATGGGGTAATTAAAAATAAACTTAAATTTAGTTTTATCTCTTTTTTAAGTACTTAATTCAAACTTTTTTTTTCTCACTCCACTAACACATATTTTTGCTTGTTTTAAGCTTTTTTTAGCTAACAAAACCTATTTTTAGGTCATTTTGCTTATTAAGGATGTTTTAAGTATTTTTAGATATTTTTACTGAAAAAAACATAAACAAATACTAAGTAAGAAATGCATTTTTGCATTATAGCAATAGACAACTTAGACTTTACAACATACTGTTTTCAACAATATAAAGATGTTTCCATTAGCAGTGATGTACAGTATGAAGAAATGGAGAAAACAAAACTAAACAAAAGAAACATAAAAAGTACACACAATGAAAACGTCATAAACTAATTTACGGAAGTCAGCGACAACAAACACATTACCGATTTAAAGATTTTACGCCACTTGCATGTGTTTGACCTGAAAACTCAGACCATCATGACCCGCCTGAACCAATGACTACACCAGTGTCTGCTAAGCCATTGTAAATCTGTCTTTCTCTCTTTCTCTCCATCCTCTCTTTCATCTGTCAATGGCTCTATTGAACATCTCCGCAAGTGAGTTCGGGGTCATCGCTGCACTGTGCTTTTCCTTGGTAACGCTCCCTCACACATAAACACAGTTGTGCATGTGTGAGAGAGTGTTTCTGTGTGGTCGGGTCACGGGCGATGTTGTGTAGAGTTTGAAGGGCGTGTCAGATGAGATGTCTCACACACAAGTAGTTGTCAATATGCATGCTCATCTCAATAGACACACACAGCATTGTGTTCTTAGACATGAGCTCATCTATCGTTTCTTTTATAGCGGTCGGAATTAAAATTTCCTGTTATTTAATCAAATACTGTTATTTTCAGATATTAAACATTTAACTTGTAACTTGACACTCTAATACCCTCCTCATTTATTGCAAGTTACTTTATATACTTATTTTTATGAGGTCAAATAATATCAAACTAATATTTCCTGTGAAATAATACCCTGAAATATTATTCTTGTAAGATTACCGTTATGAATTAGGGTATACATCTAAGACAGTTTTATCACTATACTTGTTCAATAATGTTCATAAAATAAAATATAAAATCTCTCTCTCTCTCTCTCTCTCTCTCTCTCTCTCTCTCTCTCTCTCTCTCTCTCTCTCTCTCTCTCTCTCTCTCTCTCTCTCTCTCTCTCTCTCTCTCTCTCTCTCTCTCTCTCTCTCTCTCTCTCTCTCTCTCTCTCTCTCTCTCTCTCTCTCTCTCTCTCTCTCTCTCACTCTCACTCTCACTCTCACTCTCTCAGTCAGTCAGTCAGTCAGTCTCTCTTCAGTTTTTTCTCATTAACCCTGATTATCAGAATCATAGATCATAAAAATACTGATAGCGTTTGCAGACACACACACACACACACAATTTAAAGTGATAACATCATAAAAGTCATCTGTGCATGATGTCAGACTGACTGACATGAATGACAACATAATTCCCGTTCCCAGCACTACCAAAATCAATATCATAATATGAAAGCATCCAGATGTAATTCACGTTAGTGAGTCAGACACACATCATCTCTTCCAAAACACCTTGAAAACTCGTCCCTTACAGTCCACCATCGGGTGCTAAAACCATTAGCTAAAACAGCAAAATCCTGTGACTAAGCAGCGTGCAGGAAACAGGAATGTCCTTATGGGGCAGTTTGCATTACAAACAAGTCCTTGCAAAAACACATGTATGCACACTTGCGCACCTTTCCTCTATGGAGATTTTCCTTTAGGGCTACTGATGTCATAGCTTAGGAATTCCTGCTTGTGGATAGAAGTATAGAAAGTTAATAAGTGACAAAAGCTCTCAGACATACAGAGAAAGAGAGAGTGGCCCTTGACTCGGTGCGGATGAGTGGTCTGTCCTGGAATGTGGCCCCCAAGGGCTTAGGGACACCTCTGAGTCACATGTTTATGACATCATCAGTCTACGGTGAAGTGTTAGGTGGAAACTACCTATGCCTCATCGGTTTAACTTCAGTCTGGTTTGAAGGGTTTGGAGCTGTATGGGCATAAACACACTATTCATTGCACTTTTGCCTAACAAAAAGTGACTTACATGATAAGTTTATGTCCAGATATATTAATTCCTAACAGGTTTACAATTTATTTTTGCATACTATAGACACACATGCTGTTTAAAGTTAATTTGTATGAATTTATACAATAAATTTCATGCCAGTGATGGTTAGGATTAGGGGCTTAATTATTGTTTTTTCTTACAGATGTAAATTTGTATACAAAAACACATTTTTAAGCATTTATACCCGGGGTCTTCAACTAAAATTGCTTGAGGTCCAGTAAATGAACTCTCCTCACCAGCCGAGGTCCGGACAATTATGTACTGCACGTAAAAACATAAATTGACGGCTTTCGCCAGACAGAATTAGTGTAAATATTTGTTTTTATTGAACAAAATATAATGTTATCATGTATATTGAATAATATCTCTTCATATGTATAAGAATAAATAATCCTTCACAAATCAATCTCATTTTAATGCTGTTCTGTTACTGTATGTCCTTTCAGTTGCTTTGGTACAAAATTTATCCAG
Source organism: Beaufortia kweichowensis (assembly GCA_019155185.1). Lineage (NCBI taxonomy): Eukaryota > Metazoa > Chordata > Actinopteri > Cypriniformes > Gastromyzontidae > Beaufortia > Beaufortia kweichowensis. The sequence continues at coordinate 7,114,993 of CM032818.1, read as the reverse complement.
TAACAATGCCTGACAAAAATATGAAGGGAACAGTGCAAAATGCATCTCTAAATCTACACAACATGCATTCATTTCAACATTAACAACTTAAAAGGAAAACCTAAACTGAGATTAACAATCACAATCAATGAACACAAACCTCTCTGGTTCAATTAAATCAGATCTCATATCACATTTTATCTTCATTCTCATGTATTGTCTGTACTTTACTAATGTAATGTTGAACACTCTCTTCAGCGTCAACTTTCCTCATTTTTGAGAATGCCATTGTTTTTCAGTCATCGAAAGTTGTATCGGTGTGCGCCGCTCTCTGCTCTCTTCACTGTCTGTGACTGTTCACGCCGCTCTCTGCTCTCTTCACTGTCTGTGACTGTTCACGCTGCTCTCTGCTCTCTTCACTGCACGTCTGTCTGTGACTGTTCGCGCCGCACTCGAAACCTGTGTCGATGTATGCGCTACTGAGCTGACTTTATGTGCCTGATATAAATTGGATTTTATAATAACGTTAAATAGCGTTTGCCATTTATTTATTTAATTGTGTCAAAATGCTTTGCGGTCCGGATGGACGCATCTCGCGGTCCGGATTCGGACCAGGGTCCGCCAGTTGGTGACCCCTGATTTATACTATTAATTATTTAATTCTTACTTATCTATTTATTATATTACCTGCCTCATTAAAATTGTAACATCCTGTGAGATCAGGCTGGTCTTACCATCTGAAGTATGAGTCAATTATTGATATTGATCCAAAGTGTTAAAAAAAGTTATGGCCACTCAAAAAATTAAATCTTTGTAAATAAAATTGGGTGGCGCATGGGGGGAGCAATAAACATTATTTTGTATTTTGGTTGAACCATCGTTTTAAGAGCACTAATCTTTAATTCAATGTTTGAAACTTCTTATCCGAAGCACCATGTACCTGTTTGTTAAGTTGTGATGTAAGGAAAGCCATTTCTGGGTCAAAGCCTCCACTGTTTTCAAGTGATGCTACTAATAATTCATATCACACATTTAATTGAACTTCATAAACTCACAGTGTACACTACAGTCTTTTACATCAATAGTTTAATAATTAAAAAAAAAATGCTGTCGTTTTACAGCACCATGAGTGTATATTACCATTATTTGTTGGTTGTCTTTGGCATCTGAGCGTTTGGACCCGGAAACTGTGATGCGTGACATCAGAATTAATAATCAGGTTGACTCTAGTATTAGTTTCTTGGCATCTGTTATATAATATAAACATTATCTATTACACATTTTTACTGACCAATGATGTAATGTATGTGTCATTTAGTGAGTGTGTGAGTTTATGATACATGTCAGTCTATCCGTCCACCCGTCGTCTCACTTGTCCCCGTCTCTCACCTCAAAAGCAGACTGCCCCCTCCCAATCCGAACTACTCTGCCTCCTTCTATTTTCAATCACATTCCTTTCCACTGAGGTCACAGGGTGGGTGACGTCTCGTGTTTGTGTGTTTGCAGACAGACAATTTTATAAGGAGCACCAAGTCTGCGAACTTAATTGTGTGTTAAAAAAACGTCACGAGCATTCGGGAGCATGTTTTGCCAAACTATGAGTATGGTGCTGTAAAGTTTATCTCTACTGAACTCTAAAGATATATTTAACAAGTTCTCCCTCCTTCCTTTACGATATAGGAAACTGCAGTCTAATGATAACAGCCGTGCAGACAATAAGCTTCTACACACACACATACTAGTGTAGCTATAGAAGAGGTCAACGGACCTCTCACAGACATAAAAAGTTCTTGTTTTGGTAACTGCTTAAACACACACAAATGCATGCACCCAGCAGGGGCCTTTATGCATAGATATGGAACAATGTGGAAATACCAGAAGCGTTCGAGAATTCAGCACAAATGTGGAATAAAGATCTATGACGTCAACAGCAGAGGGGGATTTCTCCGGTGTGAAATACGGGCTAATTTGTTCCTTCAGACAGAATTTCCTATGTTTTTCCGAGCTCTAATTGAGCAATGGAGAATACGGTGTGTCCTGTTGACATCTGCAGGGTCCAGTTGGGGTTAAGAAGTCAAATGAATGAAATGTTTTTAATGCATAAATTCCACTGTATTTTCTATTGGACTGAACAGATGTGTGCATGTGAATGTATGATTTTTGCGATAAAGGGGTAGTTCACCCAAAAATAAAAAGCGTCATCATTTATTTACCCTTGTGTCATCCACAACCTGTATGTGACTCTTTCTTTGGTGAAACACTAAAGAAGATATTTTAAGAAATGTTTCAGTGGTTTTGTGTCCATACAATGGAAGTCAATGGGGGTCATGTTATTTGGTTACCAATGTTCTTCGAAATATCTTCTTTTGTGTGTTTTTTTGTGTTCTGCAGAAGAAATAAAGTCATACAGATTTGGAATGACATGAGGGTGAATAAATGTGACCCAGTCTGTAAAAAAAGCCATTTTTTTTGTGATTTTTCAGTTTTCTATGTACAAAAATGCTACATAATGTAAATGAATTTGAAGATTGAAATCATAGTGAAATTAATAGGTGGAATCAAACTTTGATGCTCATTATCTCAGAATTCGATTTTTAGACTTTAGCCTGGTTTTCACAGACAGGGTCACAAATAATAATGATGAATATTTTTTCTTACAGGGCACAAGACTCTTAAAGCTTCTGCGTGGATGCAAGGATGGATTGCTGGATGCCCTTCAAGCCCTCCAGGAGGTCAAACATCAGGTTTGTGTGTTTGTATGTATATATCAGGCAGGATATGCTGAGATCAGGAGTCATTCTCACACAACAGCAACTGGACTTCAAAGTGTTTTTGTGTGTCGCCCGTGGCTGAGCTCTGCAGGCTCAAAGACGGCTTTGATGTTGACTTTGCACAAATGCTGAAAGACATATGAATCAAAGCCACACATGTACACGAAACAATCGCCAGACAATTGCTTTACATCCAATGTGTGTTTTAGTGTTTCTTGTGCAATCTACAAAGAACGCAACAAACACAAATCTTCAAATCTGCCAAATCACGCACAACTTAGATGCAGAAAAGAGGGAGAGAGAAGGGGATGGTCGGCTGAACAAAGGCTTGTTGAGAACTGATAACAATGAGATATATTTTACCCTCTGCCCACTGTAGCCTTCCATTACCAAGCTTTCCTGCCACACACGCCATTTACGTCAGGGTGTGTAAGCGTGTGTGTCTCGAATTGTTTGAAATTTTTGTGTCTTCTGAGGTTAACAATAGACTATTCTGTGCCGTCCCGAGGCGAGTGGACACACCCATGCAGAAAACCGACTACTGGGAGAGGCTTGGGTACCGTCCAGAAACAGCTCTGACCGTGCGTTTTGTACTGTACTTGTAGGTGGCAGCTAGGTAGGCAAACGTTATTTTTGTCTGTAGAGGTTCGAGAGCGTGTAGAACGTGTTGCATTCTCAACATCACCACATGGGGCGCTACAGAGGTGGTATCTATGTGTTTACATGAGCAGTCAATCAAAACGGGAATAGTGCTTTAGTGGCGCAAACTATATTTTTGTAATAAGATTTGCTACGTAAGATAAACACAGCTAACTAGTTGAATAATAATAAATAACTAATTTAGTTTATTGACACTGAGTATGTTTCTTGTTTTAATGCTGGTAAGTAGGGCTACACGATAATGAAGCAAAATGCGATAGCATGCTAAATAATGCAATATTCGATATGCGATATGATATTTCTTTTTCTTAAATCCATTTAAATTATATTCAAATATATTTTATAAAATATATATCCAACATACGTTTCATATTTCATGAAAATTAAGGATCAATTGGCTATGAAAGCCTTGCGGCTTTTTGACTGTCTTGCATCAGAGCACTTGCACGGCACACATACGCATATCACAACTAACACCCATGTGCCAGATACTATATTAATCCGCTTCGGCATAAAATTTTGACCATGCGTTGCTTTTTGAAGTATTAAAATGAAATCACTCATTTATTGGAAACCATTACAATATGCATTTTGCGATATTTCGGTAATTTCGATATATTGTGCAGCCCTACTGGTCAGTTATATTTTATGTAAAAATACACTGTAAACCTAAAAAAATCATTTGAGGACAAATTATCATACATACTATAGCTCAGATATCGCAATTTGTTTTGTGAGAATTCAGTAAGAAATGAAAACTTTAAGAGCCAAAAAACTTTGTGTCGCTTCATTGTCTCCTAATACTTATGGATAAAAGCGTCAGCTAAATGCCTAAATGTAAATGTAAGTTTGTGATTCGTCTATCTGTTGTTCTCTTTAGCTCAGATGAGTTTAAAGGCCTCTCTGTCAACTCTCTGCCCTTCTTATCTTTCCATTTCCTTCACAAATTTGTCATTGTGTAAAAATAGCCGGCGTCCCTTCTCAACCAGATGACAAAGTTTAAGCAGGTAGATTTGAGAAGGTCACATATCCAGCACTGTGTCCTGTCGCGGTCTCCAGACGTCTCGAAACTTAACTTTAGAGGTCTTTAGAGTCGGACAGGATCCAGGCTGGTAGTGTTGGAGATAATTACACAACTATGACTATAAGCTCTTGATTGACAGCTGGAATGTGGACAGGGCTTTGCATTGTGTGTTGATATTTGTCCTTGCCAGCCAGATTGATTGAGAATGACATGACCTTGTCTTTCCATTGACTGCCAGGCATCAGTTAAAAAAAATATAGCAAATATAGCAAAAGCTTAAATTTTCACAGTGCATTATTTTAAGAAAATGCTAGTGATGTTTGTCTGTGCAAAACTTGGCATTGTTTTTTAATGTGTGTCTCTATGATATAGATATGGATCAGAACCCATCAATGCAAATAAGATTTAATTGTCCGTCAGTCACAATGTTTGATTGTAAAGAAAAGTAATAGCTAAAAGTAATATTTTTAACTATTTTATCTTATCTTAGAGAATCACACAAAAATGGATGATTATTATCCTAAATATTACCGGTGCAGAAGCGGATCATATTTACTTTTAGAAATTAGATTGTACAAAATAAAATAGTTTTGCCATAAGATGTGACACCTTGACAGGACGTAAGATGTGAGGTTTCATTTGTATATATAGCACAAACAAATCCAGACATTATGTGCCAAAAGCAAATAGTTCGGGTTTGTTCAAATACCAATAATCGTAATGCTTGCTTTGGCAAACATCAATAACTGGTATTTTGGTGAAAACTGTGGTTGTCATGGTCAACGTGGTAAGGGAAGCTCATATATACTTCACAGGAGCTATTCTAAAACCACAAACTAGGTCTAGTCTTAGATTAATATTCCATTCTTGTCCATTAAAATGAATTACAGTACTCTGGTATACCCATATCTGTGAGTCTACCACAACTTCACATATAAAACATATTGGCACAGCTGGCTAATGTTAACCAGGATTGTGTTTCTGTAATAAATGTGGATCTTTATAGTAATTGGAGGAGTTCAGTCAGAGGTGGAGGTACGAATGTTCCAGTCTGTCTCCGGTGGTTATTTGTGGATTGTGGCTTTCTGGACTGCTGACCTTCTAACATAAACTTGCGAGCATCTTCACGCCAAGACCACACCGCCCAAGTGCCAAGCTCAACATCCAAGACAAACACATACACAGAGAGACAAAATATAATCTACCCTTTGCCCTGAGAATAAGCTGACATCTCAAACATCCTTGAGCACACAAAAACAGATGTTACAAACAAACTAAGAGCTAAAGAACAATTAGTTTGATGTGCACTTGACAGATATTGATCAGAGAAGCAGACACACCCTGATTTGGTTAAATGCTGAATTATCTGCAGTCCTGATTGAGTTAACAGATAAAGCTCAATGGCGCCCTCGTGTGTTTAATAAAGAAACATTATTTCAATGTAATATTATTGCTCATTCTATAGATTCAACTGTAATTTGTTACTCGTCTCCTTATCATCTGTGCTACACGCATAAATAAAAAACTAAATTTACACGGTGTGCTATCACTTTAAGACTCTTTTATCCAAAGCAATATTAGGAGAAACAAATATTAGAAATATAAAAAAATATTAGGACACAATAAAGCGATACATCATAAGAAGGTAACAATAATACAAAGAAGTGCTTTATATTGAATTCAATGTTAATCAGTAAAAAAGTGGAACTAAAATTAATTAAGTTAATTCAAGGGGCACAATGTTTACACAATGTTACAAAAAAAGCACTTTACATTTTTTGTAATAACACAATTGGCAAAATGTTTCTCATGATCTTAAAAAGTCTTTATTTCAGTGTTTAAAATTACTTCTGTAGACAAAAATACAATTATGCCACCATTTCATTAATGTGAAACCAAACTTTTTATTTTAAAATGTTTTTAAAATGTATTACTTGGATCAAATAATGAATAAAAAGCAGTCAGTAGGAGTCCAGCATGGACAGAAATTCCTTCAGTTCTGTTTATAAAGCTTCTCAGATTGAGACCTTTTGATAAAATGTCAAGAATATGATTTTACAAATTCTAGAGTGACTACTTTTAATGATGCTAAAATATAACATAGTGTTTATTTGTTTTAGATGCTTTTAGTCACAACATTCCCACAGTTACAATAGTGTTATTTGATGATTTTGATGAGTTTACTACTAAAAAAATATGCAAATGTTGCAACTTTGCAAACTGTTGCAAGCAGAGATACAGGCTCAGTCGTCTTCTGTCTCAAAAATTTTGTTTAAAAATCTGACCGATTAAAACAACAACTACAAAACGTTTAATTTATCATTAGAATATGATCAAGAAGCTTGAGAGGAGATCTGTAAGTTTAAGACGGTATTTTTATGTATTTCTGTGGCGCCCTCTAGGGACCATGTACAGTCATCAAGCGCCATAAAAAGCAACGAGAATATATTGTTTATTTAGCTTATTTTATTGTTCGCATTTTAAATCATCTTCGAGTCCCCTTGGAAGTTTGTTGAGGCCCTCTGGGTGAGAAACACAGAGATCTGCACATGATCATGTTCGCATCCTTCTTTATTACTGCTGAGATTGCTTTAAAAGAGCCAGTATGAAGAAGTGTTTACATTAGCCGTGGGAAAATCCCACTCGCACGCACATTGTGTACATTGTCCAGCAAAGATGTTTTATCTGACAGTCTTGATTGCTGACTGGACCCGCAACATCATTGTCATTGTCATGTTTAAATCAGAGAGAGAGAGATTGTGTTTGTGCAAGTTAGACATTTACATCTAGTAAATGTAAATGAGACATAAATCATTGTTAATATGCTCATTTATGAGAGTGTTGTGTAGCAGTTCATCATTTTGTTATATGAAATGTAATACGTTTTTATGGGGGAGTCTTTGAAGAAGTGTCATATTAATGTCATTTTATACTGAGTCATATTTAACCACAAGTCATCTATAAAGCCTTTATTTATGACTATTAAGATATTTTGTATAGTGGCATTATTTTCATAAGAATTATAATATTATAATATTTATTCTATTCTTATAGCTGAAATCAGAATCTGTGGTAGGGGTGCCGTTTAAGAAAATATAAGAAAACAAAACAAATAAAACCTGCACATGAAAATTTTAGATATTAGATTAAAAAATATTATTATTATTATAAAGCGCATTAACACTACTATTTGTTATTAATTGTTTAGTTTATGTTTATTGTTATGAGAATTTGTACTGATATTTTTTCCTGAGTCAGACCTTTTTATCTATATATAGTTTGTCATGATTAGATTAGAATTCAACCACAAATTATTAAAGTAAATAGTGAAATAAGTATTTCATTACGGGGACAGTTAACAGGTGAATTTTCTTAATTCTTGCAAAATCTGTTCTTGGACATTACCAAATCATTTTCTGTGATTGAATCATTCTGTTGCTTGACTTGCTACGGGCCACATCTCCTGTTCATTATGATTTTTAATGTTAGAACTGCCGTTTATCCCAAATGTTGCCAGTCAATGTGTGGTATTTATAGGAAAGGTGATGTCTTGCAAAACTCTTTACAAGCTTGTACACTACTCTCGCCATATGTCTGTGCTCACTACTCGATTAGTATGCTTAGTAACAAGGCAACAGATGGTCACGGCAGAGTCTGTTTTGCACTTTAGTTGCTAAGAAGAAAAAAGCATCGAGATGGGCAGGTGGGTTTAGTGTCTATGGATTAAAACATCACGCTGTTACTTATTTATTGCTGTATTCCAGGATGGAGGATCTGACTCACTGAAGCACTTAAAACTATGAATATGTAAATAATTACAACAAAAGAACTTTTATGAATATATCGCTTTATATATAGTTATAGTAAGTATAGTAAATTATAAAGACAATATCTGACCTTGAAAACATTTACATTTACATTTAGGCATTTAGCTGAACAAATACAAATATTAGACAAAGTAAAAACCAGAAAGAAAACCAGTCTAAAAATCTAATTCTGAGATAATTTGATTTCACCTATTCATTTCACGATGATTTCAATCTTTGACATACTCTTACCCGTTCATATTAAAGATATCAAGGTTATATTTTCACACCGGTTTTTACATTGTGTAAGATGATTTTATGTAGAAAACAGTAACTCGCTAAAAAAGGACAGGGTGTAATACATTGCACTGTACAAGGTTTAGTCAGTACCTACTTCACACACTAGAGGGCAGTACATATTCTACATCATCATTGCATGGATGGATTTAGGATGGATTATCTGAGATAGTGGGTTGATAAAATAACTATAATTACTGTATGTAATTAATGTATAAAACACCAATGTACAGTGTTATAATAAAAAACGAGATGGAAAAAAGATGGTGAAAATTGTTTGACCAAATAGGCCTTCGGCAAATTAAAAAGTAAAATTATATTTATCTATTGTAACCAAACATGCATAGGCTAAAAGTAATGTATACTTCTGAGAGTTAATGGCTCTTATGTAATTCAAATGTAATTCAAATTCATAATTAGTACTAAATGTGTGTGTGTGTGTGTCTGTGTGTGTGCAAGTGATGGGTAATAGAGCAGAAAGATGTTATTGACCTCATGTGCTGCTGCTCCTCCCACAGTCACACCTGTGAGTCATTTCAAGTGTGTGCGTGTAACAGGGAAAGAAAGCGTGACATCACGATGATTGTCTTAGCTGTCAGTGTATGTTTATTCTTCTGTCTCTGTAGTTTAGGAACATGTTAAAGGAGGACTGACCTCTATCTATCTCCATCTCATCTCTCTCTCTTTCTCTCTCTCTCTCTCTCTCTCTCTCTCTCTCTCTCTCTCTCTCTCTCTCTCTCTCTCTCTCTCTCTCTCTCTCTCTCTCTCTCTCTCTCTCTCTCTCTCTCTCTCTCTCTCTCTCTCTCTCTCTCTCTCTCTCTCTCTCTCTCTCTCTCACCTCTCTCTCACCCTATCCCTCTCTGTCCATTTCAATTTATAAATATTTATTTTTCAAAGCTGCTTTATTGGTGTTCCTGTTTCTCACACATGAATGCAATAACAAGAAGAAAATAAAACCAACATACGGTATAGAATAAAAGAAAGTAATAAAATAAGTTCATGAGTCTTCAGAACATAAATAATTGGGAACATTAGATAATGTGCTTGTTTGAAGTAAAATTATATCATCACTCACTATCCTCAAGCCGTTTTTTTAGATTACCAAAGGAAAATTTTCAAAGAATATTTATCATACTTCAATGAGAAAAACTGGCAGGCACCAAAAAACCCCAAATAACATTAATTAAAATGAATTTTTAATTAAATTAAAATTAATAAAAAAAATTTAACCCATTTTTGTGTCATTTTGTGTTAAATACATAAAAGAGTCAACACATGTTGAGTTAAAAGTAACACAAAATGTGTTGTTTTTAAATGAACACAAAGATGTGTCTAGTTAGGGACAACACATCTGTGTGTTGTCCCTAACTAGACACATCTCGTGTTATTTTTAACACATCTGTGCATACAATTGTTAGAAATTTGTAAGAAACTGACCAAAATCGAAATGAATATTTATTAAAAAATAAATCTTCCTCTCCGCTGTAAAATGTTAAATCTTTTTCTCGGTTTTGCATATTCAGACTGGCACATGGCTACAGAGCGTGTGAGAACCTCAATGTCAACCCCAGTGAAGCTCATCATTTTTCAATCTGAATGCGGATGTGTATGAGGTTCCAGAGCTTTGATGGAAGGGAAGATTAACACGGGAAAATGAAATAAATTTCCATCTGTTCCTCTGACTCAGAATACAGAGCGAGTTTTTGGGTAAAAATGAAGATGATTAGCAAATATGGTTAGCAAACAGCAGTAATTATATTTCGAGGCTGTGTTATTTAAACATGTTCTGCTGTAACAGATGCAAAATTGTCCCTCTCGCTCTCTCCCAATCTGTCTCTCTATCTCTCTCTTTACTCATTCTGGCGAGTTTACTGGTACGAGAGCACCTGCTGGGGTCCCATCATCCCCAGATGCATGATGGGAAAATTCCTCAAGCCGCACCGAGGAAAATGCACTAATGGGTCGACATCGTCCCAGCAACAGCAAAGAAATCGTGATGTACGATGTGCGACACACACACGCACCAACACAGACTCATAGTCTAAACGCTCACACACTTCTAAAAGCACAAGAGATCATGCGTGTTCGTGTTAATTATCCAATTGTCCCATTTCTCAGTGGTCGTTTACATACGCACGTGCTCGGCAAGTTACACAAACGTGCTGTTGCCACGTCTGAAACAGAAGAATATATTTGCTGACATTAAGATCTAATTACTCTGAACATTAAACAGAGATGTTCATTTCCCGCTTAACATGAAACACAAATAAGAGTCACTACAGAATGCCAAAACGCTGGTTTCGTCTTAAAGCTACAGTGTACAGCTAATTTTTTTATGTTAAAATACTTTGATTTATCCCAGCTTGATATGCACAGATAAATGTATGCTGTTAATTAGATTGATTTAACTCATTTTAAATTTTTGTTAATGCTTATAAAATGCTAATATATAATATCAATATTTGCTGATGGTGGGGACTGTCTGTCTGTGTGAGGCATTCAAATAAAACACTGTAACTTTACAAAGTAAAATGAATGTAAAGAATTATTTATATACATATTTATATAAATCTTATTTTGGGGTGAATCTCAAAAAAGTATGTCAGAGTCATGATTAAAAGAAAAAAATAATTATATTTGTAAATTATCCAAAAATTAGAAAAATATGTAATACAGTAATAGAGATTTTACAATTATACAAATAAAAAAGTAAGAAAATGCAAGAAATATACTATTTATTTATTGAATTATGATTGTCAAAAAATCTTTATGATCCTAGAAATAAACTTAGATAGATGTGACCCTATCTGTGAAATCAAAGTCTCAAAATCAAATGAGATTGGAATAATCAAAGTCGTAATAGCCCTAAAAATGACACAAACAGGTTATGTATGTTTATTGCTGTAAATGATAGATTATATAATAAACTTTGAGATACAGTATTCAAATTTTTATTTATAATACTAAAATTATTTATTATAAATGCTGAATGAATGATTTTGTTGACACTATCTTTTATTATTTTGCACAAAAACTGAAAGTTAGCATTCTAAACATTGATTCAGATTTTTGACATGATCTTACTTTACAATATTAAAAACATCTATTTTCACAGAATGTTCTTTACATTATGTATAAAACATTAAATCACCAAAAAATAACTTTAGCTTGGATTTTACAGACTGGCTCAGATCTATGCAACATATTTATGTAAAATGTTGTATAATGTAAAAGTATAAAACTTTAAAATAATACAGAAATTGCATTATAAAATCTAACTTAACATTTTTCAAATAAACTATGACCGAATGTGTTTTTAATTTCAGCAGTGTGTGTGTGTAGGATTCTCAATGATATTTTATATGTGCTCCAACTTTATCCCAAAAACCCTGAAAAAAACAAATCCACACGTTGCAACAGAAGGCGACTTTCAGCTTTGGTTTTACCGGATTACGCCAAAAAAGATCCAAAGACGGTGACGCTCTTTTCCTAAATCCACTTAAATGTCAATGCTTTAATCTTTTCCTGAACTTTTTCTACCCTCATTTTGCCATCATTTAAGGTCAATATCAATGCTCTAGTTTGATAAAATGGCAATATCTTTGGGTTAAGCCTGGGTTTGTAAAGTGCGACCCTGAGTTTACAGACTGCGAATATGAAGAAATAAAGACGGTTAGCTAAATGCAATAAGATCTCTATTGTACTGACCTAGCATTTATTACACATGACTGTAGTGTGGGTTATCTCTCCTGAATCATTTGCCGCTGAATTGATTAAAGCGACTGCAGAAATACTGGGCTCAGAAATGAATATGTCAGCGGAGTGGATTTATCGATCTGCTTCACTTATGCGCTTATTGCGTCCGAAAACAAAATCCCGTCTGTCCTGCATCCAATATCATTTAGACAGAATACCAGAAAAAATTATTGTTACAAATCCACAGTTGTTATGGGATGTTGCTTTATTTTGAATTCAAAAGACAGCATACTAATCACTATAAGGTCAATGATCATGACCCTGGGGTTAATTGGTTCCACATAAAAGCTCTGATGTCAATTAAATGCTAGTTTCTCTTATGTGTGAAGATAATGTAAGAAAGCTGTACAAGGTTAGGAAGATGTACTGATGTAAGCAGTCAAAGAGTTTAAGCCAATTACTATCAAATCTTCATAGACAATTAGATGGTGGCAATGACAGAAAACTGAATAATGCTCAAAAAAACTCATGCAAAATAAACACACAGTTTCTCTTGGAAATTCTTTTATTAATCTATTATAAATGTTTAATGATTGTTATAATGAGAAAGTTTTAGATTTTTTATTTCACTATTTACTTTAATATTTTATATCTAATATAATCTAATCACAACAAACTATATATTGATGGAAAGGTCTAAGACTCAAGAATAAATATTTGACAATTTATTTATAACAATAAATATAAACTAAATAACATTAATAAAAAAAGGCTAAATTTAAATTACCTAAAATTGAAAAAAAAAGATTAACCTGATAAATGTCACAGCACATTTTTGAGTCTTTAAAAATGTGTTTTTCATTTTAAGTATTTTTACAGCATTAAATTACAGTAACAAAAAAGACTTTTATTTATGTTTATTGTTATCAGAATTTGTCAAGTATTTAATCTTGAGTCTCATACCTTTCCATCAATTTTTAGTTTATCATGATAAGATTAAAATTCAACTATGAAATATTAAAGTGAATAGGGAAATAACATAGGTGTTCCTCCTGAGGAACAGTGACAGTTAACAGGTTAAAAAAATGAAATATCTCAAATTTTATCACAGTTATCAGGTTAAGAAACTGTTATAACTAAAACAATAAATATAAAGTTATCATTAGGATATCATTCTTTTACAATATTATTGGGATAACTTTTTTTTCAATATCATTGGGAACCTTATGAGCGATAAAACATTAACAGACCATCCAAATCCATTCAGATTTTAGAACTCACGCATTTAACGAGAAACTAGAGCACTCAAGCTTAGAATAACATTACCGTCTGTTGGTGTGGACACTAATAAAGTTATCACAAGAGGTGTGCAACTATTTCATAAATTTGGCATCCTTCAATCTTAATACACTGTGGTTTGCACATCAAACTAGAAGTGAGTTATTCGTAAGTTGACTTGCTTTAGACAGCGAACACTGTAATGCTTTTTGCAGCTCAATCGACCAATACACAACCACTCAATCAATGACCAATAGCGCTTTAGGACCACTTGGAAAAGATCAACAAAAATAAATGTTGACATCCATCTAAATCATCATTTTATTATGATATGAAGCTGTGGGACGCATAAGCGCCATGTCTGTTTGTGTATCATCAAGCCCCCAGTGGCGTATCCATAGCCGCTAGCTAAAGCACAACGGTGGTCTGAAGCGCTCTCGTCAGGCCGCGGCTGTGAAACATTGATTTTTCTCCAGTGTGTTGTCTAATTGCCCTTATCAAAATCATGACCTGCTAAATGGTGGTGTCTGTAATCTCACACTCCCTAGCCAGTGGGCATTGACATTTAGTCGGATTAATTATTGCAAACATCCAGCGAGAGAGTGGTGGAGGTCCGTCTCAACGGAACAGAGAGACTATAGAAGTTCTGAGTGTCACCATCTGTTGTTCTGAATAACTGTTACCCAGAGACCAAAGGCCTTATTTACTAAGCCACTTCTGGCGCTGGAACCAGATAAGCTTTGCTCATCGCCAAACTGCTCTCTCAGGCAGAAAGAAACACAAGATCAGCTCTCATATTGGCAAATGAGTATCATATGGGCTTATAGCTCATTATGTTTAGTTTTCAGTCTGCTAATACATGTGTATTATCTTTCTCAGATGGGTTTGTATGTGTGTGTGTGTTTGTGGAGCTTCACGCAAAATCAGTCTTAAATTTCACTTAGGCAGGTTATTTGGTTTTAAATGAAGACTGTAAGAAAACAAACTAAAAATCCAACTGCTGCTTGCAGAAGTCAAACTATTTAAGGTGTTCTGGATGGTTGCTACTGTAAATTGTTGCTTACTGGACCAAGTCAAAAAGCCCACCCACAGGTCTTCATGATCTTCTAATTTGCAGAAAAAGACGTTCTTCGAAGTAACTTGGGATTTCTTTCGTCCTTCAGGTGAAAAGTGTCATTTTGAGTTGTGAAAACTAATCTAATCTTTCCTCAGTATGCTTCATGATTTGAGGATTCATGCTGCTGGTCAAATTATTTGTTTGATTCCTAACCATAAGAATAAGCAACAGTAAATTGAAATGAATAATTAACTTGTTAACTGTTAATTAACTGGGTTATTTTCACTTTATTATTTTATAAATTGAATTTTAATCTAATCATGACAAACTATAGATTAATGGAAAGATCAAGACTCAAGAATAAATATTTGACAAATTTTCATAACAATAAACATAAATTAGAAAAATAAAAAAAATGTTAATGTTAGCATTAGCGTTATTTTCAAAAATACCTAAAATTACAAAAAAAATATATGAATATAATTTTTTTATTTAAAATGTTCTGATGTGCATTTTCATGTCTATGCTTAATATGTGCAATTAAAAACTTCAAGTGGGTGGTGTAGTTATCAAAGATTATACTGTAATAACAAAAAATCTTATTCACAATTATTTTCTATGACATTAGAACAGGTGTCTTACAAAAGATTGAGAAAAATCAAGCACATTCCCATTTCAATGTCTTTTGAGCTTTAAGATTGGAATGAATAGGTATTCTTATTAAATATAAAAAGCTTTCTAACTCCAATTATATTTAGAGCCTTAATATTCTGGCTGACTAAACATGAGAATATGGCTATCGTCATAGATTTTTTTGTGTGGCAGGTGAGTTTTAATTTTTAATTAGTTTTTCGTACTATGTCCCAAAGCAGACATGAATTTTTTAAGAGTTGCCCCATCTGAATTGGCCTTGCCCTGATGGGCCAGCATCCCCGTTACTGCGTTCTGAAGGGAAACGTCAGTTTGTCTTTTTGACGGACTGGCTAAACCCCTCAAGATGTTTTGAATCACTAGACTGCATGGTAATTTAATGCAGAAAACAGATATGAGTTTGGCATACAGATGCAACCCTCCGAATGTTATAAAGCCGACAGCTTGATCATTTCTTGTCTTGTTTTGCCTGTGTAGATCAAACATCATACAGTGTTGTTTAGGGTTTAACATAGTAGTGTAGTGGTGTAGTTACTAGTTTAATCACATCTTGAGTACTGGCTTATTATGTGGTCAAGTGTAGTCAATTGTTCAAAAAGGACAGCAGGATTAGTTCTTTATTGTCTCTTGCATGCCAATGTTGTTGAGATGCTTAGAAGTTTATCAGAAGCATCGGTCCAGGCAAAATGACATTTGACTTGATGTAGTTTCAAAAGGTTATCGGGAACCACGCAGCATGCCTTGTTGAAAACAGATATTGAATGTTGAAAAATATTGAATATTAAACATGTCAAGTGAGTATGGGCTTCACCGTGTCCTCAAACAAACTTAAAGAAAATTGAAGCTTTCAAATATGTACCAAATACTGTATATGACACATAGGCTTTATTTTTGTGACACTTATATTATACCAAAAGTCTAGTTGCACATATAAAAAATCCTATATAATAAGAATGTAATAATAAAATATGTAAAAGAAAAAATGTTGTATGCAAGTATGCTTTCTAATAACTGTAAGGATGGATGGAAGAAATAAATGTGTGGATGAATAAATGGATGTATGGACGGACAGATGAATGGGCGGATAAATAGATTGATGGAGCGATAAATATAAAGAAAGAAAGAAAGAAAGAAAGACAGGAAGGAAGATGATGGATGGGTGAATGGATGGATAAATGGATAAAAAGAAAAAGTCAGACAGACAGACAGACAAATAGATAAATAAGAAGGATGATGGATTGGTGGATGGATAAGTAGATGGATGATGGATAGATAAAAATGGTCTGATGGATGTATAGGAAAGAAAGAAAGAAAGAAAGAAAGAAAGAAAGAAAGAAAGAAAGAAAGAAAGAAAGAAAGAAAGAAAGAAAGAAAGAAAGAAAGAAGAAAGATCCATAGACGAAAGGGTGGATGGATGGATAGATAGATCACATCATCTTTCCAGCATTCATACTGGAGATGGATTTAGTTCACAGTGCTTTTGACATTGTGTTTGATGAGAGTATATCCATGACACTATTCACTTCAGCCTGCGGTATTTCAGGAGAGAAGAGACACGCTGTACATGTATGTGTGAAAGATCGACAGAAGAACTGAAGGAACAGGGTCAGCAGCTGATCTACCCTGCTGCTGCTTATCCCTGAGAGCCTCGTATCGATCCAGAGACGGGCATTACAGGAAAAGAAAGAGAGAAAGGAAACATGCGAGGGGACCGGAGGTCAGCGGTTCAGCTTTGTTTCACTAGATGAAATGAAGCTCTGATGCATTTCCCAAAATCCATCCGTAGTACTTACAGGCCTCTAGGCAGAACAGCGAGAGCGGTTATGATCCTGCTTCTTGTGCTTGGTGCTGTTTACGATGCATCACAAATCCAAGTGCTGTTTTCTGCCGCTCGCACGCCAACAGAAATGAGCTCATGCATTCAGGCTCCTGTGGGGATGTTTGGAAAAATGTCAACCTGTTGTTGTTGTCGCAATTGACTAATTGTTCAATTTACTCACTTAGCAGTAGGCTTTTAAAACCAACATTTGTGACAAGCACACAACCTGTAATTTAAAGCTGTCTTTATAATGGAAAAGATGTGTACAATGTTGGAAAACAAGTGTACAGGTGTTCAATATTTTATACAGAATACAGGTTTGTGAATTTAGGTAATACTCTTCAGTAATTTTTATATATTAATAGAAACTGTGATATATTGTGTGGAGCCAATACTGAGCTAACACATTTCACAATTACAACATAACATTTACACCAAATATTACAGGTACATTTACACAATAACAATGTACTAAAAATAAAAAGGTTTTTTCTCAGCGTGTATTTTTATATAGAAACACAATATCAAAACTACCCCTTGTTCACACAGATCCACAAAAACAACTATAAATGCTCTATTATGCATGCCATAACAGTAGTTGGCGATGTCACTTTGTAAAGAAACACATAATGCGTATGTGAATTATGTCACCATTTTCACAAATTCAATTTGTGGACAATAACGGCAACATTTTTAAAACTTGCACTTTAAAAGTTTTTGGCCCACAAAATGACATTGTCATGAAAATAAATGTCTAAAACCCATAACAGTTTCTTGTTTTATTTTAATAACAATATTTGGAAAACTGTTAACTGTCACCATTCTAAATGTTGAACGTTTATATAATGTTATTTTACTATTCACTTTAATATTTCATAGTTGAATTCTAATCTAATCATGACAAACTATATTTTGATAGAAAGAAGAATAAATATTTGACTAATTTTAACAACAATAAACGTAGAACAAAAAATAATAATACAAAATGTTACTGCTTTTTTATTTTTTATTTTTAATATATAATGAATTTTTTTGAACATTTCAAAAAGAAAAAAAATGGCATTTTCAAAAAATTAAAAAAAATATATATATATAAAAAAGTTATATAACATATGATATAAAAATATTGTATAATATAATGTACAATATAAAAAAATTGAAGTTTGGATAGTTTGCATTTTGTATGCTCAATATGTGCAGTGACAGTTATCAAGTTATGCAATTCTCAGTAACTCACCCACATAACCACCTATTTTATCCGATTGCACAAGAAAATCCACCGGCCCATAAATTAGGCTTGTAGTAAATTAGGATTGAAGTGTGTAATAACCCTTCTGTTAGGATCTTTTTATTGCAATGAGGCATAAGAGGTCATCCATTTAACTTTTGGTAAGTAAAATTTTCCCCTGGTAGATAAATATTCACTACTTAGTTTCCTGATATATTGTATACACATTTATATGTCATAAATAAAAACGGAATACATTTCTGGGCTTTGCAATCAATCAACATTCATGTCAAGAGTCATAATATTGATCTGCAAAACATTTTTCCTCATCTATTGATTTGACTGTGCGTCTCCCAAAAAGTTCACAAAAATAACTACAGTTCCTCTTTGCATAGTGAACAGTAAACCAAATTTTAAATTCATGAGCGGTTAAAGCACTCACGCTTTATGCTTAGCGTTTGCCATCTTAAAATCGACACCTCATTAAGGTGAACACATTTCCATAAAGCACCCGAAAGATCAAGATTTATAGTTTCCCTTAGGGTATCCATTACCATTAGGCATGAAAGAGACAAAAAGAGAGAGAATATTCATGCTGGATTTGCATATCGCCTCTGCTGTTAAAAGTTTCACAGCAGTTTGACCCCGGCATGTCAACATCTCATTAATTCCATCAGTTCAACAATCGTTTGTTCACGTCCACTTTTTGCTCGTATCAACTGGCTTTGTCTTTTCCAGAAGAACACCACACATATATTTATTTTAGATATTCAATTGACGTTTTTCCAACCTTTAGAGCATTATAACCCTTTGCTCTATTGTGCCGCTCTGAATGTTTAAAACATGAGATCAGAATAAATTGTGAGCTTATACCAAGTTCTCTTAATTCATCTTGCTTGGTGCAGTTAAAGCCGTTCATTTTGCTTCCACGTCATTTACATTTAATTGATATATTTTTCCTTAACAGCTAGTCAAGGGCCACTAACATCACCAAATGGAAAAATTATAGATGCGTCTTCTGTTGTGAAGTTATTGTAAACATGAATACGGGCGCTAACAAGGCTATTAGTTTATTAAACATCTTATGACTCAATTACCTGTGACATGATTACGAGGGTGTGCATGAAAACGCAACCGGTATTTATCAACAATATTGCTGGATTAATGACACTGCCTTCTATTGTAGATGAAGACAAAAGAGAACATACATAAACATATAACATTGCATTCTGGGATATTTTACGCTGTCACTTTTAAAAGGTATACACAAAGAAATGTAATTATTGTTCTTTCATAGCTCAGGATTTGATGAAGTCCTCAGTTGGGTTTCATTTCAGCAGCAACATAGTCACAGATGTTTCTACTAAAATTGCTTAGGAGAAATAAAAACTAAATAAGTTAAAAAACATTAGGAGTCTCAAGCTGTAAATTTAATTTAGATTGCATGGGTAAAATTAACTGGATTTGGTTATACTTGACAAGTTCGTTTTGAAATCTTGAATAATATTGACTTTTAATTACACACTTCTGAGCTCAGTTTGTGACACTGTTGATGTGTTGAAACTCTCATGGAGACATTTCTGCTTTTTTTCTCAGAAGAATTTCACAGGAGATCCATTTTTAATTATTTCTCTATTTAATTATTTCTCTATATCTATATTATAGGTATTATAGAGATTTCATCTGAGATTCTTCTTTCTTATGAGAAGACTTTTATCAAAATTGTGACCCTGTCTGTAAAACCCCAGCTAAAGTATTTTACTAAGTCATTTACTTTTTACTATATAAAATCATCCTACATAATGTAAAGAACATTCTGTGGAAATAAAACCTTGATATCTTTAATATTGACTGAGTAATGACATGTCAAAGATTGAAATCATAGTGATATTTATAGGTGAATTCAAATTTTGATGGTTGTTTAAGACTTTAACCTGTTTTTTTTACAGACAGGGTCACAAATAATAAAATATAGTTTTTATTTTTTCAGAAAACCTTTTCAGAACATTTGGAGTATATAGCGTGGGTCATATAAAGTTATTTATTCACACTTTTGTTTCCTTTTAAAGCTTGAAAAGAGGTGGTCACCATCATTCCCATTATAAATAAAAATCACCAAGCATTTTCTAAAATCCCATGAAATCAATAAAAGTAAACAATCCATTAAAAAAGCACAGTACTTTTATGAAAGATAACAAACATGAATGAAAAAAATACACACGTAATGTACCATCTGGAATAAATATGGTGCAAGTGTCATTCTGTCTGATGTTAAGACGCATCAAATGAACCTGTATAAAAGCAGGTAAATTTTATAAAAGAGTAAATTTTGCACGTTTTCTGGCAGTGTAGAGAACATTACAGTACACTGGAATGAATCTGAGAATAAAAGCGGCCTATGAATGACCAATCCTTGGCCGGTGGGTTGGCTAGTGGGAAACAATTCAGTACAGACAAAGATGCTGTCCGGCGCATACGTGCTTGGATGCACGTATATATGTACTATTATATAGACAAAATGATTACAAAGCCCATTAATACACTAAACACAGCGCTCATCTGAAATGCCTTAGAACAAATTTATTTAATCATGACTAACAGTTTGATTTGGAGTTAAAAGAATCCACAACCGCACCACCCACAACCCGCTAACAATTATCCTCTCTTTCTCGATATATACCATAGACTAGAGGGAATCGTTTCCATGACAATGCTCATTCCTAATGGGTTAAACGAAAGCAGAGGATGTTTCGAATTCACCTGATGTGCAGAGCAGGTGCTTTTAGCTCTCGGTCCGCAAAGATCTTTATAAGAGTGGAAGTATTTTTCATCTGAAGCCAGGTGAAGATCTCCGCACCGCTCGGAGGAGGTTAATGCGTTTTAATGACAAAAACAGGAGAGGTTGGTGGCCTCTTGCCACTTTCTAATGCTGAACACCCCTGCTGTTCTCCTAATGGTTACCCAGAGAGAGAGAGAGAGAGAGAGAGAGAGAGAGAAAGAGAGAGTGGTAGTATCGCCCAGAGGCTAATAGCAGACACAACCACATTAGCCGTGTCCTGTGACATCGCTTCTCAGCAGAGCTTTATGGGTAGAGAGGATATTAAACTGTCCCAACAGGTGTCTCATACACTCGCATCCTGTAAAACAAGAAAAATGGTGACAGACACGACCAATATTGGGAGTGTTGCAGATTCTTTGGCCAGTTGGACAGATGCCTTCGGCAGCCTTGTGCAATGCAAGAGTTAAGACCACCCGTGAGAAAGAAAAAATCTCTTTAAGATACGAATTGTTTCTTCTAGACAGGAATGAGATTGAATAGAGATCAAATGGAAACATTTGTTTAGGTGTCCAGCGTTTTCTCCTGAGAGAAATAGCAAGAAATCTCACAAATTTCTCCATTAGAGTTTCAAAAGATCTTAACGGTGTCACAAACTCCGCTCAGATTTGCCAAGTCTGCAATTAAAGGTCAATATTATGGAAGATTTTAAGATTTACTCAAACATTTCTATTCAAATTTACACAAATCTGATATTTCAGATAGCTGTATATCTGAGATGATCTAGATTTGGATAAAATGTAGTTTGCATTCATTTTATACCATATATTGAATAATGCATTTCAACAATTTGCATCTATTTACTAAGCAGTACTCCTACTCTAGTACTCCTAAGCAATTTTAGGAGAAATATTAGATAAAAAGTTGATCAAACACAACTGAGAACTTTTAAGCTGTATATGAACCTGTATATGAATAATTGATTTATTTTATTTTTAATGCCATATAAAGAACGAATGATATTTTCATAACAAACTTGGAGTAATACTTTACCTTTTAACTGTAGCAACACCAGAATAACATTAAAAACTCAATAAATAAAAAGAACAAATTAAAAACCAATAAAAAAAATGAAAGACAGCAAATAACATAAACAGAAAATAATAAAAAAATATTATTTTTCAGGGAAAATGTGACATTTGTATTAAATATTAAAATTGAGCCATCTGAGCAAAACAATGATATATTATATTATATTACGGTATATTAATCATAATTAATATTTAATATATATATTTTTATATACTAGCTTTGTAGACTACAATTACTGTTAGCTCATTGTCAAAATGTCACATTATCTCTTATTTGTTAGTCACTTTAAATAAAAGAATAAATATAAATGAAAATATTGCCTATTTATGCATTTTGCCATTGCCAACTGAACCAAAACACACCTGAAAAGACCAGCATTCAGTCACCCAAAAAGTATTTCCACCGCTCAAAAACATGCATGTTGCAATAGATAACAAAATATCAATGCAAAGAAAATGCACGTGCAAAGAAATAATGTTTGTACTTTTTTCAAAACAATTTTTACATTTCTGTCAAAATAATTTTTAATGGTGATCGCCCACGCACAACAGATGATCTCCGTCGAGCTTCGATTGTATTAGCGTTCCCTCAAACACCTAAACCATCTATATGAAACGCAATCACGTGACTACGATAAACGTCTGGGTTCACTGCACTACACAACTCCATCCTGTGAATTTATTACAGTTCAGATGGGTTTAATCGTGGAAAAGCCATGGAAATGTTCTTTCCCAAAAACAATTACTGTGTTTTACAGCCGAGTACCGCAATCTTTTCTTTTAATGTGTAAACACAGCGTGTTCTGTATCTAGATATGCCAGGCGATTTAACACAGTCCCATCAACACGTCATCCTCCACTCCACATTGTGTCTGCTAATTTTCTCATTATTAGCCCGCCGACACGTCCGGGGTCTGAGCGGCAACGATTGACTGAATCAGACAGGACTGTTTGTCTGTGCTCAGGGCTCGATTATGGATCGCTCTTCGGCTCTGGGCTTCAGTTGAGTCGACAACAAGGTGGTTTGGAATTCTGGGAACACTGTGTTTTTGTACCATGTCAGCCTAGCACACAGTCATCCACCCCTCCCCAACTGTACTCCTTTACTAAACCTACCTTCCCTCTTCATGATATGTGTCTGTCTTTGTGTTTTTATGTACAGAACATCCTAACCCTGATACCGAATGATGCGGCCGCCCCGCTGTGTTTACCCAACTCTGTGTAATCAGGATGTGACCGCCCACGACCCGACGCGGAGCAAAGATGCACACCGCTGCCAAATGAGCCATGCTCGGGCTAATATATTTGAGCTGCGGCCTTAAAACGCTCTTTACAACCTGTCGTACGGGTCTTTAGCGCAGAAATAGAGAGCGGGGAGGCGTCAAGCTGAATGAAGCCACCTGCAAACCATCAACAGAAACTAATAGGCCTGTGAAACATAATAAGTGTGATCCGTTTGTCCAGGATGCGAGGTGTGATATGATCTACACACACAACCCCATGTGTGTGTCTTGCGTGAAATGTTATTACTGTGGACTAACATGGGCTAATACTTTCAATCTATTATGTTTAGACAGCGTTTTCGCTTCATTCACATTCAAAGTGAAGTTAAACAAGCGAGTCGGACTAATTTCTTTTAGCACAGGTCTCAAGCTCAGACTCCATTAAACATAATGAGCTGTAGGCGTCGTGATGTCCTCTACTTTTTAACATTAGGTACAATTAAATTCTCTCCGAGAGGCTCAATCAGTACAAAAATGTTGGGGTCCCATTAGGTTATATGTTAAAGGGATAGTTCACCCAAAAATGAAAATTCTGTTATCATTTATTCACCCTTACGTCATTACAAATCTATATGACTTTCTTTCGTCTCCAGAACACAAAAGAAAATATTTCGAAAAATGGTTGTAACTAAACAACATTGTCCCTCATTGACTTCCATTGTATGGACACAAAACACATTTCTCAAAATATCTTTTTTTGTGTTTCATAGAAAAAGATTCATATACAGGTTTGAAAGACAAAAAATGATGACAGATGTTTTATTTTGGGGTGAACTATCAATAAAATGTAATCTTAATATGTGAATAAGTTAAAAAAAAGATAAGAATGTGTTCCTGCCTTGTGGCTGTTTTAGGTGCTTTTAACGGATATGACTGGGTTTGTAAATCCTTTGTTTGTAGTAGCATCCATAATGATGGGAAATGGTTCGGCATGTAAAAAAAGTGGACGCTTCCCTGCTTGAATGATAATTACGTTGCCGTGGGTTGCCTGGATACCAAACATGTGAAATCATCAGGGCCACCAGAGGTTACAGCACATGTAGATCCCTTTTGTAATAGTGAGTCGCAATGCGCGTTCAATACGCGGAACAAAATTACCGCCTCACTGATATCAATTTACGACAACAATTTGTGGACAAAACACGCAATTGGTTTAAAGGCGCACTGGAGTCTGAAGCGCTCTGTCCCGCGTAATCGAGTTAATGCCGTCAGGGGCAGGACGGAGATGTTATGAAAACTCCAAATAAAATCCCATACACAATAACACGACGATGCTGAAATCGCTTTCAGATGCGATTACCCACAGGTTCACCCGGGCCATTTGTACACCTGCAATTTTTTTAAACGAGCAACCCGAGTCTCTTTCTTGAATTCTTTAAAAAAATGCATGACCTCTTAGTCAAGAAACAATCATTTATATTCGTCTGCCGACTCTTTGGAGATAATCGTTACTTTTCAAAGACTATCCCAACCTTTTCCAACCCCCACACTTCTAAATTGTTCCATTTTCTCTGACAGAATCGAGCAAGTTTGGAGTGAAAGGTAAATCCCATGTGCAAAGGAGGTTAAGAGCTTTAAGATGACACTCTTTGACAACCCATGGCCTTCATACTTCTAATCACCAGAAATGCATTAGCAGTGAGGTTTAACTTTGGCAAAGTCATTAACATCTAGTACAGACATGGTCACAGTCCTTGAAGTTTGCAGATGTCGCATCACTTTTCCTGCCATTTCAGTTTTTTTGGAAAAACAAATATTATTTGTACTTGTGTTAATTATATGTCCATTTAAAAATGACATCTTAAAAATGAATCAAATGTAGTTGTCTGTAACATGTTCGTTGATGATGACTGATGATGATTACATGGGCAGATCATTACACTAAATGGGCAGTAGCAGTGTTACGGAAGTGACTTTTGAGTCAAAACTTAAAATATAAATTACACAGAATGTATTAATTACCAAAATTTTGAATGATCTGTTTAGATTTTAAGTCCTCGCTGTTTATAGAGTCCAGACATCAGATCGGTTGATGAATGCAATATATACATGCATTATGGATGCGACAAAGAAGAACACACATTTTTGAGAGTCAACACATTTTGTACGATTTCTGTGAATTAAAATGCACAAACCAGAAGCAATAATACCCAACAAATGGAGAAGGGATGACTCTTGAAAGAACATAAAATAGGTATTTTATTTTAATTTTCATTTGCACATTTATGAGGACCGTGACAATTCTGAAAGCAGCACTTTACTTTTCTTATGAAAAATCATGCTTTTAACGTAATAAAATGCTTTTAAAACTTTAAAAGGGAGAACTCACATGAGTATTTAAACCACTAAATATTGACATCTGAGCTATCAGTATTGTCAAAACATTTAGTAAAAAGTTTCATAAGGTTTACATTTGCATGGAATTGCCTATATATATATGAAATGTGAGCGCTTCAATGTGACAACACTGATCTGTATCACAAGTCGAATGTGCAAACTAGCAGAACAATTCCAGAAACTTCTCAAAGTACATTTGAATAGAAGATTATTGAAGTGGATAAGATCGAGAGCATATTTGCACATAATAGCGCTGGCATATTAAGACACTGACTTCTGCCTGACTTATAAATAAATAGAATACCATCTGTAGCATGATGCGGATCCAGGTGATGGATCATCTCTTAACACCCGGCGCTTTTAACAGGCTTTGTCTGGGACTACTGTGGATTTAAGCTTTTTTCTGTATGATTATGTGCTTTCTGCTGTGATGATGTTGGCTGGGACACTTTGTTTAATATGGCATTTCTTCAACTCTCTAAAAAATTTCTTTAAAATATACTTTATATAAGCATATATTATATTATAGATATATATTTCAGTTTATTTCATTTGTCCACTATATCTGCATACATCACAAAAGAATTCTGTCATTTTTTTTACTTTTCATCATTATGTAACAAACATAATGTAACTTTCAGCACATCTTGCATTATGTGTTTTGTGTTTAACATCATTCTTTGGTAGACAATGAGACTGATGCAGATGACATTTTCAATTGAAAAAGTGTTGAAAAAATTGTCAGTTTTCTTTGTTTTGATAAGGTGAATTTCATAACTAGCATTTTATGTGTCCTAAATAAAAACAATTAAATATTTTTTTGCATTTTGTAGCGAAATGACAGCTTGATTGAGAAAAAACAAAAAGTTCTTGTCTTTGTTTTCATCCCACATAACTTGTCATACACTTTTGTGTTCTTGGCAACCAAATACAATAGTTTTTGATAAAACTTCATTAATTTGTATTGTTTGCAGAATGGTTTGCTGTGATGGAAATGACACAAAACTGTGGTTATTTGTTAAAATAAAATAAAAATCCTTTATAAACATGATTTAAAAATTAAAATGGTTTAAAATGGGAATATTACGACCTGACCTTTATTAAACAAAAAACCCCAAAAGTTCTGTACTCTAAATCAAAAAAATATCAATCCAGGGACATAAAAAGCCTGTTTTGTAGAGGAAATAGCCCCAATGTAGTGAGTTTGTAGATCTGCTGGGACTGGGGCTGTTTGCTTCACCAATACATCTTTTTCCAATTACTGTAATGTTGACCATTAAGGTTTATAGATTTTTTGACAAGACACAAGAACAATGTGACAACAACAATGTGAAGTCATGCCAAAACAAGCAACAGCAAACAATGGAAGTGCCAACAAAACCTGATGGATCGAATGTGAACTGACCTGCATTTCAGCAATGAAATTGTGCTAAAATATGAAAATTGAATATGAGGTGAAGGATGTAGTTTGTTTGAAGTAGAAAAACTAACTACAAAGAAAGTTACTGTGCATATTCTAGATAACATTTATTTAATGTTGATTACATTCCAATAATTCATGTTTTTTTATTTATTACTTTACATAATATGTTATTTCAATCTGTTATACTGAATCTGTTAGAGATGCATGTTGCTTATAAAATGCCAAGGTCACGTCCCGGCATACAGTACAGCTTTCGATCCATCTGTTAATAATATATGTGTTTGACACAGGGTGTCCTATTTTTATTATACATACTTGAAACAACATGGGTGTGAATTACCGAAATTTACATTTTTGAGTGTACTGTTACTTTAAGAAAACTGTAAACTGCACAGCTGCTTATGACAAGCAATTTTAATTTCTCAATTATCCACACAAATGTTCATCGACACGTTTTTCACCACAGTTTACATTACATGAGACTTGTTTAATGTCTTTTCAAAACCCAGAGCATGACTGACATGTTACCACCTATAAATAAATAATGTGTATAAATAAATGAATACTTTCTTATAAAGCTACTGTATAGACTGTTCCTGCTCGGTGTGTATTAGAGAGCTAAAACCTGCATTGTGAAAAAACTGAGAAATATAGAGAGTTTAATGGTCGCTGAGTGTGAGAGTACAAAGAAAGTAGTAATAGAGGTCAGGTGACCCGCATGGCAACGCAATCTCTTCTCATAGAGCTATTTAGAGCTGGAAAACAGCCTGGGGAACATAACTGAGCATATACAACAGTTTTTTCCATTGAAAATTAGAGTAAATGAAGCAGGAAAGTTATATTTTATACATTATATATAAATTGCACCTCATGTCAGAAAGAATGACCAGACACTACTTTGGCGAGTCCAACATTTTTGACTACCCAAAGGAAAGTTCTTAGTCTTAGATGTTTCTCCTACAATCTCTTTATAAAAAAGTAAAAAATATTAATAAAAATGAATACTATTTTATGTGAGTCATCCCTTCTCCATTTGTTGGGTATTATTGCTTCTGGTTTGTGCATTTTAATTCACAGAAATCCTACAAAGTATGTTGCCTCCCAAAAAGATCCATAACACATTAACACATATCGCATACACGTACACATAATTAAAAAATACATGTATAGACTGATATTTTTCTGATGACTGGACTCTGTCAACAGGGTTTATATAAACAGATGGTTCCATAAACTTGTAATAATTTCATTTTGCAAATGTCACATAACACTGGAATTGACTGTATATAAATTATTATTATTATTGTTGTTGTTAGTATTATTAGTATTGTTATTATTATTATGATTATTATTGTGATTTTTATTATTATTATTGTTATTATTGTTATTATTATTTATTATTATTATTATTATTATTATTATTATACATTTAAATCTTAATGATTCATATAGCAAATTTTCCACCTCTCAGTGTACGTTAAGAGCTAATTCTGTATATTGCATACAATAGCTGTAACTCTCATGCTTCAGGCAAACAAGAGTCTATGAAAAAACTTTTTCTCTCTTTGAGCCGTGCGAGTTATCATAGCAGCTCCGTATGAGCTCACGCGATTACATGCACAATGCATAAACTCTGTCAGAAGATAAAGTGAAAAGGAAATGATTCTGGAAAGCGGAGGAGTGCTGAGATACAGATACTCTATATGCATGCGTCAGCACTAATAAGCTGAAGAGGATGCCAATAGGAAACGAGGAAAGCATCTGCGTCACAATCACAACCTAATGACACTACATGGATGACTAAACCATGAATAAAGGGGTGAACAAAGCGGTCAATGCTGTTAGCAACACATGAAATTAAAACACAACGGCTTGGTTAAACACACGAACGAGTTGTAAAATAAAGTACTGACATGCAAATGTGATGTCAATGCCTCTTACCGCGCACACGCGGCACAGGAGAGCCGCTGCGCTCTTCTTAATTAGCTGTGAAGTGTGGATTTAGCTAAAGTGACTCTGGAAGTATGTAATTGACAAAATGGCTCTTGTTTGGCAGGCAGGGGTGGGTGGGAGTTTGGAAAGGATGAGGCACTAATGCATCTGACAGTCTATCAAAAATCAGAGTGGGCTTTAGAGGCATCAAAAACTGCTCTTTGCGATTTAAAGTCTTCATGTAAAATCACATCTTCGCTTTGATCGCTGTTTAGCTCTCGTTAAATTTCTTTTTTTTTTTATTTTAGGAATTTTTATAAATTACAGTAACGTTAACAATTTTTGTTTGTGTTTATTGTTATTAAAATTTGTCAAATATTTATCTCGAGTCTTATACCTTTCCATCCATTTATAGTTAGTCATGATTAGATTAAAATTCCATTATGAAATATTAAAGATAATAGGGAAATAACATAAGTGTCCCTCCTGAGGAACGATGACAGTTAACGGGTTAAAAGACAATTTAAAGTCTGCATAGGTTTGATGTATCTGCCAGCACAAAGACGGCAACTTTTTTCTCTTTTCTTTCTGTTCGATCTTCAATTAAGATACAAAATATTATGCTGGTCTGACAGATGTTCTCCCGTGATAAATACCGTCTGATGTTCCCATTGTCAGTAAGAATAATATTCCATAGACACACACTGCCTAGTTTTCTGGTTTGGGGGCTGATTATATTAAGCACGCATTCATAGCTCTGCATGGTGCAGGTTGCAAAATAAAAGGCCGACGGGTCAGATGTAGTCGGCATCTGCTGTTATGACCATAATCAAACATTTATTAAGCTGTAAATCGACTGCAGTCCTTCAAAACTCTCCTGCAACTGATTGCTAGTGATGAATATGTAATGTTGTGGTTAGTGTCTGAATCTTTTTTTTTTTTTTGTGAAAATCAAACCTAAAAAGAAAAACTAATTCAATCTGGAAAATTAATTAGAAAAACAGGGCCGTTCTGACCTCGGGGTTGCAGCCCAATCTCTGTTGATGGCTGCCCGGCTTCAGTCAATGATTCTGTGTGTGGGTTTTGGGTAATTACAGGAGGAAGGTTATGGTGGAATTCAGACCGTGAGAACATCAGGGTCAGCGTGTGAAGTAGCGTTTCACATTGACAGATAAGGCAAACATAAAGAGGAAGTATATGCTGTGTGTAAACTGATTTGATTGAATGCTGCAATATTGCTGGACATCTCGTACTTAAATAATAAAACACACAATGTACATTCGAGTATGGCAATCATTGTATTGAAGAAGTAAACAGCGATTATCATGATTCTCCTAAAGTTCATATTTAATCATTTTTTTGACATTTTTTTCTTCAGAAGTTACCGTCTTACTTCTTCAGTGTCATTCAGATTTTGTGATTAATAGCTAGTTTATTATGGCATGTTTATTAATTGGCAAGTTATTATGGCAGGTTTGTTTGCCAGGCTTATAAAAATATTTGCACGCCTATCCCAAACAAGCCGCATGATCTGGTTTCATTATTATCAGCTGCAATAGTAAACAGTGCAAGTGCAAAGTTCACTTAAAGGGTGAATTATACTTTTAAAGTGTAATGCTAAAAGGGTTTGATTGCCTTAGTGAGCTTCATTTATCTTTTATGTTTAGGAATACTCATCCCTACCGCTGACATTAAAGCTACTGTATGATGATTCCTGTTTTTCCACCTCGGTTTCCATGGCGATGATGATTTCCAATGAATGGTAAATGTTAGCATATGTATACATACTATAGTACACTAAAGTATCCATTTTTTTCAAAAGAGCAAGAAAACGTGATATAGCTTCTCCTCAATGACTGATCCTCTGTAGATTAAAACTAACTTTACGTCAACATTTCTTTCTCTCCCTCCCCTTCACTTTTTCGGGCCCCTAGGGATACCAGAGGGTCCTACGAATTACCTGCACATCAGTTATGAGTAAGCACCCTGGAGAGGGTCCACGAAAGAATGGCTGGAAATTGATAGTGCCAGTTAAGTGCCACCACCCATTATTTTTCTATTTTTATTTTGAAATGAAAATCCTGCGAATGAGTCATGGCCGGAATTTATGTAACGCTATATTTTGTTATTTAAAACCTCTTGCACCTAGATTAATTTGAAGTATTTTTCAATAATGCCCTTTGTGATTCATCTTTTGGGTTGGGAACATTGCAATAAATTAAGCAAAATCACAAAGGGGCCAAGCTATATTATGGCATGAATAAAGGCAAATGGAAAATATTTAATAAAAATGGTTTTTAAATGGATTGTGACACGATTTGCATAGCGAGTCTCCAGAAGACATTGTTTATCACTGCATATCCATCTCATCCATCACAATCCATAACAATGAACTTTCTTGGATGTTTCTGTAGCACTTTCTGTAGACAAAGCGGTGCCTGATAATTGACAGTACAAGAACAAAACAAGACAGATGTTATTAAATATGATTTTCACTAAGCTCTAAAAGTAAGACAGGGTAATGGCCGTACTCAAAACTCACATGATACCTTCTAAGCACTCTGATTGGCTAATGACAGTGACGATGTAAAAATGCGGGGATATGAGAGTATGTTTGCAGCTGGTCCATAAATGAGCCTCAATGAGTCAAACGTGCAGAAACATAATAGACTAAATTGAAAGTAAATGATTTACACGCTGTAACATTACCACTTTTGTTTCTTCTGTGAGTACACCGGTGACCGAACGGCATGGTTAATACGTCCATCCATTTAATGACTACTGCAGTGTTTACAGAGGATTTCTTGACTAATGATGCGAAAAAGCTGACTATTCATAAAAATAGTTAAACAACAGGTAGTAGTAAGAGAAAAATGCCTGTTTTACTGTATTAATGTAGCGAATATTTTTATTATTCAATTAAAAAAAACAAACCTGGTGATTTTGGATTTTGGTTTGAATTGCCTTATAAAAATAAACATACAAAAATAAAATAGCATGTTAATAATACATTATATTATGATGTTTAATATGTTGTTGAACAGGAACTGTAAAGACGTTGTTCATCTGCTGTGGTTTTCCTCATTCTGCTTGTCTCGCATTGAGACACTGAGGCGAAAGATCGTAACGCCTCAGGTTGAATCGTTAAATTCGTTCATCTCGGCCGTGGCTTTATTAAACCAGAGGAGACATTCGCAGTTCTGCCTACTGTCTGCTGAGGATTTACTGCTGGTCCACACACTAAAGCCTTTCTCTCAATTATTAGATTATCATTATTCTGTGTTAGATACTGTGTCAGGCACTATGTATTGTCACACTTTAATGACAAAAGTAAAGCAATGAACATTTTTATAAAACCAGGGGAGAGATACCGAGTGGGTGCAATTATCCAACCTTCAGTCAAGTAAAGTAATAAAGGAATATTTTAGGTTTAATAATAAAAGTTAAGCTCTATGGTTCATTTCTGCGAT